>CM036755.1:31431860-31989360 GCA_020796225.1 Arion vulgaris
TAAATTCGATCTATTTCTACCATGGTTTCTCACACATTAAATTCGATCTATTTCTACCATGGTTTCTCACACATTAAATTCTATCTATTTCTTACCATGGTTTCTCACACATTAAATTCTATCTATTTTTTACCATGTTCTCACACATTAAATTGATCTATTTCTACCTGGTTTCTCACACATTAAATTCTATCTATTTCACCATGTTCCCACCATTAAATTTATCTATTCTACCATGGTTTCTCACACATTAAATTCTGATCTATTTCTACCATGGTTTCTCACACAAATTGATCTATTTCTTACCATGGTTTCTCACACATTAAATTCGATCTATTTCTTACCATGGTTCTCACCATTAAATTGTCTATTTCTACCATGGTTTCACATTAAATTCGATCTATTTCACCATGTTTCTACCATTAAATCGATCTATTTCTACCATGGTTCTCACTTAAATCGATCTATTTGACCATGTTGTTCTCACACATAATTATATCATTTCTGACCATGTTTTGTTCTCACACATTAAATTCTATCTATTTCTCACCATGTTTTGTTCTCATAATTCTATCTATTTCACCATGGTTGTTCTAACATTAAATTTATCTATTTCTGACCATGTTTGTTCTCACATAAATTTATCTATTTCACCATGTTGTGTTCACACATTAAATTCTATCTATTTATCACCATGTTTTGTTCTCACACATTAAATTCTATCTATTTATCACCATGTTTTGTTCTCATCTCATTAAATTCTATCTATTTATCACCATGTTTTGTTCTCATCTCATTAAATTCTATCTATTTCTCACCATGTTTTGTTCTCATCTCATTAAATTATATCTATTTATCACCATGTTTTGTTCTCATCTCATTAAATTCTATCTATTTATCACCATGTTTTGTTCTCATCACATTAAATTCGATCTATTTCTCACCATGTTCTTATCTCTGAGATGAAACTGAGGGATTCTATTGAGTAGATAAGCGGTTCCAAAACCGTTGAATTACTGCGGACCCCAAAATACATTTTGACCCCATTTAAATACATCTTCTGACGCAGACCCCCAAAAGTTTCTGTATATGAAACTAGACAGGAATGAATTATATGTGTGTTACAATAGTAAACAATGTTCTCAGAATGTGGGAAACTTCAAACGATCTTTCATTTTGTCCTGTCAGACATTTAGACTCCGGTCTAGTCCGGGACCTATTAAGGAGTTTGGAATTACAAGTTGTAAAAGAAGAACTTGATGCATGAGAGAGGAGTGTATTTAACCAGTGAGCAATAGGAATCATCAGTATGCATACACTTTGACATCTGTTGGGAGAGACTGAGCACCTATGGGTCTATCCGGAGTGCTGTAACTTCATTTAAGTAACCAATATGTACTTGGTAACACTTTACGAATTTGTATAATAAATTTCTTCACACGATAAATTTGATTTAATCTCTTACCCTTAACAGGCATGGACTATTGGCCGTGAAGGCTTTGGCAAAGCAGAGTCCAAAGGTGAACAACGAGTATGGACAGAAGCAGAGTTGAATGCTGGGAAAAATATCATTGGGTTACAGATGGGATCCAACAAGGGAGCTACTCAAGCAGGCCAGAATTTTGGCAAATCTCGAGACATCATGTCATAAATTCTATATTAAGAGTACCGGCCAGATTGGATTAATTTCTGTTAAATTAATTTTTTTTTGGTTTGGCCTACATTAGTCTGTTATGTTATTTTAAAACTTCTTGATAACAAGTCATACATGATAACATTGTCTTATCATGATAACATTTGTCTTATCATGAAATCCTCTCATTCAGCCCCATTATCTTATCATGACCATATGCGCCATGAAGAGTTGTGGGGAGTTGTAGTTTTCTATCCTGTACCCAGATGTATCACATCTGTATCTGGATGTGTAGCGTCTGTCTCTAGACGTGTCATGTCTGTATCCTAATGTGTTGCGTCTGTATCTAGACGTGTCATGTCTGCATCCGGATGCGTTGCGTCTGAATCTAGACGTGTCATGTCTGTATCCGGATGTGTTGCGTGGGTATCTGTTATTCCATGTTGTTGCAGGATCTCTGTGATGTTACTGATCCATGGATTCTCAGTCTTCCTCTTGTCGTGTAGCCACGTAGTCAGCTACTATATACGCGTGAAGGCAACAGATCTGGTTCGATTCTCAATAGCGAACCATTTTATTTTCTTTCTTTTATTTGTTTGGATGCAGGATGGATTCCACCAATATTTCTCATAAAAAAAAAATCCTATCCAGCCTGTTAGATCATTCGTGTTTTGTGTTTATATTTTTTCTGTGTACACTCTTGGACATCACGATTTTTTTTCTTCTAGATACGCCTTCTACTAATTCAGGCGTAGTCGTTGTGTCTAATATGGCGTATCAGACTGAATTTTGCGTGAAAGTAATAGCATTTTCTCATACTGAAATTTCTGGATATGCGATGCTTACATTCAATACCGAAACAACAGGATCATGGGCTCTAAGGATTAAGGTAAATTTTGAGCTATTCTGACAAGGGAACAAATTGAGGCGCAGTCTGCGGCAAATGGTCCAACTGGCGCATACTGCAGCACTTGGTAGCTAATATGTTAAATATAGATGATTTCGATTTTTCTTATCTTCACTAATTTTAATTTCACAAGGAAATGTTGGATTCTTGTTTCTATGTTGTCTGTATGAAGAGTTTATGAGAAATATTTCACAAACTTTGAGAGAAATTGTGTGCATTTGTGTGTATTGTTCTTATGAGTTTGCTTCGAAGGTTGAAATCTCATCTGTCCTAACAGAATCATTTCTTTTTATTCATTTTCTTGATGTGCTTGTTATGTAATTGTCTATCATTTTTTGAAATTTGTGATTATAAATTGTCATTGCTGGAGAGCAAGTGTCCCTGCATCAAAGCAAGATGGTATGCAATGTTCTGATCCAGTCCTTTATATTAAGGTGTCATCTCCCAAAGGCTATGTTCTACGCAATACTGTTGGCTGTATTTTGGTGAAACTTGCTGTGTAGATATTGAATGTTCCCTATGATCCAGTCCTTGATATTAAGATGTCACCTCCAAAAGTCAATGCTGCTGGCTGTATTTTAGTGAAACTTGCTGTGTAGATATTGAATAACAACTGTTGGTAGAGGAGCCCTGTGATAATTCCGGGAATATAAGTCAGTGTAAAAGGGATGGAATTTATTGTCAATATAAAAACTGAATCCATGAATTAGTTGTAAACAGAACTGGAATGAGTCAATGTAGGATTTCTAGAGTAGGATTAAATAATAGGATTATTCTATTGTGGGGGCTAGTAGTGGTTAACTGGAACAACTGTTAGTGTATGTGGACCACATATTGTGGGACTAGATATTGGTCAATGGGACGACTATTAGTGTATGTGGACCACATATTGTGGGACTAGATATTGGTCAATGGGACAACTATTAGTGTATGTGGACCACATATTGTGGGACTAGATATTGGTCAATGGGACAACTATTAGTGTATGTGGACCACATATTGTGGGACTAGCTATTGGTCAATGGGATAACTATTAGTGTATGTGGACCATATATTGTGGGACTAGCTATTGGTCAATGGGACAACTATTAGTGTATGTGGACCATATATTGGCCAATGTGGGTCTAGCTATTTGTGGATGAATATGAGATTTAGTCAGACTAGAAGGGAAAAGTGAAGACAATCAGGCAAGAGGAAGACAGTGATATAGTGGAAAGAAAACATTAAGAGGTGAACAAGTGACAGAATCTACCACAATTGTAAAAGATCTGCTACAGAAAATCTGTTATGTGGAGATAAACCTGATCTGGCCGAGACAAGAAACGGTCTATTCCTGTCAACCTTCCGTACGGAGATGACACATGATTAGATCAAAATTTACTGTTATACAATTGTTCTTATTCTGACCAAATGTGCCATGTTTATTTGAAACAAATTACCTTTACTTGTTATATATTTCTTGTATTTTTTCAAACTATTGCAAACAATTTTGTGCAAGTTTTTAAACGTTGGTCAACTTTTTGGTCCAAAATTGGGACCAAATTCTGCAACATTCCTAGCTGCGTTAAAGGATGGAAAGAAAATGTTTACAGGAAAGTTTTTCAAAAAGTAGAAGATTTGTAGCAACACATTGAATGGAAATAAAAATATAAAATACAATTTATATATGTTGTCTTTCCTTTCTGTGTGTCTGTGTGGGTTAGCGATAGTGAGTTCTATCACAACCTGGTTCAAACTCAGCGGCGAGAAGTTTGGAAGAAAATTTGTACCCGTGGATTTTTACGATTGGTAAAAATAGACTTTTCTTTTCAGAAAGTAATGGCAAACTACTGAGTGATGTCTGAACCAATCAACGGTTCGTTTATTGTGGTTTATCTGGCTAACAGAGACAGACATCCATGCAAAGCTGTATGGAAGACTTGATGAACTAACAAACACAACATACATACATTCAGATAACAGGACTCATTGTGTAGACATTGAACATCAGTGAACGAGAAGAAGAAGACTGGTTGGTGGTGACGTCGTTTCGTCTGTGAATGCTCTTATCGACCACTTGTTAAACCACTCTGTGTTATTTGTATGTGATATGAGCCTAAGAGCGATTGTACATTGTAGTAATAGGCCAGCACATCCGATTTCTGCGACACTTTTATTTACTAGGTAGTTCCTAGGCGCCCACCTTAGACGGATCTTACGAAATGTCTTGTAGGTCGCAGTGGCAACACACGTAGTCAACTTACTAGTGTAGGGGGTTCTTTACCTGCTTAACTTCAATACGGGATCTACATTTTATCGTCCATCTTCGATAGGACTGGGAACTCGATCTCACCTACACTGACATTATGGACCTCTGAAAGATATTATGATGGCTCCACGAGGGAGCGAACCGAGTACCTTTGAAACGAGAGGCGATCACCTAACCTCTACGCTATAGAGACCTCTAAAACAGGTATAGCAAGTAACTGAAACACTCATGTCTTCTTCTTCTTCTTCCTCTCTTCCACCATTTACTTCTTTATAGAAGTGTTTGGGGGTAGGGGGTAATGTAGTGATCTTGCGTGTGCTTGTTCTCTCTCTCGCGATCACCGCCCAGACCGATGTACCAGATTTCCCCATAAATTCGATTCGTGTGGAAATCTAATTCATGCAGCCTTAGCATTGGTGCGTTTTACGTCACATCTTCAGCAACATTTGCAGCTCTGGTGCTTATCGTTCGACGATGTGTCCGGTTTCAGCCAGCGTTTACTCGGTTCACTCTCCGTTCTGTAGCCATCTAGTGTTTTTTTCGGTGTGGGGTAGCTAGCCCCACTACCAACCTCCTTACTCGCCTCTTACGACATGCGTGGCAGGTAACAATGGTTCTATTCTTTACACCCAATTTTCGGCCCGCTTCGTTACCACTCGGGCGTGTGCTTGTTCTAAATCACATTGTAAGCTGTTATTCATTTTCTTAAGGCTGTCACTTCATCGTTTGCGTGGTCTTCCTCTTGCTCTGTACTCGTTATAATTTTTCTCTCTGTGGTAGACGATACCATGGTATTCTTGTCAGGTGTCCAAACCATTTAATCTGTTGTTCTTTTATGAATTACATGACTGGTTTCACATCCAGTCTACTTCTGATTTGTACATTTCTAATCTTACGTGGATATACTGTCCTGGGCATGCATGTGTTTACGGTAATTAGAGAGCGGGCAGGATAGCATCAAAAGCATCGATTGCTGGGGAATTGAAGATGGATAAGGGGATGTTCTTTGGTCTCTTCGCGACTGCCTGTTGGATGAAGACACTAAAATAAATGTTGAATCGATCCAGCGATATAAGCAGTTTGGAGTTACTCTTTGTACAAGTAGAACTGGATTTCTGAGGGGCAGAGGGAGGAGTGTGCTTAATCAGCGAGCTACAGAAACCATCAGTATGCATATTCTTTGATATCTGTTGGGGAGACTGAGCACCTATGGATCTGCCAGGAGTGCAATGCCGTCAGTTCAGTAACCAATGATCAATCATTTCTAATCACACATGACTAATGATCAAACATTAAACACACAAACATCAAACACACACAAAACATAAAACAAACACACAAAACAAAACCACACAAACATAAAAACACACAAAACATAAAAACACACAAAACATAAAAACACACAAAACATAAAAAACACAAAAACATAAAAAACACAAAACTAAAAAAACACACAAACAAAAACCACACAAAACATAAAAACACAAAACATAAAAACACACAAACATAAAAACCACACAAAACATAAAAACACAAAACATAAAAACACACAAAACATTAAAAAAAAACACACAAACAAAACCAAAAACATAAAAACAACATAAACATAAAACACACAAAACTATAATACCACACAAAGTAAAACAAACATAAACACACATCAACATCATCATATACATTATGTGAACGGTATCCATAGATGAGCATTATAAATTTATCATCCAAAATACATGAATCTCTTGTTTAACAAAACTCTGCAAGTGCATCCAATTAATATCCAATACATTAATATCCGCTTACATTAATAAATAATTGCATTCAACAAATATATCGAATTAATAACAAATAAAATCACAATAGAAATATATTACGAAAAGGTTGTTATCAGACCTCTATACATATCTTTTTCTTCTTCTTTACGTTCGTTCTTTACCACCAATTTTAATCACTCTTTGTGATATGTTTGATCTTTGCCAAGAACGTGTATACGTTGCACATTGGTTTGTAGGCCCTAAACGTAAAGACTTACACGTTTAGGACACGTGCATCCGATTTCAGCTAAACCTCCTTAGTCGTCTCTTACGACATGCGTGGCAGGTAACAGTGGTTCTATTCTTTACACCCCAAATTTGGGTCCGGTAACCACTCGGGCGATCTATACATATTTAATGTGCAGATCTTAAATTAAACAGTTAAGTAGTATGACATCTCGCAGCAGTACAAAATGATTAGTTTAAGTTTGTGGTATATTTTTTGTTGAGACTTCTGCTAAGTTGTAGGTAGTCTGTCTGACAATAGACACTTTCCCTGCAACTTATGTAAGGAGTCTGTCTGACAAGAGACACTTTCCCGGAAACTTATGTAAGGAGTCTGTCTGACAAGAGACACTTTCCCGGCAACTTATGTAAGGAGCCTGTCTGACGAGACACTTTCCCTGCAAACTATGAAATATATGAATACGCTTATTCAGCTTTGAGAGAACCCAGTAGAAAATTGGAGGAACTCGACAAAATATGTTGTGGCTACTAATGACAAAATTGTGGCTACTAAAAGGCTTAAATGTGGCAACTAATGGCTAAGGTGCGACTACTAATGACCAAGTTGCGACTACTAATTGCCAATTTGTGACTATTAATAACCACGTTGCGACTACTAATGACTAAATTTGATATGTCTACTAAATGCAGAGCAGTAGCTACAACCTAGCAGCTAGCAGCCACAATGGCTAGGTTTCAGATCAGATGTGGCTAATATAAAACACAGCTACTAATGACTACAGCTACAAATTACTACAGCTACCAATGATTATGCTACTAATGGCTACGCCTACATGACTAATCTAGACGACTACGGCAACCATGACTACGCTACAATGACTACGGCT
This sequence comes from Arion vulgaris, assembly GCA_020796225.1. NCBI lineage: Eukaryota > Metazoa > Mollusca > Gastropoda > Stylommatophora > Arionidae > Arion > Arion vulgaris. Next base: position 31,439,533 of record CM036755.1, read on the forward strand.
ACCAATTATTATGCTACTAATGATTATGGTATCCAATTGCTACACCTACAATGACTACGCTACCAATGACTAATTACCAATGACTACGGCAAACCAATGACTACAGCTACCAATGACTACAGCTACCAATGACTACAGCTACAATGACTACAGCTACCAATGACTACAGCTACCAATGACTACAGCTACCAATGACTACAGCTACCAATGACTACAGCTACCAATGACTACAGCTACCAATGACTACAGCTACCAATGACAGCTACCAATGATACGGCAACCAATGACTACGGTACAATGACGCTACCAATGACTACGGCTACCAATTATTATGCTACTAATGATTATGGTATCCAATTGCTACACCTACAAATGACTACTCCTACCAATGACTATATTTACCAATGACTACAGCTACCAATGACTACAGCTACCAATGACTACAGCTACCAATGACTACAGCTACCAATGACTACACCTACAATGACTATCCACCAATGCTATATTTACCAATGACTACAGCTACCAATGACTACAGCTACCAATGACTACACCTACAAATGACTACTCCTACCAATGACTATATTTACCAATGACTACGGTTTCCAATGACTACAAATACCAATGACTACAGCTACCAATGACTACGCCTACCAATGACTACGCCTACCAATGGCTACACCTACCAATGACTACAGCTACCAATGCTTATGACTAGAAGTGGCAAAGTTATGACATAATATGCAGGAACATTAGAAAGTTGACAAAAGTAACCAATGATTATGCTGATTCCAACAAGTATATTGCATTTCAAGTAACAAGATGCAGTTATTACTAGGACAACAAATGTTTCACAGATCGCAGTTCAAGAAATACTGAGAAACATACACACAATCTACATCAACTCTCACACTTTTTTCATCATCTGTCTCTTCTTTAACAGCTCACCAACTTTTCTCTCTCTCTTCTTTTCATTCTCGCTTTCTTTCTCTTTCTCCACTTACATAATAAATATATTACAATAAAATAAATATCTCAAATATAAATGCTTTTTTTATGTTGATTATTTTAGTCATTGCGTACATATGTGTCAATCTTCTTCTTCTTCACTCTCCATCCATAGGGAGGCATAGGTCAGCAACCAAGGTTTTCCAAGCACTCATATCTAAGACCATCATTTGCAGATCTCTCCATATTTTCTTGCATTCCGTCTCCAGGTGTTCCTGAGTTCTTCCTTCACTTCTTTCACCCTGGGGCTGATCAGCCTGGCGCACACTTCTTCGGTCTGCGAGGCAGGTAGAACTGCACGGATGGAACAAAAACGTCAAACTAGAAAGGCAGAAAGGCGGTAAAAATCCCAACAAGTGCAAGTAATCCTTGCCCACATTGTAAAAGAACATTTCAAGCCCGCATCGGGCTCATTAGTCATCTACGCACACACAGACAAACATAATGCAATTACATTCCCTTGGTTGAAAAGTGGTGGTGGTCATCACCTGTGATGGACGAACATCATTGCCCTGGGGGTTCCATCGGAGGGCCTGTCTTGTGATGCTGTCTGGGAAACTCCTCTGCGTGTGTCCTATCCATTGCCACATCTTATCTCTTGTTCCACTAGCCGTTGTCAGGTTCTATCCAACAGTTCCCTGTTTGTGGTCACGTCATACCATGTATGTACCAATGCATGACCAATAGTCATTTTATCGTCTTAACCTGAGTCATCATGGGTTCCTGTACTGTTCTTATCCACAGGTCTGTGTTTGTAACTCTATTATACCATCTCAGTCTGAGAATCCGCCAAAGACATCCATTGACAAAAGTCTAAATCTTATTTGTATTTAACTTGGTGACTCGTCGCGTTACTGAACCATACACATATTTCACAGTTCAGCTGAATATCCTCTGTGGATCGTCTGGCCGATGGATTAGATCGCGGGCTCCCATACGGGAGACCCGGGTTCAACCACCGGTAAAACCAAATAGTTTTTTCTGTCAAGGTCATACAGAAAAAATCCGAACCTGAACAGTTTCGCAGGTACTACACTAGCCAAGCGGAAATTAAATTGCACAGGCTCACGTCTCCCCTGTCCTACATTGCCCTAAAAGGCGGTATTACACCGGCAGCGTAGAATTTGTTGATGTACACCGGCAGCGTAGACATTTGTTGATGTACACCGACAGCGTAGACATTTGTTGATGTAGACCGACAGCGTAGACATTTGTTGATGTGGAGATGTAGTATTTCTACAGTATACACACGATAGCAAAGGCTTGTCATGCTCTCTTTTTCCTCATCTGTACCTCCTGATTGCAATATGATCTTACTTCTAAGGTAGACAAATTCACCAACATCTTCTATAACCCCAACCTTCCTTATTCTCATCTGTACATCCTGATTGCAATTGATCTTACTTCTAAGGTAGACAAATTCACCAACATCTTCTATAACCCCAACCTTCCTTATTCTCATCTGTACCTCCTGATTGCAATATGATCTTACTTCTAAGGTAGACAAATTCACCAACATCTTCTATAACCCCAACCTTCCTTATTCTCATCTGTACCTCCTGATTGCAATATGATCTTACTTCTAAGGTAGACAAATTCACCAACATCTTCTATAACCCCAACCTTCCTTATTCTCATCTGTACCTCCTGATTGCAATATGATCTTACTTCTAAGGTAGACAAATTCACCAACATCTTCTATAACCCCAACCTTCCTTATTCTCATCTGTACCTCCTGATTGCAATATGATCTTACTTCCAAGGTAGACAAATTCACCAACATCTTCTATAACCCCAACCTTCCTTATTCTCATCTGTACCTCCTGATTGCAATATGATCTTACTTCTAAGGTAGACAAATTCACCAACATCTTCTATAACCCCAACCTTCCTTATTCTCATCTGTACCTCCTGATTGCAATATGATCTTACTTCTAAGGTAGACAAATTCACCAACATCTTCTATAACCCCAACCTTCCTTATTCTCATCTGTACCTCCTGATTGCAATATGATCTTACTTCTAAGGTAGACAAATTCACCAACATCTTCTATAACCCCAACCTTCCTTATTCTCATCTGTACCTCCTGATTGCAATATGATCTTACTTCTAAGGTAGACAAATTCACCAACATCTTCTATAACCCCAACTTCCTTATTCTCATCTGTACCTCCTAGATTGCAATAGATCTTACTTCTAAGGTAGACAAATTCACCAACATCTTCTATAACCCCAACCTTCCTTATTCTCATCTGTACCTCCTGATTGCAATATGATCTTACTTCTAAGGTAGACAAATTCACCAACATCTTCTATAACTAACCTTCCTTATTCTCATCTGTACATCCTGATTGCAATATGATCTTACTTCCAAGGTAGACAAATTCACCAACATCTTCTATAACCCCAACCTTCCTTATTCTCATCTGTACATCCTGATTGCAATATGATCTTACTTCTAAGGTAGACAAATTCACCAACATCTTCTATAACCCCAACCTTCCTTATTCTCATCTGTACATCCTGATTGCAATATGATCTTACTTCTAAGGTAGACAAATTCACCAACATCTTCTATAACCCCAACCTTCCTTATTCTCATCTGTACATCCTGATTGCAATATGATCTTACTTCCAAGGTAGACAAATTCACCAACATCTTCTATAACCCCAACCTTCCTTATTCTCATCTGTACCTCCTGATTGCAATATGATCTTACTTCTAAGGTAGACAAATTCACCAACATCTTCTATAACCCCAACCTTCCTTATTCTCATCTGTACCTCCTGATTGCAATATGATCTTACTTCAAGGTGAGACAAATTCACCAACATCTTCTATAACCCCAACCTTCCTTATTCTCATCTGTACATCCTGATTGCAATATGATCTTACTTCTAAGGTAGACAAATTCACCAACATCTTCTATAACCCCAACCTTCCTTATTCTCATCTGTACATCCTGATTGCAATATGATCTTACTTCTAAGGTAGACAAATTCACCAACATCTTCTATAACCCAACCTCCTTATTCTCATCTGTACATCCTGATTGCAATATGATCTTACTTCTAAGGTAGACAAATTCACCAACATCTTCTATAACCCCAACCTTCTTTATTCTCATCTGTACATCCTGTTGCAATTGATCTTACTTCTAAGGTAGACAAATTCACCAACATCTTCTATAACCCCAACCTTCCTTATTCTCATCTGTACATCCTGATTGCAATATGATCTTACTTCTAAGGTAGACAAATTCACCAACATCTTCTATAACCCCAACCTTCCTTATTCTCATCTGTACCTCCTGATTGCAATATGATCTTACTTCTAAGGTAGACAAATTCACCAACATCTTCTATAACCCCAACCTTCCTTATTCTCATCTGTACCTCCTGATTGCAATATGATCTTACTTCTAAGGTAGACAAATTCACCAACATCTTCTATAACCCCAACCTTCCTTATTCTCATCTGTACCTCCTGATTGCAATATGATCTTACTTCTAAGGTAGACAAATTCACCAACATCTTCTATAACCCCAACCTTCCTTATTCTCATCTGTACCTCCTGATTGCAATATGATCTTACTTCTAAGGTAGACAAATTCACCAACATCTTCTATAACCCCAACCTTCCTTATTCTCATCTGTACCTCCTGATTGCAATATGATCTTACTTCTAAGGTAGACAAATTCACCAACATCTTCTATAACCGCAGCTTTCCTCATTCTCATGAAATTTGCTTACTACTTCTTCGTTCGTATTCTCATAACATAACATTAGAAATCGTGCAGTGACCTTTTCTAACCCCTTCTTCAGCGATCTCTGGTCATGCTCAACAATTTAACTGCGACACAAAACAAATAATGGATTTAAATTTATAAATAAATACAGTGGCGGCTCGTGATCATTTTTATTGGTGGGGCCAGGGAAAAATGTTTGTAAGAATCATGGTTTGTGTTAGGTTATATTTTAATGTCTAAAATAATAAATACACGTTACACATTATTTTTGTGGGGCCCGGCCCAAAAGACCCTTAAAGACGAGCCGCCACTGAATAAATACCACAGGACTAAACAAACAGTGATTAAAAATGAGACTACGAACCGGTTGCCACTTTCTAACCAAGATACTGAACTCTAACAGTCAGATGTAATTTCCCACCCTCTAATCAATAAATTTGTAGAATATCTTGCAAGAAGTTCATAAACCCCATTAAATTGATTACTTGGTTGAGGAAGGATGAGGCCGATTAATATCATTTGTTCGGCTGACATTCACCATGTTTGTTTTAGGAATCTCAGGCAATTTTCATAGTTTCAAACATGTGTTATTGATTGATAGAATAGATGTAACAGCACTTCAAGTTGACTTTTAGGTGCGCAGTCTCTTACTGCAGTTAGTGAAGGGTTAATAGTACAATTGGCGTTACTGTAGCACAGGGGGAATTGTAGGTGAGCATTTTCTTACTACAGATAGCGAAGGGTTAATGGTTAAACATAATTGACTTGACTGCAACACTGTGGGACTTTTAGGTGCGCAGTCTCTTACGGTATATAGTGCAGGGTTTATAGCTGATCCTAATTGACTTTACTGTAGCACATGGGGACTTTTAGGTGCGCAGTCTCTTACGGTATAAAGTTAAGGGTTAATATTTGAACATAACTGACTTTACTTTAGCAAAATGAGACTTTTAAGTGCGCAGTTTCTTACTGCAGATAGTGAAGGATTAATATTTTAATTGACTTTGTTGTAAAGCCGGGGGACTTTTAGGTGCACAGTCTCTTACTGCAGATAGTGAAGGGTTAATATTTTAATTGACTTTGTTGTAAAGCCGGGGGACTTTTAGGTGCACAGTCTCTTACTGCAGATAGTGAAGGATTAATATTTAAACAAGAGTGTTGCCAGGGCTTGCAAGGGGAGCAAAGAATAATAAAACTGCGACCTACAAGCAAAGAGGCAACTGAGATAGAGCTCTAGGAAGCTACCTAGTTAATAAAACGCATCGCAAAAATCGGATGTGCTGACCTACTTGTAGGTACGTAACTGGCACAACATGCAATCATTCTTAGGCTCGGATAACATACAGATCACACAGAGTGGTTTAACAAGTTGCCGATATCGAACGTTCGAAGAAGAATAGTTTTACAGAATTGACTTGACTGCAGCTTAGGGAGACTTTTAGGTGCACAGTCTCTTCCTGCAATGATACTCTGATACATTGGATACGAAGCAAAAGGCCGTTCACGCAAAATGTGGACCCCAGAGATACAAGCGACGAAAGAAAGTTTACGAAGCGCACACAAAAGCCCGTTCTAGAAATCACTTTTTAACCTAACACTGTGAGGCAAAACAGGATTAGACAATACAAGATGACATATGTCTTTCTGCAGGTAGTAAAGGGTTTATATAATATAATCGATTTAACTGCAGTACAAGGAGACCTATAGGTGCATAGTTTCTTCCTGCAGGTAGTGACTGGTTGTTAGTTAAACAAAATTGACTGTAGTGCAGGACAGGCAGACTTTTAGGTGCACAACCTTTTACTGCAGATACTTAAGGGTTAATAAACATAATTGAATTTTCTGCAGCGCAGAGAGTTTTAGGTGCACAGTCTCTTACTGCAGGCAATGAATGGTTAATAGGTGAACGTAGTTGACTTGACTGCAGAAGATGGGGACTTTTAGGTGCTCAGTCCCTTATGACAGATAGTGAAATGTTAATAGTCTTCTTCTTCTTCTTTGCGTTCGTTCTTTACGACCAATTTTAATCACTCTTTGTGATATGTTTGATATTTGCCAAGAACGTGTATACGTTGCACATTGGTTTGGTAGGCCCCTAAACGCATAAGACTTCTACACGTTTAGGACACATGCATCCGATTTCAGCCTAACCTCCTTAGTCGCCTCTTACGACATGCGTGGAAGGTAACAGTGGTTCTATTCTTTACACCCCAAATGTGGGCCCCGGTAACCACTCGGGTGATGTTAATAGTTAAACAGAAGTGACTTAAGTGCAGGTCTTTTAGGTGCTCAGTCCCTTATGACAGATAGTGACGGGTAAATGGTTAAACGCAGTCGACTCGACTGCATACCAGGGAGACCTATAAGTGCACAGTCTCACAAACATATGAAGAAGATTTATTAAATAACAGAAGTGACGTCATAACACTGTAGATCCTGATAGAACCAAAGAAGCTCAGTCTCTCCATCATTTCTTCATGGTCTCTACTTCATATATTTGTCTCATACACATCTTGTGATAACTTTCCGCCCATGTACTTCATATATTTGTCTCATACACATCTTGTGATAGCTTTACGCCCGTGTACTTCATATATTTGTCTCATACACATCTTGTGATAGCTTTACTCCCGTGTACTTCATATATTTGTCTCATACACATATTGTGATAGCTTTACACCCGTGTACTTCATATATTTGTCTCATACACATCTTGTGATAGCTTTACGCCCGTGTACTTCAAATATTTTTCATACACATCTTGTGATAGCTTTACGCCCGTGTACTTCAAATAGTTGTCTCATACACATCTTGTGATAGCTTTACGCCCGTGTACTTCATATATTTGTCTCATACACATCTTGTGATAGCTTTACGCCCATGTAGTGCCGGAGCTGCAAAGGAAGCAAAGAATAGTACCACTGTGACCTACAAGGCATGTCGTAAGAGACGACTGATGTAGGACCTAGGAAAGCTATCCTAGTAAATAAAAAGTATTGCAGAAATTGGATGTGCTGGCCTACTTGTAAGTGCATAACTGGCACAACGTATAGTCGCTCTTAGGCTCAGATCACATACAAATCACAAAGAGTGATTAACACGTGGTCAATATGAACTGTTCGAAGAAAAAGTAGTATTTACTTTCTGAAACAATATTTCTTTCACAAATACATTTGTCTTGAAATTTTCTTTAAAAATATCCTGATGATTCTATGATGGATCGAACTGAGTACCTTTGTAACGAGAGGCGAGAACTTAACCTCTACGCCACAGAGACCCCAATGAAGTTGAGGCAAGACTTCACCGGAAACAATCTTTTCTCTAACACCCCCAAATTAGTTGAAATTTCAAAGTAAACACCCCAAGTATGGGTGTGAAGCAAGGACATTTAACAAGGCGGTGGAAAAACATATATGTGCTTTTGAATATAAGTGTTACAGAAGAGTCCTCCGTATATCTTGGACAGAGAAGAGAACAAATAGATCTATCCAGAAAGAACACAAAATCAAAGAAAACTGGCTAATGCTGCAAATAAGAAAGAGAAAATTGAAGTATTTTTGACATATAAAGAGACAAGTAGGGCTGGAAAAGACCATCATGGAAGGAGGCATACCAGCAAAGAGGAGAAGAAGAAGACCATGGAGAAGATAGATTCAGGATGTAACTGATGGTTTTGGCATGACCACTGTAGAGGTAGGACATATGGATATATGAGAGAGAAATTCGGAGGACTGTTGGGGTGGCAAAGTTCTGCTCAGGACAAACTATTTGATGATGAAACTCCCTCCCCTCCTCCAAATTGTTTCGCCTTTCCAGCGTTATAACAGCCCTGTGTAAATATTTGATATATCTTGGCTCTATAATTAACAACAATGGAGATTGTATGAAAGAAGTTAGAAGAAGATTAGCCATGGCTTTCCAGAGAGTAGTCAGCATGAAGAAACTATGGCACGACACAAGCAAAGATTGTAGGAAAGAAATTAGAAGAAGATTAGCCATGGCTTTCCAGAGAGTAGTCAGCATGAAGAAACTATGGCACGACACAAGCAAAGATTGTATGAAAGAAGTTAGAAGAAGACTAGCCATGACTTTCCAGAGAGTAGTCAGCATGAAGAAACTATGGCACGACACAAGCAAAGATTGTATGAAAGAAGTTAGAAGAAGATTAGCCATGGCTTCCCAGAGGGTGGTGAACATGAAGAAACTATGGCACGACACAAGTAAAGATTGTAGGAAAGAAGTTAGAAGAAGATTAGCCATGGCTTTCCAGAGGATAGTCAGCATGAAGAAACTATGGCACGACACAAGCAAAGAAACAAAAGTAAGACTTCTGAGAACATGCGTATTCCATGTGGCAACATATGAATGTGAATCGTGGACCATAACACAAACATTAAAAAACACAATTGAAGCTTTTGAAACAAGATGTTATAGAAAAGTTCTTAGAACATCCTGGACAGAGAAGAGAAGAAACAAAGACATCCTACAAGACCTGAATATCAAGGAGCATTGGCTTATAAATAACATCATGTTTCAGAAGATGAAATATTTTGACCACACTAAACACCACAGTGGTTTAGAGAGAAAGGTAATGGAAGTTATGGTTCCTGGAATACGTGGCAGAGAACGACCAAGACGAAGGTGGCAGCAGAACATCAAAGAAACATTGAACATGACGCTAGTAGAGGCTGGAGAACTTGCAAGAGACAGGGAGCTTTTCGGAAGGCTGTGATGAATGCGATGTCCGGCAAGGGATATGCTACTACATGAACAGCACTATTTCACTAAAACACAATAACATTGGCAGTAAGAATTGTAAAAATTATTACAAAAACTAATTTCGGATATGAAATTTGAGAAAAATGTTGAATATGAGCATTAATCAATGATGGTCTTGGTTATTTTGGAAAGAAAAGTTGAATTTACAGATTTAATGAAAAAAATGTTATATCAAATGGAAAAATTAGTTGGTGTAAAAAAAAAACCGATTAAGCAGTGATGACTCGTCATTAGGGGCCAGTGTGGCTGTGTCCCAACAAAAATAATGTTTAGCCTATATTAAAAAAAATTATTTGTTAATAATTATTACTTTTATCCGGGGTAAAAGGCAAGAGAGAGAGAGATAAAATTATTACTTTTAACGTGATACTGATTAGTTTTGAAAGTTGAATAGACAAATAATAGTAAATACTAAAATATAACCTAACCCAAAACCACGATTTTCCGAAACATTTTGTCTGGCCCCACAAAAAAAACGTGATCACACGCCGCCACTGTAATTAAAACACAAAATCCATGAAATTTTCATCCTAATAATGTTTCAAACCTCCGAGATGAGAACCGCTAATTTGTGCAGATCTGAATATCCGTTTGAAAAGTTGTATGTTACCTGTCAGTGGTATTCTATGAAAATCTAGTCTTCATTTCTAGTCTTCATTTCATCGAGTAATTCATTTTTCATGTCTGTTTTAACAACAGTCTGTTGGATTGATTGTAGAGCTTTGTGTGATATTTTGTTTTCAACCACCGCAGTGTAAAACTTTAAGAGAGCAGACAAGCTGGTTGGCTCTGCTGCTATATCTGGGGGTCAGTCAATGGATAGAGCTGACCTTTTGTTTTCAACGACCGCAGTGTACAACTTTAAGAGAGCGGACAAGCTGGTTGGCTCTGCTGCTATATCTGGGGGCAGCCAATTGATAAAGCTGATATTTTGAGCGCCCTCATAGAATGTAGTCGCAAAGTAGATTTTCATTTAAACCAATCCACATCAACTACTAGATTGCTGGAGCTGGGAATGAAGATTGAAGTAGCAAGAAAAGAACAGCATAACAGGTACATTAGTAGGCTCATCAATCAAAATCGAACTGGTACGGTCAGTCGTTGGACGCTGTTGGAGATACTGCGAAGGAGATCGAAGCACCTATGGACATGTCCAGAGTGTAATGAAGATATTTCAAACTGAAACTTTGTTGCCAACCGATAACGGCTGATTTCTATTGTCTATGGAAGCCATGCTTGATTTCTAATAAATGCATGTAAAACATAGCTGCTTCATTGATTGCACTGTCTAGGATCTGATAATGAAATTAACAACTTTCAGGCCATTAAGGAATCACATAGTCATCAGTATCATTAGGTGCCACACCGGCTGGTGTAGGCAATCTCCACAAATCTCTGTTCCCAATGTTTGCTATCATCTCAGATGTTGATTACTCTTCTATGCCTGGATGTACAAAGGAAACATGGAGAAGAACTGTGGAGAGAGAGTTGAAGGAGTGCGACCTGACGTGGGAGACGGTTGGTAGAAAGGCAGTAGAACGGCAACAGTGGAAGTCTCTTGTGGAAGTCTTATGTGTCAATCGGGACACGAAGAGGATACAGAGAGATACCATGAAGTCGGGCTATCTAAAATTCTCTCTCCCTGTCTTCCTCTGTCTCGTCTGCCCTAGATTTTACTGGTTGTCACAATGTGTTCTAAACCTCCCTTTTCATTCATCATTAAATAGCTTGTCCTGAGCAGAACTTTGCCACCCCAACAGTCCTCCGGAATTCCTCTCTCTCATAGGCCAGATGTCCTGCCTCTGCAACTGTCATGTTCAAACCATCAGTTACATCCTGAATCCATCTTCTCTGTGGTCTCCTTTGATAGAGGTTTACCTCTATCCCGCTACCAACCCTTTACATTACATGTCAAACAAATGATCATTGTCTTTCTTATATTGTCAATCAGTTTTCTCTGCGTCTTGGCTTCATTCAACACATCCACATTCATTATTCTAGCATTTTATGGGATTCTTCCTGTCAAACCACATCTCTGTGGCCTCCAGAGATTTGTCTATATCACATATTACTTGATATGAAAACAATATGTTTGCACAAGAAACTCATGAAAAAATATGACTTTTGCACAAGAAACTCATGAAAAATATTACTTTTGCACAAGAAACTTATGAAAAATATGACTTTTGCAAAGAAATAGAAAAAATATTACTTTTGCACAAGAAACTCATGAAAAATATGACTTTTGCACAGAAACATGAAAAAATGACTTTTGAAACATGAAAAACTCAAGAACAAAAAATATGTCTTTTGCACAAGAAACTCATGACAAAATATGACTTTTGCACAAACTCATGAAAAAATTACTTTTGCACAAGAATCATGAAAAATATTACTTTTGCACAAGAAACTCATGAAAAAAAATATGACTTTTGCACAAGAAACTCATGAAAAAATATTACTTTTGCACAGAAACTCATGAAAAAATATGACTTTTGCACAAGAAACTCATGAAAAAAATATGACTTTTGTACAAGAAACATGAAAAAATATGACTTTTGCACAAGAAACTCATGACAAAATATTACTTTTGCACAAGAAACAAAGTTATAAAAATATTATTTTTCCACTTGAAAATCAAAACATAAAAATTATTTCTGCACATAAAACAAATTCATGAAAATTTTGTTTATGATCATTCCAAAAAATGCATGAGAAAAAAAAGGTTATCCATTTAAATACAACAATAAATGCAACAATAAATGCAACAAAGTTGATACCAATGAGATCAAACAAACAATAAAATAAATACAAATAATAGAAACAAAATATGTTTTACTGTATTCTTCTTGTACCATGACACGTTCATAGAGCCTGCACGCAATTTCTCCATACCGCTCTAGTGTTGTTTAGTCGACAAATCATCATCACTGCACATCGAACCAATTAGTCCATAAGTGCTTCGATCTCCTCCTCAGTATGTCTCTCAGTTTAGTTTAGTCGTCAGATCATCATCACTGCACATCGAACCAATCAGTCCATACGTGCTTCGATCTCCTCCTCAGTATGTCTCTCCTCAGCGTGCAGCAACTAACCACACCAGTCCTTTGTTGATTTACTATTCTTCTTTGGCTACCAGCATAGTGTTCTTGTCTAGCTATACCACATTTGACTTGGTATTCTTGTAAACTGGTTAGTGTTGTAGATTCACTCTTATCCGCACCGCTCTATCCTGGCCAACTCTTTCAACCTCTTCTATGGAATTAATATTTTGTGTGTGCCTGTAATGAATTCAGATGTGTAATATGTCACCTCTGACTGATTTTTGCGTGAAGTCTTGCTTTACTTATCACCAGATATTCCTCACCATTCAGGCGAGCTTTATTCAGACTTCAGTGGTACTTGTAACTTAGATCCCCATGTAAACGATCAGGTTTTCATATAGTCCAACCATGTATCATGTGCACATCCATCATTTTTGGCTCAAGTTGGCTTTGAACTCCCACATAATTTAGCGGGACATGATCACTGCGCTGCCTTGCGTTCTGATCATCATGGGTTCGAATCCGGACAGAGTCGATCTATTCATGAGTGCATGTTTTCTAGAGGCACATAGGAATGTTGCAGGAGCTATGGAGTTCATTGTTTGTGCAATTCTCTCGGCAGGTGGCGTGCCGTTTCTATTGAGAGGAACTGAGCCATATGGGGTAAAATGCGGTGCAATAAAGTCCCTCCTTCAGCTTTAAATCAACATGTCGCCCAAGTGGTTACCGGGGCCCAAATTGGGGTGTACAGAATAGAACCACTGTTACCTGCAACACATGCCGTAGAGGCGACTAACGAGGTTGGCCGCGGGCTAGCTACCCACACTGTAAAAACACTAGATGGCTACAGAACGGAGAGCGAACCGAGTAAACGATTGGCTGAAACCGGACACATCACCGAAGGATAAGCACCAGAGCTCTAAATGGTGCTGAAGATGTGATGTATAACACACCAATGCTAAGGCTGCATGAATCAGATTTCCTCATGAATAGAATTTATGGGAGATCTGGTACATTGGTCTGGCGGTGATCACAAGAGAAGAGAGAGAGAGAGTCAACATATTATCAAGTTCCCTATCAGCAAACTGTTCTATGGAGTTCTGTCAGTAAAGTTTGTGTGAATAAGCACATCCTTTCTTTCACTATTGGCCTCCCCCCTTCAGTGAGTATATACATATCTTATATGGCCTTTGTCGTCTTTACAGACAGTCAATTGGCAGTGTTTTACTGTGACAATCTTCTGGTTTGTGCTTGTCTCTCTTGTCTTTCAGCTGATCTCTAAGTCTCTTTTCAAAGATTCTGCACTTTGTGTATTGGTGTTTTCCATATAACTCGTCATCAGCTAGTTTTCTAATTTGTGGATGGATGAAAGTTCTTATTGGGGCATTGCAGATATCCTAGTATCTGAGCAGTGGTCTGCCTTGGTCCTCTTCTCCTCGAACGTTCACAGACCAGCACTTGTTGTGTATCCCTGTTGAGATTCTCTCAGATGCCCTAGCTATCTTAGTTTACTGCTGAGCATGCCATGATGGAAGGTAATTTTGCATGTTGCAGTACTTAGAGCTGGTTATCTTGTCAGTACTACTATCTTCTTCTTCCTAACTCCTGAGCACAGCACAAACTTCAGTTTGCTATGTCCTGCATACTTAACCATGTTACTTCTCACATAGCCCTAGTATCTTAGTTTTCTACTCTGACATGCCCATGATGGAAGGTAATTTTGCATGTTGCAATACTTCAGAGCTGGTTATCTTGTCAGTAAATATATTCTTCTTCTTCACCTTTCAACTCCCAATGGAGCACAGGTCTTAAACAAACTTCTTCCAGCTCTTCCTCTCTCCTGCCATCCTTTCCAATTCTTTCCATGTTTTACCTATCCTTTTCATATCAATCTCCAGCTCTTTTCTCCAGGTATGTCTAGTCCTTCCCCTACTCCTCTTTCCCTGCGGTGTTCAAAACAGGGCCTGTCTTGCAATGCTTCAGGTCAGTCTTCTCAATGTGTGTACTATCCATCGCCAGCGTCTCTTCCTTAGCTCTTTCTCCACTGATATCTGCTTAGTTCTTTCTCTGAGTTCCTCGTTTGTAATCTTATCATACCATCTCAGTCCATCTATTCTACGTAAACATCCATTTATGAAAGTCTGTAGTTTTCTGGTGGTTTCTTTTGTTGTCTTCCATGTTTCCGGAGCATAGAACAGCACTGACTTCACATTTGATTGAAAGATTCTCAGCTTTGTGTTTGTTTTGATCACCTTTGACTTCCATATCTTACTCAATGCAATAAAGTTTCCCTTGCTTTTTGTATTCTTATCTTGACATCTTTGTTTGTTCCCCATTCCACATCTATGTTCCTACAAAGATATTTGTAAGTAAATATATAATAATAATAATAATAAAGCCCATAACCCGTTAGGGACGTAGAGGTGTCACTGTGGAGATATCAGCACAAAAATCACGTCATGAATCTTTGTCTTCAACTCCTCAAGCGAGTGTAGAGAAACTCTGCCCCGACCAGCTCTTGATGTTGTCAAACCAGGATTTCTCTGCCCTCCTTTCTTTCTTCCACCCTCAATTGTTCTCTGTGGATAGTCTTAGAGAGTGAGCTATGTCTCATCACATGCCCGAACCACGCAAGTTTACGCCGTTTCACGATTGTCAAGAGTGGTACCTGTCGACTTGCAAGGTTGTTTATTTGATCTCTTACATAAATGTTCGTCTTATGTTCTATGTAACTAATATGTAGTACCTGTCTGTAACACTTATATTCGTCTTATGTTCTATATAACTAATATGTAGTACCTGTCTGTAACACTTATATTCGTCTTATGTTCTATGTAACTAATATGTAGTACCTGTCTGTAACACTTATATTCGTCTTATGTTCTATATAACTAATATGTAGTACCTGTCTGTAACACTTATATTCGTCTTATGGTCTATGTAACTAATATGTAGTACCTGTCTGTAACACTTATATTCGTCTTATGGTCTATGTAACACTTATATTCGTCTTATGGTCTATGTAACACTTATATTCGTCTTATGGTCTATGTAACTAATACATAGTACCCGCCCGGCTGTAACACTTATATTCGTCTTATGGTCTATGTAACACTTATATTCGTCTTATGGTCTATGTAACACTTATATTCGTCTTATGGTCTATGTAACACTTATATTCGTCTTATGGTCTATGTAACTAATACATAGTACCCGCCCGGCTGTAACACTTATATTCGTCTTATGGTCTATGTAACACTTATATTCGTCTTATGGTCTATGTAACTAATACATAGTACCCGTCCGGCTGTAACACTTATATTCGTCTTATGGTCTATGTAACACTTATATTCGTCTTATGGTCTATGTAACACTTATATTCGTCTTATGGTCTATGTAACTAATACATAGTACCCGTCCGGCTGTAACACTTATATTCGTCTTATGGTCTATGTAACTAATACATAGTACCCGTCCGGCTGTAACACTTATATTCGAAAGCCTGTATTCTTCGTTCCAGTTCTGCATTGAGCAGTAATACAAAAATAAAATGATAATTATTAATAAACAAAATTGAGAAATAAATAAATTAGGCTTGTAGATTCAAATCTTATATACACAAGAAGGGCACAATACAATAACAACAAAAGGCAATAAGGAAGACAATTTTCCCATCAGAAAGCTCCTGAGTATTGGAACAGTAAGGAAGAACAAAATATATATCTTTACCACTCAGATCTCTCGTAATAATAAACACAAATTAAAGTACCCTTTTTAATACCAGTGGTATAATGGGAATATAGTGTTAGGCTTGAATTTTTCAGTGATCGTCGTCATATGATTGGTGATGATGTCAATTTCATGCAGAGTGTTGTCAATTTCATGCAGGGTGCCGTCAATTTCATGCAGGGTGCCGTCAATTTCATGCAGGGTGCCGTCAATTTCATGCAGGGTGTCGTCAATTTCATGCAGGGTGTCGTCAATTTCATGCAGGATGCGTCAACTTGAAGCAGGATGCCGTCAACAGCAGGATGCGTCAACTCAGTGCGTCAAGCAGGATGCCGTCAAATTCATGCAGGATGTTGTCAACTTCAATCAGGCTGCCTTCACTTCCCCGTGCTATTATAGGCAGGGCCGACCTGAGAGCCGTTACAGCAGGAAAAAATTCCACTCCACCTGTGGAAAATTGATCCCCGAACACCGCACCCAAGAAGCGAGTGATCTAACCACTACACTTCAACTGTCCCAATTTTAAACATAATATTTCAATGAACAATTCACCAGTCCCTTCAAGTCGATAAATATGATTCCTTCCACACCGACCAAGAGAGAGACACTGTATAAGTCGAGATTATTAATCTATATAAATATTCCAAAATGTAGGGTATTCTAATCATAGGTCAAGGTCAAGGATGACCAATGTCCACTATGAAATGAGTAAATAGCCGTTCTATATGAGCAGTCACAAGTTTGTATTGTACGTTGTTAAGGCCTTCAAGTTTGCCTCTTCTTGCAGCTGATCGTAAGAGTTTCATTCTGAAAATAAAAACAACATACAAATGAAGTGATCTCTTAAATGGGGTTTAAAAGAAAAAGGTTGGGGGTGTTAATGCCGAAGAATTGACGTCATTGCACCTGGATTTGCACTCGGTCCAGTACCTTCGTTTTAATTCACCCCAAACAAAGGATGCAGCTATTTTTAGATAAGTTGTACTCGCCTGAGTGGTTACGGGGTCCAAATTTGGGGTGTAAAGAATAGAACCACTGTTACCTGCCACGCATGTTGTAAGAGGCGACTAAGGAGGTTTGGCTGAAATCGGATGCACATGTCCTAAACGTGAGAAGTCTATGCGTTTAGGGACTACCAAACCAATGTACAACGTATACACGTTCTTGGCAAACATATCACAAAGAATGATTAAAATTGGTTGTAAAGAACGAACGCAAAGTAGAAGTAGTAGATATATTGTAACTATTCTTAGCACGCAATTGTCATCCTGTAGGACATTCGACTTTAAGGACAGGGTAGCCCACCTGTCCAGCGTGTTCGTAGCGTGTTGGACTACGGGTGACTAGCCCTCTGTGAGTGCGGGTTCAATTCGGCGCCGGAGAGCTAAAAAAGCTCAAGTGCTTCTGGATCGGGGGGAAAAAAAGGACAGGGTAAGTAATTTCTCAAATGTAGGTCACAAATTATTTGTTGATGGCGGAAAATCTGAAACCGTTTGGATAATCAATCAATTGATTACTGATTGTCACTGAAGACATAAATCATGAATTGTCTTGAAATATCAGCATTGACACATGACAAAAACGAAAGAAAGCGGAAATGATGTGTCTTTCAACCCTTGTATTTTCAAATAGAAACCCCTAAAAATGTTAATGGATTAAACCTCATGTAAATTTTTGCGTGCGTTTGGGAATCACTGAACACCTCCTGGAACTCTGATCTCCCTTTGTGTGAGTTGAATTAAAACCAAAGTACCCTTGATCCCTCTCCGCAGAAATGACACGCCACCTGCCGAGGGTGCTGCACAAAGCACGAGCTCCGGCAACATTCCTTGGGATCTCTGGATAAAAAAAATGCACTCGTGAACAGAACGGCGAGGTCCGGATTCAACCCCATGACTTTCGACTCGCAAGGCAAGGGCTTAACAGCAGGGACCCCCTCATAAGTTGAGAAATACATTGACAACGTGTGTAACCCTGTCACTCCAAATTGTTGTTAACCTTCCGAAGATCTTATAATGCAATATATAGTAGTATATAGTAGTATGAAATAGTAGTATGAAATAGTAGTATGAAATAGTAGTATGAAATAGTAGTATGAAATAGTAGTATGATATAGTAGTATGAAATAGTAGTATGAAATAGTAGTATGAAATAATAGTATGAAATAGTAGTATGAAATAGTAGTATGAAATAGTAGTATGATATAGTAGTATGAAATAGTAGTATGAAATAGTAGTATGATATAGTAGTATGAAATAGTAGTATGAAATAGTAGTATGAAATAGTAGTATGAAATAGTAGTATGATATAGTAGTATGAAATAGTAGTATGAAATAATAGTATGAAATAGTAGTATGAAATAGTAGTATGAAATAATAGTATGAAATAGTAGTATGAAATAGTAGTATGAAATAATAGTATGAAATAGTAGTATGAAATAGTAGTATGAAATAATAGTATGAAATAGTAGTATGAAATAGTAGTATGATATAGTAGTATGAAATAGTAGTATGAAATAGTAGTATGAAATAATAGTATGAAATAGTAGTATGAAATAGTAGTATGAAATAGTAGTATGAAATAGTAGGCGTCTGTGACTTAGAGGCAGTGAACTCGATCACAACCCAAAAGTATCTGGTTCAAACACTGCGGCGGGCAGTTTAGAAACAAATTTGTTCCGGTGAATTTTTACAAACTGTAAAAATAGACCCCATCTTTCAGAAAGCAATTTCAAACTACTGAACGTATAAGTGGTGCCTAGAAAATCGACGATTTGTTTACTGTGGTTGATGGCTAAGTTCTGTAAAGGATATGCCACGATCACCATTTTTGTTCCGTACTGAATGAACTAGTATAATAATAACAGTAGTCAATAGTCATCGATGATTACAACAGCCTCAGACGTGTGTTGCTGCACGTCAATGGTGTGTGTGCGGAGGTGATTATAAAGTCGAGTCTTCGAATACAATCCACTACTACAGACGGGGCAAACAAGATAAATGTTAGACATGTGGGTGTTGTGTGTGTCCCCTACTACAGACGGGGCAAACAAGATCAAGTTTAGACATGTGGGTCTTCCGTGTTTTGTCTTTTCGCGCAGCTCATTTTCTCTCCGCCTCAACAGCATATGATTCTCAGTTACGCGAGTTCTCTTTGTTGTTACAGCAGCAGCCGCCCGAGTGGTTACCGGTCCCAAAGTTGGGTTGTAAAGAATAGAACCACTGTTACCTGCCACGCATGTCGTAAGAGGCGAATAAGGAGGTTTGCCTGAAATAGGATGCACGTGTCCATCATGCACGTAATGAAACAAAGATGGAAGTACATAAACAAAGATGGAAGTACTGAAACAAAGATAGAAGTAATGAAACAAAGATGGAAGTAATAAAACAAAGATGGAAGTAATGAAACAAAGATAGAAGTAATGAAACAAAGATGGAAGTAAGGAAACAAAGATGGAAGTAATGAAACAAAGATGGAAGTAATGAAACAAAGATGGAAGTAATAAAACAAAGGTGGAAATAATGAAACAAAGATGGAAGTAAGGAAACAAAGATGGAAGTAATGAAACAAAGATGGAAGTAATGAAACAAAGATAGAAGTAATGAAACAAAGATGGAAGTAATAAAACAAAGGTGGAAGTAATAAAACAAAGGTGGAAGTAATGAAACAAAGGTAGAAGTAATGAAACAAAGATGGAAGTAATGAAACAAAGATGGAAGTAATGAAACAAAGGTAGAAGTAATGAAACAAAGATGGAAGTAATGAAACAAAGATGGAAGTAATGAAACAAAGGTAGAAGTAATGAAACAAAGATGGAAGTAATGAAACATAGAAGGAAGTAATGAAACAAAGAAGGCAGTAATGAAACAAAGATGGAAGTAATGAAACAAAGATGGAAGTAATGAAACAAAGATGGAAGTAATGAAACAAAGAAGGAAGTATAAAATGAAAGATATCTATACCAACCTAACCGCAACTTCTGAAGATTGTCTTCCATGATGTTTAATCATCTTGTATCTGGCGATATTACTGGGCGGCCGGTAGATTCGCATACCATTGTGACGTATCCGTGCAGTCATATCATCATCCTCAGCACCCCATCCCCAGTACATGTTGGAGTAACCGTTTGCTAGTTGGAATTTGTCCGTTTGAAACATAAGTACACCTCCCACTAGACCTTCATATGGAAGCCTGGAAGAAGAAGAAGAAGAAGCAGAGAGAGAGAGATAGTTAATGTGAGTCTTGGATATGGTGTGGAGGGGAGGGGATGTGGTACAAGTTTCATGGTTGCGGAAATGTTGTGAAAAGTGTGCGGTGTAGCAAATAGGTACGATGTTGGTGATGCTGAGGGCGGTGGTGGTGATGGTAGTGGTGTTGATGGTAGTGGTGATGATGGTAGTGGTGGTGATCATAGTGGTGGTGATGATGGTAGTGGTGATGATGGTAGTGGTGATGATGGTAGTGGTGGTGATCATAGTGGTAGTGATCATAGTGGTGGTGATGATGGTAGTGGGGATGATGGTAGTGGTGATGATGGTAGTGGTGATGATGGTAGTGGTGATGATGGTAGTGGTGATGATGGTAGTGGTGGTGATGATGGTAGTGGTGATGATGGTAGTGGTGATAATGGTAGTGGTGACGATGGTGGTGGTGATGATGGTAGTGGTGATGATGTAGTGGTGGTGATCATAGTGGTGGTGATGATGTAGTGGTGGTGATCATAGTGGTAGTGATGATGGTGATAGAGTGATGATGATGATGATGATGGAGGTGATAGTGGTGATTATAGCAGTGGTGGTGATCATAGTGGTGGTGATGATGATAATTGTGGTGGTGGCGATAGAGAGATAATGACGGTTATATGGTGATGATGGAGGTAATAGTGGCGATGATGGTGATAATGGTAGTGGTTGTGATAGCCATAGTAGTGGTGATGGTGATAATAATGGTGGTGGTTAAATGTGATGATGATGGTAGTGGTGGTGATGGTGGTGGTAATTGTTGTGGTAGTCATAGTGGTGATGATTGTGGTGATAGTAAGAGTAGTGATGATGGTGTTGCTGAGTGCTGTTTCCCTGGGTCAGTGAGTTTGTTGTCTCAGAGTGTTTCACTGAGTCAGTGGGGTTTGTTGTCTCAGAGTGTTTCACTGAGTCAGTGAGTTTGTTGTCTCAGAGTGTTTCACTGAGTCAGTGAGTTTGTCTTAGAGTGTTTCACTGAGTCAGTGAGTTTGTTGTCTCAGAGTGTTTCACTGAGTCAGTGAGTTTGTCTTAGAGTGTTTCACTGAGTGAGTGAGTTTGTTGTCTCAGAGTGTTTCACTGAGTCAGTGAGTTTGTCCTAGAGTGTTTCACTGAGTCAGTGAGTTTGTTGTCTCAAAATGTTTCACTGAGTCAGTGAGTTTGTTGTCTCAGAGTGCTTCACTGTCAGTGAGTTTGTTGTCTCAAAGTGTTTCACTGAGTCAGTGAGTTTGTCTTAAAGTGTTTCACTGGGTCAATGAGATTGTCTCAGTGTTTCACTGAGTCAGTGAGTTTGTCTCAACGTGTTTCACTGGGTCAGTGAGTTTGTCTCAGAGTGTTTCACTGGGTCAGTGAGTTTGTCTCAAAGTGTTTCACTGAGTCAGTGAGGTTTTCTCAGAGTATCATATAAATGACCGATCGATTGATTGATAGGACCATCATCATTGCACTTCGGTGAGTAACCATGTGTGCTCGATCTCTTTCTTACACAGGAAGATCTCACCTGCAGTGCAGGAACTCCGTAGCACCGACGAGGTCCACGATGTAATTTTGAAGATGGTGAAGATGTTTATGTAGGAATTTTATTTTTAATCTTTTCTCATAAATTTTTCTCGGGCAGCGGCTTTCCAGCCTGCTCTATTCTATATTGAACTGCTAAGGCCTCTTACGTGCTCAAATTGAACACAGGACCTACATTTTATCGTCCGTCTCCGATAGGACTAGGCATCGATCTCACCTACACTGAGAACAGGGATCTCTGGAAAAATATCCAGATGGCTCCACGAGCGAACGAACGTGGTACCTTCGGCAAGAGAGATGAGCAGAACAGAATTACCTCAGCAAACAACAGTCATTCACTGCATATTGCGTCACAATTGACTATGGAACACATTTTTCGATGACGTCATGTACCTCGTTTTTCATATTTGTTCTACATTTGAAGTGCTGTGAGACTTTACAAACACAGTGTAGTTACTTACTTATAGTCAAATTTATCTATTCCTATAGACATATGTTTTGGTTGATCTGCACACGTGTACATATTTCTATCGTCTTCTGGTACCAGATCAACATCATGGAAGCTCACACAATGAAAGTCGAATAGCTTCAGTGCCTCCCTGAAAGCTGCGTTCATGATACGCCCTTTATTGAAAGTCTCATTACCAAACTGAGGAATTGACAATTAGAAACAAATTAATTCAAACAAATGTCCAATTCTTCTTCGGTCGCTTCATATACAAAAAGTTAATTAAAAAAACTATCGTTACTGTATGTCTTCTTCTACTACCATTCACCTAAAGGAGGCATATGTCCCCAAGCAAGTCCTTGCAAGCTCTCGTGCTCTTGTTTGCGGTTTTATAGCTAAGTATTTTGACTGGATGGGGCAGCTAGTCCCATGCCAAACCTTCCCTTTCGCCGTATACGGCATGTGGTAGGTATTAGTGGTTCTATTATTTACCCCGAATATGAGCCCCGTTAACTACACGGACGTCTGATTTGTATGATGAATCATTTTTGGCTCATTATTAGACAGGACAGACGTGTAGGCGCATTTACTGAGATTCTCATTGTCTATATTGTGTTCAGATCTCATATCAGACATGTATGCAACATACCCTTCTACCAATTCCAAGTAGCTCTTCTTCGATCCCTACCCACTTAGCCAGACATTAGTCTGTTACCAGGGGATGTGGGTTAAGATCTTTATCAGTGCCAGCTCACTGACCCTGGCGCCAATGTATATCCTTATATTATTGCACCCGTGGCCCCGTTACTATCTGAACTACCGTTTTTATGACGGTTTAGGTCACCGCCAAACATGGTGGAAAATGAGCAAAGGGCAGTCACAAAAATAACTACATGTGAAATGCGGTGCCTGCGAAAAGTTACCAACAACACCAGAAAAGACAGAATAACAAACATCAGCATAATAAAGAAAGTTGGTACAGAACCTTGCTTGAATTACATTGAGAAACAAAGAATGAAGTGGTTTGGCCACTTAAGAATGCATCCAAACTCTACAGTATACAGAGTCTTTTACAACAGAACATCAGGAAAGAAGGCAAGAGGAAGACCACGAAAATGATGGTTAGATAGCGTAGCAGAATCCTGTCAAAGAGCAAAAATAACAATCGCTTAAGCCACCAGAACAGCTCAAGGCAAAAACATAAAACCACGACACTGGGCAACAACCTTGTAGCAGTGTGACGACACTGGGCAACAACCCGGTAGCAGTGTGACGACACTGGGCAACAACCTGGAGCAGGTGACGACACTGGGCGCAACCTGTAACAGTGTGACGACAAAAGAAGAAGAAGTAGGACAGGTGGAACGAGATCCTGAAGAATTTAATGATCGTATTGCTAGTGCAGTCGCCGAGAAGCTGTTCACGTTAGGATTTTTCATTGATGCCCACAACAGAAATAAATCCTCGGCCTTACAGTGAATTGAATATGGGTCTCGAGCATAGGAGTCGCGCTCTAATCCATTCGGCTAGACGTATCAACCACTTGTTAAACCACTCTTTCTGATATGTATGTGATCTGAGCATAAGAGCGATTGTACATTGTGCCAGTTCTGCTCCTAGAAGTAGGCCAGCACATTCGATTTATGCGATGCTTTTTATTTCTTCTTCCCATTTCAACTCCCAACAGAACACAGGTCTTCATTCAACAAACTTCTTCCAGCTCTTCCTCTCTCTTGCCATCCCATCCAATTCTTTCCATATCTTAAATATGCTTTTAATATCAATCTCCATCTCTCTTCTCCATGTATTTCTAGGTTCTACCTCTACAACTCTTTCCATGCGGGTTCCAAAAACAGTGCTTTTTATTTACTTGGGTAACTTTCTACCTCAGTATTTGCTATTCTCTAGTCCCAGTGAATTCCGATAATTCTTCTCAGACATCCTCCCTCTTATGCGTATTCCATGCATATATCTATGATAATAATTATAATAATTCCTCTCGTACCGTTATACGTTACATAGGGCCTGCAAGCAATTTCTCCATACTGCTCTATCCTGGGCAACTTGCTCAATCTCCTCCATGGAACTGAGACCGATATTTCCTGCCTCTCTCAGCAAAGTTCGCTTCAGGGTCTCCTTAGGTCGACCTCTCTTTCTTGAACCCTTTGCATCCCACTTCAATGCCTGCTTTGATATTCTTTGATCATTTCTCCTCAAGGTGTGCCCAACATATCTCCATCTTCTCTTTCTTATAACAGTTGTCACTAGTGGTTGACCAGACATGTCTCTGATTTCAACACTTCTCCTGAATTCGTTCCATTTTATATTCATTATTTTTCGCAGACATCTATTTTCAAATGCATTCAACTTGTTTTTATATCTTTAGTCATTTTATTTAGACTTTTAAAAGCTGATGTTGCTTTGCCAATTCGTATCATAATTTCTTTTTAACATTTCCTGTGCAATCAAAATTGCTATCCAAATAGGTGAACTGCTCTGTTATTTTTATCGTTTTAGATTCCAGTGTGATATCTGCATTCTATGAGTTATACGAATATTTCTGACACCTTCCAATGCTTGGCACCAAAGATAAGGTTCCCAACAGGTCTATAATGTTGCGTATTACAGGTAGTACTCACTCTAGAGAAGGTTGTGGTTCAATTCTTCTCATAATTTACTGTTCCGATCATCATCATCAAGGTGCGTATCCTTTATAGGACGTTGCTCTCTTTGCAGCACATCTGAAATTCACTCTATCTCTAGCCAGTTCACCCACTTCGTCGATGGTCATATTCATGGTTTCTTTAATATCTTGTAGCCATCTTCTTCTTGGTCTGTCTCTGTCTCTGCGTCCTGGGGCCCTGCCCTCTAATATTGTTCTTTCCAGGCCATCGTGACGCTTGATGTGACCAAAGTATGTAAATTTTCTGTATAGTATATTGTTTATCAGCCAATTCTCTTTAACATTTAGTTCTTTCAGGACATCAGTGTTCTTTCTTTATTCTGTCCATGGTATTCGTAGGATCTTTCTGTAGCATTTCGTTTCGAAGGACTAGATTTTCGTTCTTGTTTTGTGTGTAATGGTCCATGATTCACAACCATAAGTAGCCACTTTGAAAATGCATGTTCTTAATATTTTTAATTTTAATATTTAATAGTTAATTTTATTAATTTTAATAACCGTTCCGATACGTGGTTTTTGTTCATCTTACTTCAAACAATCATCTTCATTTTTATCTTGCTTTTTGTCTTTTACTTTTCAAAAACAATCTAACTCCCATCTTATTTCATCTGTATTCTTTCTGTCATTCTAACGTTTGCACAAGTATCCTCCAAGTATCGATCTGCCTTCATAAATCAGTCACCGAATACAAGTTGTGCTTCGGAAAGTAATCTGTCTCCGATCTCATCTCGATAAAAATTTATATCGATCCGAACCTTTAGGCTTTCTGGTTCCGTTACTTCGGAAGTGTGTAACAAACAAGTATCATTTCACGTCTCTCTGACATGTAAGTCTGTGAGTCTTTCTCTGACATGCAAGTCTGTGAGTCTTTCTCTGACATGCAAGTCTGTGAGTCTTTCTCTGACATGCAAGTCTGTGAGTCTTTCTCTGACATGCAAGTCTGTGAGTCTTTCTTTCTCTGACATGCAAGTCTGTGAGTCTTTCTCTGACATGCAAGTCTGCGAGTCTTTCTTTCTCTGACATGCAAGTCTGTGAGTCTTTCTCTGACATGCAAGTCTGTGAGTCTTTCTTTCTCTGACATGCAAGTCTGTGAGTCTTTCTTTCTCTGACATGCAAGTCTGCGAGTCTTTCTCTGACATGCAAGTCTGCGAGTCTTTCTCTGACATGCAAGTCTGCGAGTCTTACTCTGACATGCAAGTCTGTGAGTCTTTCTCTGACATGCAAGTCTGCGAGTCTTTCTCTGACATGCAAGTCTGTGAGTCTTTCTCTGACATGCAAGTCTGTGAGTCTTTCTCTGACATGCAAGTCTGTGAGTCTTTCTCTGACATGTAAGTCTGTGAGTCTTTCTCTGACATGCAAGTCTGTGAGTCTTTCTCTGACATGCAAGTCTGTGAGTCTATTCGATGCAAGTTGCGAGTCTTGACATGCAAGTCTGTGAGTCTTTCTTTCTCTGACATGCAAGTCTGAGAGTCTTTCTCTGACATGCAAGTCTGCGAGTCTATCTCTGACAAGCAAGTCTGCGAGTCTTTCTCTGACATGCAAGTCTGTGAGTCTTTCTCTGACATGGAAGTCTGCGAGTCTATCTCTGACATGCAAGTTTGGAGTCTTTCTCTGACATGCAAGTCTGCGAGTCTATCTCTGACATGCAAGTCTGTGAGTCTTATTTCTGACATGCAAGTCTGTGAGTCTTTCTTCTTGACATGCAAGTCTGCGAGTCTTTCCTGACATGCAAGTCTGCGAGTCTATTCTGACATGCAAGTCTGCTCTATCTGACATGCTCTCGAGTCTATCTCTGCCCATGCAAGTTCTGCGAGTTATTCTGACATGCAGTCTGCGAGCTACTTGACATGCAAGCCTGGAGTCATCCTACATGCAAGTCTCAGTCTAACTCGACATGGAAGCCTGAGCATTCTGACATGCAAGCCTGCGAGTCTTTCTCTGACATGCAAGTCTGCGAGTCTATCTCTGACATGCAAGCCTGCGAGTCTATCTCTGACATGCAAGTCTGCGAGTCTATCTCTGACATGCAAGTCTGCGAGTCTATCTATCTCTGACATGCAAGTCTGCGAGTCTATCTCTGACATGCAAGTCTGCGAGTCCTTCTTCTATTTAAGTGTACACTTTGTGAGAGGGTTCCACATATTCTTCTTCTTCTTCGAACGCCGGTGTGTTGTCGGGGCTTGCAAGAGGAACAAAGAATAGTACCACTGTGACCTACATGTCGTATCAGGCGACTCCCGTGTAGTGCCGGGGCCCGCATGGGAAGCACATAATAATACCACTGCAACCTACAAGGCACGACGTAAGAGGCGACTGAGGTAGGAGCATAGGGAAGCTACCATAGTAAATAAAAAGCGCCGAAGAAATTGGATGTGCTGGCCTACTTGTAGCGCATAACTGGCACAACGTACAATCGCTCTTAGGCTCAGATCACATACCAGTCACAAAGAGTGGTTAACAAGTGGTTGATATGGAGCATTCGAAGAAGAAAAAGAAGAAGAAGAAGAAGGATATTTTGTCAGACAAAGACTTTGATGTTAAACAGATTCACTATTGCAGAAATTAGTTGCCAGATTGCAAGCAGGAAAACATATTAGATACTTAGATGTTTGTTTTGATTTTGGTGACGGTATTACTAGAAACACTGGAGTCGGCGTGTTCCACATTTTGGGATACGCAAGACTGCTAACATGATTAGGCACTTAAGGACTGTGATTAAACGGGGGTTCTCAAAGTGGGACGCATGACCCTGCTGTTGGTATATATTTCTATGTGTGTTTAGCGATGTGGGGGAAAAGTTTGTGTGTGATTCAAGCTCATGTATAGAGTGGTGGTGATGTGAGGTTGTTAGAGAGGGGTGGCATAGTGAAGTTGTTAAGAGTTGGGGGTGAGCTTCTCATGGGACTAACTTAAATAAGACATTTTAAAGTATTTTTCAATTAAAGACACAACACAAAATTAGAGATAGAGATGACAATATAAAGAAGAGCTGGAGGGAGCTGCAGGAGATAGCTAGAGATAGGAAGACTTGGCATGAGATGGTTGAGGGAGCTGCAGGAGATAGCTAGAGATAGGAAGACTTGGCATGAGTTGGTTGAGGAGCTGCAGGAGATAGCTAGAGATAGGAAGACTTGGCATGAGATGGTTGAGGGAGCTGCAGGAGATAGCTAGAGATAGGAAGACGGCATGAGATGGTTGAGGGAGCTGCAGGAGATAGCTAGAGATAGGAAGACATGGCATGAGATGGTTGAAGGCCTATGCAAAATCCGTTAAAAAGGCAGAGAAAAGAAGAGTTTCTCTAGAAGCAAACACACAAAAAGTTTCACATAAATGCAAGAATTTCACATAAATGCAAGAGTTTCACATAAATGCAAGAGTTTCACATAAACGCAAGAGTTTCACATAAATGCAAGAGTTTAACATAAATGCAAGAGTTTAACATAAATGCAAGAGTTTAACATAAATGCAAGAGTTTCACATAAATGCAAGAGAGAGTGCAAAAATAACTATGAAGTGCCACAAAAAGCAAGAAAATTATTAGAGATATATTAGTCAACCTATGATGTGGAGATGGTACTTGATCTGATCTAGACAATTCATGAATTGTTGGAAACCCATTAGAGCCGTTCCACAATTCCGTAGATGATATTTGATTCGATCTACCATTTTGTCAATTTGAATATCTAGCACATAGACGCGCGTGTGATTGTATCATTGAGAGCGAGAGTGTGTATACTATTGGGAATACCCGTTTAGCACGTTTTGATAATGGACGGTACTGTGTACATTCTATTGTAATAATCAGTGTGATTTCAAAAGTGAAGAGCGATATGATAACATCGCGCAGACCAGGGGTTTTCGGATTGTTCATGGTGGTTCCTAGTGGCCTCCAGGGATTTGGGTAGGTGAAACATCGTGATTTTGCAATATTTCAACAGCCTGCTATGATAATGCTCGTCCATCACGGGTGATGATGACCACACAATTTTCATCCAAGGGAATGTTGTTGCATTATGTCTGTCTCTGTGTGCGATGATGACTAGTGAGCCCGATGCGGGCTTGAAATGTTCTTGTACAGTGTAGGCAAGGCATACTTGCACTTGTTGGGAGTTTTACTGCCTTTCTATTTTGAAATGTGTGTTTGATGGATGAAATGGTGACTTGTGCGATGATTTGGTTTAAAGTGATAAAGAGTTGCGCAGTTCGTCGATCTCACTCTCTCGCCCAATTCCTTATATGTCCAGTAGCAGGACAAAATCAAGACGACTGGAGAAGGATCCGGGTGCAGCGGATGACCAGGGCATTCTACGTGCCTGGCCGTTCTCACTACTCTCCGCAACGCGTTGTTGGCAGACGCCGTCTTGCCTGTTGAACCAGACCACGGTTCTTCCGCACAATTTACGCACAACCCCGGCTATGATAATGAGACCGGGTTGTGTGTCCCCCTGACGGAAGAAATGATTATTACTAAATTGATTGATTGATAGAACTATCATCATTGCACTTCCATGAATACCCATGTGTGATTTGATCTCTTTCTTATAAAGGAAAATCTCAGCGACAGTGCACGAACTCCGGAGCAGCGCTGAGGGTCCTTGATGTCATTTTAAGATGGAAACTTTATAGGAACTTTATTAATCTTATTTTTATGAATTTTGCACAGGCAGCAGCTTTACAGCCTACCCTTATCGATTTTCGACTGCCAAGAGTTCTTTTACATGCTCAACTTAAACACAGGACCTCCATGTTATCGTCCACTTCCGATAGAACTAGGAACTTGATATCACCTACACAGAGATCGTAGGTTTTTGGACAAATATCTCGATCGATACACGCGGGAATCGAACCGAGTATATTTGGAGCGTGAGGCGCACACCTCATCTCTACGCAATAGCGACCTGAAATCTGCTTATTGGTGACACGAACTGAAATGCTGCTATTGAATGCCAAGAATATGATTTAATTTACTGTTTGCCCGCCTGCCCAGCGTGTTCGTAACGCGTTGGGCGACGGGTGACAAGCCCCCTGTGAGTGCGGTTCAATCCGCGGGCTGGCAGAAAAGCAACAGGCTCTTCAGATTTACGGTGTTCGTGGCACCGAACCGAAGGGTTACGGTGTCCATGGCACAGAGCCGAAGAGCTGAAAGCTCAAGTGCTTCTGGTTCGGAAAACAAATATTTACTGTTACGTAGCATGGCAATGGAAGTACTGGCGGTGAATAAGGCACTATTCCTGGCTGATTTAAAACTACACCATGCGTGCATTCTAAGTGATTCATTGTGTATGATCCGAAAGATGGAGTGATGCGCATGTATAGCTGAATCACTACTATCGTTAATAATTCCAAAATTACACTTATCTTCGTTCCGAGGCATGGGTGTTGATGGTAATGAGAGTAGACAGGCTGGCTCTTCTACCATCTGTATGGAAGGTTGGGGAGGGGGTTGCGCAATGAATAGAACTACATTCTGAACGCCTCATAGGTGTGGCTGCAAAGAGACTCTCACTAAATTAATCCACGACAGCAGCTACATCACAAGAGCTTGGATTGAAGATTGGAATGAACATATGTCGACTTTCTTGAAAACAATGTCCTGACTCAAGCGAGGAAGTATGGACAGATGAGATATTATCATGCGTACGTTCTCATTTATGTGATATATGCAAGTCTCAGACACTGGACCGATTGGAGAATTAGGAGTTAAGTTTGGACATGCCAGACAGTGTCGTTTTCTGGTAGAAGCGAATGTATACTAATCAACATCTCATGGGTACATTGAGCAAGTGGACTTTTCGATGGCTGCTGCAGCGGAGGACATAATACGCAAGGGAATGCCCAATGTGCCCTGACGCCATTTCATAACATAGCATATTGTAACATAACATATGAATAAGCTCATCAAGCAACAACGAACTGATACGGTTAATTGATGGACATTGTTGGAGATACTGTGAATGAGATCGGAGCATTTATGGACATGCCCGGAGTGCAATGAAGATATTTTAATCTCTCTCTCTCCTTCTCTCCCCTCTCTCCCTCCCTCCCTCCCTCTCTCTCTCTGTAGTGTTTGCACACCAAATCTGCTTACTATAAGCAGATAGCAACACTAGAACGAGACATTGACGTAGTAAAACTAGTTGACGTAGATTTGTTAGTATTGTTTAGCGATGTAGTGACAACATAGAGAGACGAACATAAACATTACAACTGAATAGACGTGTTTTGGAAAGCTGTGAATAACATCAATAAATATATATATATAAAGTCTTCAGCATTGAGTTGATATCTGTTGTGATCTTGTTACCATCGTCACCAGTAAATAAATAATAACCACACAAAAGGAGAAAACCCATCAAACTGATACAAATTAGAATCACACCCAAACGGAATAAAAGCGCCTACTTCAACAAATGGTGTTAGGTAAAACAATTCAGATCAGCCCACCCAATACATTCGTGGACCAGAACTTGCACGTGAGTTTATTTTTATGGATTTGTATACGACTGTCGATTTCTGAATTTTTTTCTGATCTTTTTATTCTATAATTCTTCATAGGACCCAACGCCCGTTCTATTTGTTCTTCCCTCAGTGAAGGCGACCGGTGCGATCACCCACCGGTCAGGATTTTTTATTCTATAATTCTTCATAGGACCCAACGTCCGTTCTATTTGATTTATACTTCTTCATGGGACACAACGCCCGTTCTATTTGATTTATACTTCTTCATGTGACACAACGCCAGTCCTATTTGATTTATACTTCTTCATGTGACACAACGCCAGTCCTATTTGATTTATACTTCTTCATGTGACACAACGCCAGTCCTATTTGATTTATACTTCTTCATGTGACACAACGCCAGTCTTATTTGATCTTCCCTCAGTGGAGGTTGGGTTCTCTGTTCTTCAATCAAGGGACCCAAAGATTGTTTGCGTTTGTCTGTAATTCGTCGTTTGCCTCGCTCACGTTTGATGATGGTTTAATTCTATATCTGGACTGTTTATATCCAACTAGACTGTACTTATATATTGGACCGCCTGGTCTGGTAGGGAGAGATTTGAACATTGATTCATATTTGACTGTCGGTTTTATAGTGTTCATACAATTGTTATTTACTACGTGAGTATAAATTATTATTTCCATTTGCCATACATTGCTTGCTCGATATAATAACTCATTTTTATGCCTACAGCTTTTAATACCTTAATTTATACCATCTTGTTGACAACTTGTATATCAGGATGTATATTTATAACATTTGTTCTCGTTGGTCGCTATATTTGTCACTATATTGATGGCTCAGAGGAACACTAGAGGTCATAGAGTTGATGAGGGGATGTGAGGTTTGGCACCACATGAGTTCCCTGGTGGACTCTTGCATACGTTCGGTAACCGATGGTGGATTTTGCAAGGAGCGTCCGTTCCTATTGGAGACTTTACGGCCTTACGGGTGAGGAGAAGCTGTATACCATCCTGGACAATGTGTCGGCCTCCGTCAGAAGTGAGCTTAGAATCCAGATGCTCACTATATACGACCCTGAGGAATTATTGACGACATTGCTTAGGTTATATGGGGAAAATAGGTCGATCAGTGAGCTCTTCGTCTTCTATTAGTTAGTTAGTCTTAGTTAGTCTTCCTCTTGGGCCTGTGGGCGGTAGGCAGAGGTCATAGCTTCATGTCTCGCGGTTCGTTGCTATTTGTCTTCTATGCGGTGTTCCAAATGGATGGAGAGTCATGCCGTGATTTCTCTCATCGTTTGGCCGATTTATATTCTAAAATCACGACTGCGCAGAAGGCAGTAGGCATGGCGGTTATAGAGCCCCAAATCTTACGGGATCGGTTTGTTAATGCGTTGGGGACCGACGTGTGCGCCATGTTGTTGGAGAATATATGCCAGTCTCCAACCACAACCTTCCTGTACGTTCGTGATGCGGCATTACGCTGGGAGCGAAATCCCATCTCTGAGTCGGACCCCATTGCCATTTCTAGGATGCGACGTCGCATGGACGACCTAGCAGACCGGGTAGCTAGACGCCACCCTGAGCCACATCAACGAATCCCCGCCAGTACACCGTCCACCCAGCCTCGGCGAGATCTATATTCATATAATCCATCAAGGCGTTGCTCGCGATGTGACCAAAGGTGGTACGGGAGAGGTGTTGTAGTTGTTATTCTGTCCACAGCCAACACACAGAGGGGCGCGCACAACCCTGGGTGCCCGGTGATATGGCCCCCGGATACCAGATTCCTGATAGATCTGATTGCATTGGTCATGGGTTGGGTGATGAGCAACATTTCTTGGAAATTTCGGCAGGCGAATGCCAGCCGATGCAACACAATGATATGATGGTTTCCGATGTTGATGGGTTAAGTTCCATGCCAAATTTCTTACTAGATTTTCCCTGTGTAGCGGAAGTCAATTCTCAGGAAGCATAAGTTAGTGTCAGTCATCGATAGTTCAGCTACAGATCAAAATTTCTTACTAGATTATCCCTGTGTAGCAGAAGACATTTCTCAGAAAAATCAAAAGTTGGTATCAGTCGTCGATGTGTCATGTGACGAGCCAAATTTCTTGTTCCATTTTCCCTGTGTAGCAGAGGATTATTCTCAAGATATAAATAAATTAGTATCCGTTGTCGATAGGTCTGGTGCTGAGCCCGATGCTCTCCAATATTCTCCCTGTGTAGCAGAAGATAATTTTCCGGACGGGCAAGACAACAGTCAATTGTTTGTGAGACGCGTGATGAGCAGATTATCAAACAGGATAACCCCTGTGTAACTGAGGATAGGAATCAAGAAAGATAGATTGCGACATGAAAGATTCCGTCGTTAGTAGTTCAGGTGAGGAACAGAAGGTAGAACAGAATAGTCAATCGCGCTCTCTGAGAAGTCTTCTGTGACACGAACAACAAGTAAGACATTTTAGTTCTGTAAATTTCAAGCAATCAGAATTAAGGCATGATGGAAATCATATACTTCAACCTCATGGAACACGAAGATCAGATTCCAAGAGTACGAAAGTAACTTGTGCGAGTTCTAAAATTACTAAAACAGGGTTTACGAAAACAAACAATGCTAAAGCAAAAGTGAAACGACAAGGAAATAATAAAATGATACGTTTTCAGTCGAATAAATTTAAACACGCATTGAATGGATCAAATAGTACGCCTCGTACGCCAACGGAATAAAAGCGCCTACTACAACATCTCTATCTATCTTCTATCCATCCATCCATCCCTCCATCCTTCCTTCCATCCATCCATCCATCCATCCATCCATCTATTCTCTAATCCTGTTTGCCTTTCAGCTGTAGCAGACTAGCTGGTACAAGGTCCCAGTTAAAAGAGGTAGTAGTGTTAATTTAATAGAATAATACTCTCTCATGAAGAGCAAGGAACACACATAAGTAGACACTTAGGTCTTCAAAACAATAAATTTTAATATCAAACAAAATATTGATTCACAGGTAACTCTCTAACTCAACGTCACTTTGGACACCTGTAATGTATATCTTAATAAATCAATCCTCGGCATCAACTCACATCAACCTAATTCCTTCTATACTCTAATTGGAAACCGTCTATCTCTATAAGTTCACGCAATTTAGTTCATTTCTAATTAAACAATATATCTTAGTTCAGAAATCTTTTACCTTACGTCAACTCCCATCAGCCTCAAGGTTTGACATGGTCATGCCAGCACTGTTATGCTAGTTGGTGGCACACTATGTTCAAATCAGTGGTCTAAAGTGCTGCTCTCTGAACTCTCCCGTCACTGAAAAGTTCGTTGAACAGGGTTTTCTAGTTCCTCGAATACAGTTAATTTTACAAGTGTTAAAGTTTGTTTTTGAATCCTCATGACTAAAGTTCGGACGTCGTCTCGGCCTAGGTCGAGAAGTGGCTCTCTAGAACCGGGTCGTCTGGTCTCTGGTCGTCTGGTCTCGATCATCAGGTCTCTGGTTTGTTCAACAACAATATTCATCAGATGATTGGAAGGTTATTCCCTCCGTATAAGAAAACAATATTCTGTCATCAATCTCTGGGTGTTTGTTTACAACAAACAATATTCATCAGATGATTGGAAGGTTATATGTCCTCCGTATTGAAACAATATTCCTTATTATTCGTAGTTAACTTCTGACTATCTCCCACTGTTCAAAGCTTATGTTCCTCTTCGAGTCCTTCTTCCTGTCTATAACTATATCTCCTCAGTAGTTGTGTCAGTTCTCTTAAATCTAAAGTTCAACTGAATATATATCTACTAACTTAAGTCCTTTTCTCTTCATGTCTATAACTATATCTCCTCAGTAGTTTGTGTCGTCTCTCCTGTAAAATCTAAAATTCCACTGAATATATATCACCTAACTTAAGTCCTCTAAATCCCAGCTGGCCCTGTCCTGGTCTCGAGATTACGAGTTTAGGAGTCCTCGAATACCATGGCTAACCAATGGCCGAGTTTGAAACTGCGGTCAGCAATCAGAATTAGTAAACAAGGTGTTTACATACAGACTCAAGGACACCCAGTGCAATAAGGGTCTTAGGTTGACTGACTATACCCTAATTAAGATAACAGTGAAACTGTTACACAGCGTCAGGTCGAAAGTAGACACCTGAGCGAGCCTCTATGCGCCTTGTCTTTCTTCTTCTCCAATCCTGGTTTCTACAGCTTTAGGTAAGACGAGTTTTCTAGAACGGCTTGTGTGTCTTATAAATATTGTCTTTCGTCGCCTCTGTTATCTCTGATGTCCATCTTGCTTGTATCCACTGTATCGAGCAACATTGCCTCTGGTGCACTGCTTATTGATAATCTGTTTATGACCGAACCATTTAATTTGTTGCTTGATAAAGACTAGTACTGATGTTGTACCCACTTTTCCTGATGTCTTCATTTCTCAACCGGTCTCTTCTTGATACTCCCAGCATTCTCCGTAAACACTTCATCTCTGTTGTGACTAGTTTTATTCTATCATTTAATGTCAGTGCCACTTTAGACTGATAGCATAATATAGAGAGAATTTTTAAACTGTAACTGCTTAAAACATACTACAAGTTTTCAAGTATTTTAACAAACAAAAATATACTCAACACTATTGTCATGTAGCATGTTATTTGTAGAAGCCACTTATCCCAGCTTCATGAAACTCACAGTCTCTAGAAGTGCTACCCTCCTCAACGTCGTCTTGTTCAATGTTTCTTTAATGTACTGTTGCCACCATTCTCTTGTTTGACCCTGCCTCGACTTCCATGATCCCATGCCTCCATTAATATCCTCTAAACTACTGAATCTCTGTGCGTAGAGGCTAGGTGCTTGTCTCACGTTACAAAGGTACTCGACTAGCTCCTCATGGAGCTATCTGATATTTTTAGAGATCCCTGATCTCAGTGTCAGGTGAGATCACGTTCCTAATCATATCGAGATGGACGATAAAACGTAGCTCCGGTTTAAAGTTGAGCACATAAAATAACCTTGGCAGCTGAAAATCGAGAACAACAGGCTGGAATACAGCTGCCGAACATTCATTAGAAAGGTTGTTTTTTATTTACTACAAAATATTTTCCATCTTCTAAGTTACACTGGGGACCATCGCGTTTCACGGTGTTCATGCACTGCTGCTGAAATGTTCCTGTATAAGAAAGAGATCGGAGCACACGAAGTGCAATAATGATTTTCCATCAATCAATCAATCAATCAAACGTTAAATGTAACCAAAATATATTAGTTTCCGAGACACGATCTTGTTTACCAGTCAATGTTCCTTCAATGTTCCTTCAATGTTCATTCAATGTTCCTTCAGTGTCCCTCCAATGGTTCTTAAATGTTCCTTCAATGTCCCTTCAATGTTCCTTCAATTGCCCTTCAATGTTCCGTCAATGCCCTTTCGATGTTCCTTCAATGTTCATTCAGTGCCCTCCAATGTTCCTACAATGTCACTCAATGTTACTCAATGTTCCTTCAATGTTCCTTCAATGTCCTTGTAGGATGTCTTAAAGTTTTCTTCGTCCATGTCTTCTAAATATTTTGCATAAATTAATTTTCTTAAAAGAATCGATTCTTCTCCCCGTCACCTCTCTCCCGTCACATTTACCCTTAGGAGGCATAGTTCCGCAACCTGTTTTTTTCCCTGATCCGAAGCACTTGAGTTTCAGCCGGTGCCAGTGTAGCAGGGAATATGACACCAGGTTTTTTTCCCTAGTCCCAAGCTGCAACTAGGCACGTATTTTTCAATTAAAAAGGGGTAACAATATACCTGGGCTGTGGAAACATATAATTACAGACCAGATATGTTAGCAAGGAGACGTTGTCTTAACTAGCAGTAAATGTATGCCCTGTTTTTCCTTTCCTGGAGCCAGAGAGGTTAATTGTATTCTTTTTTTGAACGTCTGGGTGATTGTCCGGTCACGATTGTCAAATTAGCTGGGTTTTCCAGGCCAACTAAACAGATTTGACCGTGAGAATTTTACTAAAAGGACAATGACTGATTTAGAAACAAAGAAAATTGCTAGTGGATAAATAGAATACACATTGTAGATTCGAGACATCATCTGCACAGACTTGGCAGAGGGACAGTTGGTCAGACACATCATCTTCGCACACACTTGGCAGAGGGACAGTTGGTCACAGATCATCTTCACACACTGGAGAGGACAGTTCTAGAAATTTAGATAGGCGATTCGGATAGAGACAGAGGGACAGAGAGGTACCCAGGGACAGGCAGTGAGGGTAGTCAATTCTCATTCATACAGAGGGACAGAGAGTAGGTAGTCTGTCTGAGACAGTTACAGACAGAAAGAGTGAAGAGACAACTTTAGACAACTTCACAGAACTTCAGACAACTTTAGACACTTCATCGAAACATCGTCACACGCATTCGGATAGAGACAGATGGACAGTAGAATTGAACTGAGTTGCGGACAGAGAGAGCTCGAGCTCAACTAAGACGTAGATGTAGAACTCCACGGAGATTTTTGTCCAAATCAGAGAGAATTCCTGTTCAGAATTGGTGAACCGGTTACATTAGAACCGGAGGACTAGTTGTCAGAGTTGGAAAACTAGGCGGTAGAGCTAAACTAAAAGGGTAGGGCCAGACCCGACGGAGAGGCTATAACAGTATATGAGAGAGAGAGAGGTCAGCCATTTTGTTTTCAGGATGCATTATTTTAACCAGTAGCAGAGACATTTCGTGTATACTATTAGGACAGCAACTCTAGCTAGAAGCGGTATAACGTATTGTGACCGAACAAGTATTTATTTCTAAGGACATCGCAACAAGGTAAACAGTGAACATTGAACTTTTTTAGAGATAGGATGTCAGGGTATTAGATATCACTTAGGGAAAACAATCAATATTAGTTAGTAGGTATATTTTTTCAGCTATGTGCATTGGTATGTGTTTTGAATTGTTGATTTTCTTTTCAGGATTTTCTTTATTTTGATAATTTGATGTATGGGATATTATTTTGAAATTAGATGAGATATTTAATTAAGTAAATATAAAGAAATAAAAGTTGAGAATCGGGTTTGATTCTCACATAGATGTACGATGTACTTGACGGCCATTTCTTTTATTTGTAGTCTATGTACGTAGTTGTGGATGGTGTTGATATTAGAATAATATTAAATAGTTATCAGTAGCCAAGCTTTGACGGCTACACCATGGACATCGTAACCCTTCGGTTCGGTGCCACGAACACCGTAAATCTGAGGAATCTGTGGCTTTTTCTGCCATCCGCGGAATTGAACCCGCACACACAGAGTGATAGTCACCCGTAGTCCAACGCGCTACGAACACGCTGGGCAGACGGGCAACCAATGTTTTCAAAGCCCTTCGATCCAAGGTCATTTTTGTTCCAGTTCTCTTGTTTGTTTGTTTGTTTGTTTAGTGTCTCTGCATGACCGAGGCACGTCGTTTTCAACCTCAGACAGGTGTCTTTCTTGATAATATCAGGGCGTTTTCCAGATCTTTCCAATCTCTTCTCATTTTCTATCACTCTAACACCCGTCTCCAGGTGTTCATGGGTCTTCTGTTACCTTTATTACATTTTCTATCACTCTAACACCTGTCTCCAGGTGTTCATGGGTCTTCTGTTACCTTTATTACATTTTCTATCACTCTAACACCTGTCTCTATGTGTTCATGGGTCTTCTGTTACCTTTATTACCCGAGTAGATATCAGTGAGCAAATCCAGGGGTGGAAAGAATGGAACCAGTGTTACCTGCCATGCATTTTGTAAGAGGCACCAACTCGCCTGTGTGATGCCAGAACCCGCAAGGGAAGCAAATAATAGTACCCCTGCAACCTATAAGGCATGTCGTAAGAGGCGACTGAGGTAGAAGCCTAGGGAAGCTACCTTAGTAAATAAAATCCGTCTCAGAAATCGGATGTGCTGGCCTACTTGTAGGCGCATAACTGGCACAACGTACAATCGCTCTTATGCTCAGATCACATACACATCACACAGAGTGGTTAACAAGTGGTCGATATGGAGCGTTCAAGGAAGAAGCAGAAGTAAAGATATCTAAGGACGTTGAGCGAGGGGGGCTATCTCACCCCGTAACAAAACACTAGATAGCTTCAGAAACCACAACCGAGAGAGAGAGAGAGAGAGAAGGAGAGAGAGAGAGAGAGGAGAGAGAGAGGGAGAGAGAGAGAGAGAGGGAGAGAGAGAGAGAGAAAGAGAAAACAAAAGCTAATCGATATTGTTCGTTAATGTTTGTGTTATGCCAAGTTGCCGTATAAAAATAATGCATGTCCGCGGCAAGGTTTTTATTTGTGTACTTTTAGCATCCCAGCATGGGTGCACAAATTGTTGTGCTGTCAGATCAGGTTAGATTTGGTGGTTAGACAGAGGGAAGGAAGACTGGTGGAATACGGGGAGAAGACTGATGTAAGACTGGTGGAAGACTGGTGAAATACGGGGAGAAGACTGATGGAAGACTGGTGGAAGACTGGTGAAATACGGGGAGAAGACTGGTGTAAGACTGGTGGAAGACTGGTGAAATACGGAGAAGACTGATGGAAGACTGGTGGAAGACTGGTGGAATACGGGGAGAAGACTGGTGTAAGACTGGTGGAAGACTGGTGGATGCGACTGGTGGAAGACTGGGGGAAAACGAACTGCTGGAAGAATGAAACTATAGATGAAGTGAGGAACACGGAAGACGTGGAAGACTGGTGGAGGAATTAAACTATAGATAGAGTGAGGAACAAAAGTGGAAGACTAGTGGAAGACTGGGGAAGAATTAAACTATAGATAGAGTGAAGAAACAAAAGTGGAAGACAAATGGTGGAAGAATTAAACTAATAGATAGAGTAAGAACAACAGAAGAGTGAGAGAGACAACATGATAGAGTGAAAGACAACAGATAGAGTTAGAGACAACAGATAGAGTGAGAGACAACAGATAGAGTGAGAGACAACAGATAGAGAGAGAGACAACAGATAGAGTGAGAGAGACAACAGATAGAGTGAGACAACAGATAGAGTGAGAGACAACAGATAGAGTGAGAGACAACAGATAGAGAGAGACAACAGATAGAGTGAGAGAGAGACAACAGATAGAGTGAGAGACAACAGATAGAGTGAGAGAGACAACAGATAGAGTGAGAGACAACAGATAGAGTTAGAGACAACAGATAGAGTGAGAGACAACAGATAGAGTGAGAGACAACAGATAGAGTTAGAGACAACAGATAGAGTGAGAGACAACAGATAGAGTGAGAGACAACAGATAGAGTGAGAGACAACAGATAGAGTGAGAGAGACAACAGATAGAGTGAGAGACAACAGATAGAGTTAGAGACAACAGATAGATTGAGAGAGATAACAGATAGAGTGAGAGACAACAGATAGGGTGAGAGACAACAGATAGAGTTAGAGACAACAGATAGAGTGAGAGAGACAACAGATAGAGTGAGAGACAACAGATAGAGTGAGAGAGACAACAGATAGAGTGAGAGACAACAAATAGAGTGAGAGACAACAGATAGAGTGAGAGACAACAGATAGAGTGAGAGACAACAGATAGAGTGAGAGACACACATGAAAGAATAAAACAACAGATAGAGTGTTAGTTAGACACATTTGAAAAAATAAAACAACAGATAGAGTGAGAGAGACAACAGAGTAGACGACAAAGGAAAAAAATAAAACAACAGATAGAGTGAGAGACACATATGAAAGAATAAAACTTGTAATAGTTCACAAATTACAATAACAAATTAATATAATAACTAAAATATTAATCTTATCGGAAAAATTATATTTTAAAATCTCAGATTTCTTTCGTTTTTCATTAACCCACGTTCATGTTTTTGACTTCATTATCTCAAATTTTAATTAACTCTAAAATACAACGAAAGAAATTTAATGTTACAATCTCACCGTTAACATGTAACAATTGTAACTTTAGGTATTTTTTAATTATAATTTCCAGCTACAGTTCACGGTACTGTATATAAGTGTTACAGAAGATTCAAGACATGATGATTAACTTGTCACGACAGAGAGGAAGTGTCTACGCAGAAAGCTAGGAGTAGCAAGAAGAGACCGGTTTAGAAATGAAGACATCAGGAAAAAGTTGGTACAACATCAGTACTGAACTTTATCAAGAAACAACAAATTAATTCGTTCGGCCACATAAGAAGTTTACCAACAGACAGTGTGCATCAAAGAGCAACGTTACTCCGATACAGTGGATACAGGATAGTGTGCATCAAGGAGCGATGTTACTCCGATACAGTGGATACAGGATAGTGTGCATCAAGGAGCGATGTTACTCCGATACAGTGGATACAGGAATGTCATCAAAGCATTTCTCGTACAGTGATACAAAGCAAGGTTGTCACACAAAGATGGATTTCAGATATAACACAGGCGACGAAAGACACTGTTTATGAAGCACATACTTCTTCTTCTTCTGCATTCTTACTAGATTGGGATTTCGGACTCTCTAATAACGGCAGCCGTCTGCCTCAGATTATCAGCCACGATATACAGTTTGTCTTGGTCGCTAGTGTACACAACAGTCGGCCGCCATCTTGAAAACCTCCATCTATGATATTCGAAGCGCATACAAAACCCGTTCTAGAAATCGCTTCTTGTTCTGATGCTATGAGGCAAAACAGGATTGGAGAAAAGAAAAAGACCGGAAGAATCGGCAGGGTCTAATTCGGAGACACGGTGCAATCCCGGTACGGCTAAGGTTTTTTTCTTGGGGGCATAATAAAAAAATATTAACCTGAAATTTTTCGCGGCGACTGCACTAGCGAAGCGGCCAATGAATTCCTCACCGCCACGCCTCCCTCCTCCCTCTTGTTCTACCCCGCCCTAAACAGCGGTAGTACGGGCAGTGACGACAGGTGTTTTTTTTAGACAGAAGAGTCCTCCGTATATCATGGACAGACTGGGGAATAAATAGGTATATCTAGACCGTATATCATGGACAGACTAGGGAATAAATAGATCTATCTAGACCTCCGTATATCATGGACAGACTAGAGAACAAATAGATCTATCTAGACCTCCGTATATCATGGACAGAAAACATAGGAATTGTTTTAGCATGGAGCTACCGGAGTTCGTGATATGTGCAATACTCTCGGCAGGTGGCGTGGCATTTCTGCGGAGAGGGACCGAGCCAGATGGGGTAAAACCCGGTGTAATGAATCCTTTGGCTTTAAAAGGACAGACTAGAGAACAAATAGATCTATCTAGACCTCCGTATATCATGGACAGATTAGAGAGCAAATAGATCTATCTAGACCTCCGTATATCATGGACAGACTAGAGAACAAATAGATCTATCTAGACCTCCGTATATCATGGACAGATTAGAGAGCAAATAGATCTATCTAAACCTCCGTATATCATGGACAGATTAGAGAGCAAATAGATCTATCTAGACCTCCGTATATCATGGACAGATTAGAGACAAATAGGTCTATCTAGAAAGAACTCAAAATCGAAGAAAACCGACAGATACTACAAATAATGACAAAACTACCACATTGAAGAAAGCAACACTATCGGATTAAATGATCACACCCTCACAATGAAAGACCCCACCCAATGACACCACCCTATCAATGAATGACTACGCCGAATGAGCCCACACCCTTACATTGAATGACAAAAACGCGCCTATGATATTACTGAATTGCTCAAATGAATGCTGACCTAATTAAGTTGATCACATTTTCGGATGCGCTTGACCAACACTAGTAGGGGTTTAAAGGGGAAAGTAACGTTCTAACCTTTCTTGGCAAAGACTGTTTATATATCACAATAAGAATGTACTTGGCAAAGACTGTTTATATATCACAATAAGAATGTACTTGGCAAAGACTGTTTATATATCACAATAAGAATGTACTTGGTAAAGAATGTTTATATATCACAATAAGAATGTACTTGGTAAAGAATGTTTATATATCACAATAGAAGTACCGCACAATTTTTATACCACCCTATCAAGAATAACTCGAATGAGCCATACTCACAAAAGAATGACAAGACGTCTATGATATTACTGAATTATGTAAAATGAATACATAGATAATTGGTAAGCTTGATCATATTTTAGATGCTTGACAAGACTGTATATTAAATAAGGAGATGCAAATGTTCTAACCATAAATGTACTTGGCAAAGACTGTTTATATATCACAATAAGAATGTACTTGGCAAAGACTGTTTATATATCACAAAAAGAATGTTCTTGGTAAAGACTGTTTATATAACACAAACAGAATGTACTTGGTAAAGACTGTTTATATATCAAATAAGAAGATCAAAATGGTTGAGAAGAACGTACTCAAACAAACAAATAAACAAACACACAAATGAACAAACAATGCTGACCCCTTACCTGCTCAACAATAAATACTCGAAAGTGGATCTGCTGCCGCTTGAGCAGAGGGATTAAATAATACAACAATATCTTTAAATGGTTCCAACGATCTCTGTATGGAATGATAATTGCTACTTTTTGCCGGGATACACAGGATGATGGTGTCCATTCCCCGCCGTCTCTGACGTCACTATTGTTGCTGATGATGTCGTGGTAGTCCACGGTGATATTTAGGTCAATGTCAGTGGCGTTACCAACTGCAGAACAAAAAAATTAATAGTTTAGACATTATGCAATGAATTTTATTGCTTATAACATCGTTGTGTAATGCAGCGCACGAGGGAGCTATGGCACATGTCTCAAACATTTATAGCGGCCTATTTCTTCTTCTTCTTTGCGTTCGTTCTTTAATACCAATTATAATCACTCTTTGTGATATGTTTGATCTTTGCCAAGAACATGTATACGTTGCACATTGGTTTGGTAGGCCCTTAAATGCATAGACTTCTACACGTTTAGGACAAGTGCATCTGATTTCAGTCAAACCTTAGGCT
Source organism: Arion vulgaris (assembly GCA_020796225.1). Classification (NCBI taxonomy): domain Eukaryota; kingdom Metazoa; phylum Mollusca; class Gastropoda; order Stylommatophora; family Arionidae; genus Arion; species Arion vulgaris. The sequence goes on from CM036755.1 coordinate 31,484,133, forward strand.
CCTCTTACGACATGCGGGCTGGTAACAGTGGTTCTATTCTTTACACCCCAAATTTGGGCCCCGGTAACCACTCGGGCTGCGGCCTATTTGACTGGTTTTCTGCTGACTTTCATGGTCTCGGTATTTTGTGTGTTGATTTTCACGTTGTAGTTCCTGCATGCTATTAGCAATGAATTTGTATGATATTGTAGCTGATCTTCATATTCATAGATTAGTTTTTGGTTGTCTGTGGAATGGCGTCTGGGGCCTAGGGGATAGTGACTCGGTTTAATAACACCGACGTTCTGAGTTCGAATCACGCTGCGGACAATTTGGTTGCAAATTGTTTCGCGTGGAGTTTTACAAAGGAAGATGGCATCACCCGTTCAAAAAGCAATGGCAAACTACTGAACGTAATAATGCCTAAAAAAATAACAAGCAGCGCTAAAAATCGGAGGTTGATAAGCAAAGTCTTGAAAAGGAAATGCAATTAACTTTTGTCTGTGGAAAGTAATAGTTTATTGAGTTGATTATTTAATTGTTGGTAGTTTGTTATTATCAACCAAGTTATTAACTCTTTATGATTTGTTTGCTTTACAACGAGAACCTCCTGTGTGTTGCCGAGGCCCTAGGGGAGCAAAGAATAGTAACACTGCGACCTACAAGGCATGTCTAAGAGACGACTAAGGTAGGTGCATAGGGAAGCTACCCTAGTAAATAAAAAGCGTCAAAGCAATCGGATGTGCTGGCCTACATGTAGGCGCATAACTGGCACAACGTACAATCACTCTTAGGCTCAGTTACTTAGTTAGTTTGTTCCTTTCGTGCCGAATGCCAAATATTTCCACCTTCGTTTGCTTATAATATTTGATACGGGTTGTTGGTGTGTTTTATCTCTCACTGTGTTCTTCGAAACAAAGTCACTCCATTTTACTTTCAGTAAATTTCGAAGACATTAATTCTTAGGCTCAGATCACATACAAATCACAAAGAGTGGTTAACAAGTGGTCGATATGGAGCGTTTGAAGAAGAAGATACAAAGAACGAAAAATGTTGCGTAAAAATTAGTTTTTGAATTTTCTTTCTCCCTTAAATCTTGTCATGTGTATGTTGTCTTTAAACTTTACATCAAAAGTTCTCAATCTGCTCCCTTTTTTCCCACTGTCTATGCTGTGTCCACTGTATTACATGTCTTGATCGTTGTTCTTCTCACATCGTAAGGATATGTCCACTCATTCGTCATCGTCTCCTTTGTTTATCATTACTTTTATCTTCCAGATACAACGTGCAAACCTGCCTTCCATCATGGGCATGCTCAGCAGTAGACGACTAAGATGTTTGGTATGACAAGATAACCAACTCTGAAGTACTGCAACGTGCAAACCTGCCTTCCAACATAGGCATTCTCAGCAGTAGACGACTAAGATGGTTGGGGCATGTGAGAAGAATGGAAACTTATCGCATACCAAAACAAATGTTGTTCTGTGAACTTTCGGAGGGGAAGAGGAACCAGGGCAGACTACTGCTCAGATATAAAGATGTCTGCAAAGCCTCAATAAAAATCTTTTCTATAGATCCCAGCACATGGGAAATACTAGCTGATGACATAACTGTGTGGAAAGCCAAATTGCGAAAGGGCGCAGAGTCTTTTGAGAAATTGAGAAACGACTTATGTATGAACTGAAAGACAAGAGAGAAAAGCGAAAACTCAGAAGTTGTGACAGTCAAACACTTGCTAATTGATCGTCTGTAAAGACGAAAATGGCCATATATATATATATCATATACCATATATATCTTCCAGACTAGGTAGTTCTTCAAGTCTGGTATTGTTAATAATACAAAGCTGAGAATCTTTCAAATCAAATGTGAAGTCAGTGCTGTTCTATGGCTCGGAAACATGGAAGACAGCAAAAGAAACCACCAGAAAACTACAGAACTTCATAAATGGATGTTTATGTACAGGGCCGTGCGGTATATTTTCTCAGTATGATGCAAGTCTTCGAAAAACCGCCCCTTAAATGTTTTTTTTTCTTTAAAATAACATTTTATTGTGATTGCGATTTCGCGGATTATGGTGCCCCCCTTACCGTGCCGCATGATGCGGCCCGTCTCTTTGTATCATAGCTAAGCACGGTCCTGTTTACGTAGAATAGAAGGAGGGAGATGGTATGATAAGATTACGAACGAGGAACTCAGAGAAAGAGCTAAGTAGATAACAGTGGAGAAAGAGCTAAGGAAGAGACTGGCGATTGATAGGACATACAATGAGAAGACCGATCGGAAGCATTGCAAGACAGGCACTGTTTTGGAACTGCAGGGAAAGAGGAGTAGGGGAAGGTCTAGACGGACCTGGAGAAGAGTGCTGGAGGCTGATATTAAAAGGATAGGTAAAACATGGAAAGAATTGGAAGAGAAGGCAGGAGAGAGGAAGTGTTGGAAGAAGTTTGTTGAAGACGTGTGCTCTGTTGGGAGTAGAAAGGTGAAGAAGAAGATATTGCTAATCTTATCTTCCCTGGTAAACTAAAGTGTTCTTTTAAGATATCTTCCATCTCCTTATCTATTATCTTATCTATGTACTAATCTATTTTCTGATCTATTTTCTGATCTATTTTCTGATCTATTTTCTGATCTATTTTCTGATCTATTTTCTGATCTATTTTCTGATCTATATTCTCATGTATTATAAATTTTCTTATAAATTTCTATATTTAAAAATCTATTTTCTTATATATTTACTTATATATTTTCTGACATATGTTCTGTACATATTTGACATAAAATCTCACAAACACGTTCAGACAACACTACATGACATTGGACTAACGTAGAAAAAAACCGGTGGGGTATGTGGCATAGGGGATAGTGACTCGGTCTATTAACCCAGACATTTTGAGTTTGAATCACGCTGCGGACAATTTGGTTGCAAATTGTTTCGCGTGGAATTTTACAAAGGACGATGGCACCACCCGTTCAGAAAGCAATGGCAAACTACTGAACGTAATAATGCCTAGAAAAATCATAAACAGCGTTAAAAAGCTGGGGTTGATTCGCAAAGTATTGTAAAGGATATGCAATTAACTAACGAAAAAAAACGGCACAAACGCGCGCTGATATCACTATCTCCCCCACACGTTGCAAAGAAGAACTAACACAAGTTAAGTTGTAAAGACCTAACACAAGTTGCAAAGAACTAACACAAGTTGCAATGACCTAACACAAGTTGCAAAAACCTAACACAAGTTGCAAAGACCTAACACAAGTTGCAAAGACCTAACACAAGTTGCAAAGACCTAACACAAGTTGCAAAGACCTAACACAAGTTGCAAAGACCTAACACAAGTTGCAAAGAACTAACACAAGTTGCAATGACCTAACACAAGTTGCAAAGACCTAACACAAGTTGCAAAGACCTAACACAAGTTGCAAAGACCTAACACAAGTTGCAAAGACCTAACACAAGTTGCAAAGACCTAACACAAGTTGCAAAGACCTAACACAAGTTGCAAGACCTAACACAAGTTGCAAAGACCTAACAAAGTTCAAAAGACCTAACACAAGTTGCAAAGACCTAACACAAGTTGCAAAGACCTAACACAAGTTGCAAAGACCTAACACAAGTTGCAAAGACCTAACACAAGTTGCAAAGACCTAACATCTAACATATTAATTTTGCGAAAACAAAACCTAGATTGAAAGTAAGAATATAAAAAGTATTTCCAAAATAAGTCACACATCAACCACCAATGACATGGAGAAACGATCATTAATGACTTGGTATTATGTGATATAGCTGCAGGGGGTATGTTGATATTTCTCTCATATCGTAAGTGATTCTATATATCCTGCTAAGAATGAGTTTCAATATTACTGGGGGGTCTGAGAATAATTAATATAAGAAATTGCTGGGTAGTATTAGCAAAGACATATGCCAGCGAGAGTTGGAAAATGACTAAAGATATAGAAAGCAAGTTGAATGCATTTGAAAATGGATGTCTGCGAAAAATAATGAATATAAAATGGAACGAATTCAGGAGAAGTGATGGAATCAGAGAAATGTCTGATCTTCTTCTTCTTCTTCTTCTTCTTCATTTGTCGTCACACTGCTACCGGGTTGTTGACCAGTGTTGTGGTTTTCTGTTTTTGTCTTGCGCTGTTCTGATGGCTTGTGTGATTGTTATTTTTGCTCTTTGACAGGATTCTGCTATGCCATCTAACCATCTTTTTCGTGGTCTTCCTCTCACCTTCTTTCCTGATGTTCTGTTGTAGAAGACGTTGTATACTGTGGAGTTTGGATGCATTACGTAATTCTTTGTTTCTCAATGTAATTAAAGCAAGGTTCTGCCAACTTCCTTTCTTATGCTGATGTTGGTGACTCCGTCTTTTCTGGTGTTATTGGTGACTTTTCGCAGGCAGCGCATTTCACGTGTAGTTATTTTTTGTGACTGTGCTTTGCTTATTGTCTATGTTTGGCTCTGGTAACACAAAGTAGGTATGCAAATTTCACATCAACAACTGTTATAAGTAGAAGATTGAGATGTGTTGAGTCATCCCCCCACCCCCAGCAACATAAGGCCGTCTAGCTCAGACGGGAAAATCAATATTTCTATTTAATTGGGAGCTGGTTTGTATAAGGGTTTGATAGAACAATATAAGGTTTTCTGCAATTTTACTCAATTCTACGAGTCTATGATTATTTATTAATGAGAAATATTAATAATACTGATATTTCGTATTGTTAATCTTAACTTGTAACATAATATAACCTTGATTTAGCATTTTGTGTTAATCTTAACTTGTAACATAATATAACCTTGATTTAGCATTTTGTGTTAAACTTAACTTGTAACATAATATAACCTTGATTTAGCATTTTGTGTTAAACTTAACTTGTAACATAATATAACCTTGATTTAGCATTTTGTGTTAAACTTAACTTGTAACATAATATAACCTTGATTTAACATTTTGTGATTAAACTTAACTTGTAACATAATATAACCTTGATTTAGCATTTTGTGTTAAACTTAACTTGTAACATAATATAACCTTGATTTAGCTTGTTGTCTTGATTTGAAAATGAATTTGTCTTTATTTAACAACAATCCTGGAATGTGAGGTCACGTGACGGTTGTGGTCTTGTTTCCTATAATTGTTACCTGAGCCCGCCGGTCTTATGCTATCGGAGGCGGTGGTTGGGCTTACTCTGAGAAGAAATGATCAAAGAATACTAAAGCAGGCATTGCAGTGAGAGGCAAAGGGTTCAAGAAAGAGAAGACGATCTAGGTAAACCCAGAAATGAACTTTTCTGAAGCAACAAAAATCGGACTCAATTTCATGGAAGAGATTGAGCGAGTTGCCCAGGATAGAGAGGTATGGAGAAGTTACTTGCAGGCCATATGTAACGTATAACTGCAAGAGATAGGAATATATCATTTTTGAGGCTGGATCGGTCAGAGAGCCGACTTATTCCTCTCCGCTCCTTGTGGAGCACATGACCTCAACAGTTGTTCGCCACTTTTCCCAGTCTCTGGCTGTTTTCTTTATGATCTCCCAGGATAGTCCAGTACTCTTCAGTTCCTCAAGAAGACTTCGTCTCTAGGTCTGTTTAGGGAGTCTTCTTTTTCATTTTCCTAGCGGGTTCCACTCAAGTACTTGTCTAGTGATACTAGACTGTGTCTTCTGCAGGGTATGTCCGAACCATCGCCATTTTCTCATCTTAACCTGGGTCATCATTGGTTCCTGTCCTGTACTTATAAACATGTCTGTCTTTGCAAGAAAAAGAAGACAAGCGACAAAGAATGCAAGAAAGACATCGTCCAAGATAGAAAACACAAACAAGAGAACCAAACAAGAGAACCAAACAAGGAACACAGACTACGAACAAAACAAGAAAGACATCGTCCAAGATAGAAAAAAACAAAAAAAGAAGAACCAAAGCAAGAGAACACAGACTACGAACAAAACAAGAAAGACATCGTTCAAGATAGAAAAAACAAACAAGAGAACCAAACAAGGAACACAGACTACGAACAAAACAAGAAAGACATCGTTCAAGATAGAAAACACAAACAAGAGAACCAAACAAGGAACACAGACTACGAACAAAACAAGAAAGACATCGTCCAAAATCTAGAACTGGGTTTGCTATGAGTTCCACTTTGAAATCGATAGAATGTGTGAAATCTACATTACAAATATATATGTGGGCGGTGGTCAGAAAGAAAGGAAATCGCGCGTTACAAGATGAGAAACATGACGCAGTTTTTTGCGAGGCTGGTCGATGAGAAATTTTGAGTGGAGAAGCAAGAAAAGCCCGTTTTCCTTAGGTCCTCGTTCTAACGTACTTTCGTTCTAGTAGGGACAGGAATTAAAACAAAGTAATTTGTTTGTAATACTAAGTACTATTGTTGGAAAATAAGTGTGCAGAGATCTCACAGTACTAGGTTTTAGTATTTGGAGGTGAGGTGGTCAGTGTTAGAGATATCACAGTACTAGGTTTTAGTATTTGGTGGTGAGGTGGTCAGTGTTAGAGATCTCATAGTACTAGGTTTTAGTATTTGGAGGTGAGGTGGTCAGTGTTAGAGATCTTACAGTACTAGGTTTTAGTATTTGGTGGTCATTGTTAAAGATCTCAGAGAGTACCTGACTTTCTTGCAGACCAAGAAACCTTCAACAACTCTAGGCGTATAGTGCTATGCTTAGTGTTGCGGAAGTAGAGTCTATTGGTAAGCACTGCAGTACCCTCTTGTTTCTACCGTGGTAGACACCCTAGAAGCATCACTCATTGACCACACTGGACAATCTGGTATGTGAATAAAGTTAGAAGAGCTATTTCCACGATTGCTCTAGAACAACCACTCATTGACCACTCAATGTGACCTTTGTGTGATATATGTAAGAAAGAGAAAGAGAGAGTGTGAGAAAAAGAGAGAGAGAGAGGGAGAGAAAGAAAGAGAGAGAGGGAGAGAACGAGAGAACGTTCGCGCAGACAGAGAGTTTGCTTTCACTCAAACGATCGGCTTTCGACTTTTCAATATGGCCGTTCATTAGACATTTTTTTGCTATATGAAGAATGCTGATTAGTGGTCCAGAAGGTGAGAGCAACGTTCTACAAAGGAACATGTTGCATGAAGAATGCTGATTAGTGGTCCAGAAGGTGAGAGCAACGTTCTACAAAGGAACATGTTGCATGAAGAATGCTGATTAGTGGTCTAGAAGGTGAGAGCAACGTTCTACAAAGGAACATGTTGCATGAAGAATGCTGATTAGTGGTCTAGAAGGTAGAGTCAGAACGTTAAAAGGAAAGGAGAAAGCAAGAGAAGGAGAACGTTGCTGACGAAAGGCAGACATGATTCGCATGAAGAAGAATGCTGATTAGTGGTCCAGAAGGTGAGAGCAACGTTCTACAAAGGAACATGTTGCATGAAGAATGCTGATTAGTGGTCCAGAAGGTGAGAGCAACGTTCTACAAAGGAACATGTTGCATGAAGAATGCTGATTAGTGGTCCAGAAGGTGAGAGCAACGTTCTACAAAGGAACATGTTGCATGAAGAATGCTGATTAGTGGTCTAGAAGGTGAGAGCAACGTTCTACAAAGGAACATGTTGCATGAAGAATGCTGATTAGTGGTCCAGAAGGTGAGAGCAACGTTCTACAAAGGAACATGTTGCATGAAGAATGCTGATTAGTGGTCTAGAAGGTGAGAGCAACGTTCTACAAGGAACATGTTGAATGAATCGATTATGTCTGGGGGAAATTTAGAAGGAAATGTGAGAACTTCTGAAGAGAGCAATGCTACAGTACAGTGAAATCGAGTGTTTTAGACATTCTGGATGAGATCGTGTTCTACAAAGGACATGTTACATGAAGAATTCAGCTGAGATCACAGGGTGAGAGCAACGTTCTACATCAAGCGGTATAGTTAGATATCCATATGATGAGAGCAACGTTCTACATCAAGCGTAACTGTGAGAGATCGCACATGATAGAGACTCATGATCTACATCAAGCGGATCAGCTGGAATCCACATGATGAAGAACTACATTCTACATCAAGCGGTAAGCTGGACATCCAATGGTGAGAAGCAACGTTCTAATCAAGCGGTATAGTTGACATCCACATGATGAGAAGTTCTACATCAAGCGGTATGTTAGACATCCACATGATGAGAGCAATCAATATCAGCTGACATCCACAGATGAGACACTTCTACATCAAGCGGTATAGCTGACATCCACATGATAGAAGCTACATTCTACATCAAGCGGTACAGCTGGACATCCACATGATGAGAGCAACGTTCTACATCAAGCGGTATAGTTAGACATCCACATGATGAGAGCTACATTCTACATCAAGCGGTATAGCTAGACATCCACATGGTGAGAGCTACATTCTACATCAAGCGGTACAGCTGGACATCCACATGATGAGAGCAACGTTCTACATCAAGCGGTATAGTTAGACATCCACATGATGAGAGCTACATTCTACATCAAGCGGTAAGCTAGACATCCACATGATGAGACTACATTCTACATCAAGCGGTACAGCTGACATCCACATGGATGAGAGCAAGCGACATCCATGTGAACTATTCACATCAAGCGGTATAGTTAGACATCCACATGATGAGAGCTACATTCTACATCAAGCGGTACAGCTGGACATCCACATGGTGAGAGCAACGTTCTACATCAAGCGGTATAGCTAGACATCCACATGATGAGAACTACATTCTACATCAAGCGGTACAGCTGGACATCCACATGGTGAGAGCAACGTTCTACATCAAGCGGTATAGCTAGACATCCACATGATGAGAACTACATTCTACATCAAGCGGTACAGCTGGACATCCACATGGTGAGAACAACGTTCTACATCAAGCGGTATAGTTAGACATCCACATGATGAGACAACGTCTACATCAAGCGGTATAGTTAGACATCCACATGATGAGAGCAACGTTCTACATCAAGCGGTATAGTTAGACATCCACATGGTGAGCAACGTTCTCATCAAGCGGTATAGTTAGACATCCACATGATGAGAGCAACGTTCTACATCAAGCGGTATAGTTAGACATCCACATGGTGAGAGCAACGTTCTACATCAAGCGGTATAGATAGACATCCACATGATGAGAGCAACGTTCTACATCAAGCGGTATAGTTAGACATCCACATGATGAGAGCTACATTCTACATCAAGCGGTATAGCTAGACATCCACATGATGAGAGCAACGTTCTACATCAAGCGGTATAGTTAGACATCCACATGGTGAGAGCAACGTTCTACATCAAGCGGTATAGTTAGAAATCCACCTGGTGAGAGCAACGTTCTACATCAAGCGGTATAGTTAGACATCCAGAGGGTGAGAGCAACGTTCTACATCAAGCGGTATAGCTCGACATCCACATGGTGAGAGCAACGTTCTGTAAAAGACAAGCTACAGTCCAGAGATCAAGTGTTCTTAGACAGGATGTGATGAGAGAGACATTCTATAATAGACATGCGACATGAAGAGGGGAATTAGACATCCAGATAACAGACTTCGGCCCACATGTTCAACAAATTTTAAATTGGCACAACTAGCCTGTGCCACTGTGAAAAGGCGGATATGACGGCAGAGTATATACTGCAAGACTGTCAGTTGTTAGCAGGCCTAAGAAACGAAACCTGGCTCGATAACACAGAGCTTCGCGAGAAGCTGTACGGAGGGACGGAGTTCCTAAAAACAACAATACAATTCATGAAAGAATCTGATTCATCAGTCTTGGTGGGGATCGAGAGAGATCGGGGAGAGGCGAGAGAGAGAGAGAGAACGAGAGAGAGAGAGAGAGAGAGAGCGAGAGAGAGAGAGATCCAGAAGATGAGTGTGACGTTCTACAAATCTTCTTCATCTTCTAACGCTCCATATCGACCCCTTGTTAAATACTCTTTGTGATTTATATGTGATCCGAGCCTAAGAGCGATTATACGTTGTGAAACACGTAATCACAAAGTACTGTAGTTTTACAAATTACAAAAACAATGACAATATACAGCAATGTTTCGACCAACATGGCGTTTATCAAGCAAACGAACAACAGGAGTGACGAATATAAAAAACAATTACATATGAACGACTACATTCAAACGTTTCTAATGAAAATCTGTGAATAAAAACGAACAACGAAATAAATGTAACACAAAAAATCCACATAAAAGCAAGAAATAGAAAATAAGATTAAAATGAACGAAAAGATTAACAATAACAAATCAAGTAAATATATAACTTGAATACATGCAACATATGCACATATAAATTACAAGACATAAGAAGAGAAAGTACTAAGAAGCATAGGAATGTAATATGTTGGTTGAAACGTTGCTGTGTATTGTCATTGTTTTTGTAATTTGTAAAACTACAGTACTTTGTGATTACGTGTTTCGCTAATCAGTTAGTTTTACTGCAGTCTCATCTATATTGCTAATCAGTTAGTTTTACTGCAGTCTCATCTATATTGCTAATCAGTTAGTTTTACTGCAGTCTCATCTATATTGCTAATCAGTTAGTTTTACTGCAGTCTCATCTATTTTGCTAATCAGTTAGTTTTACTGCAGTCTCATCTATATTGCTAATCAGTTAGTTTTACTGCAGTCTCATCTATATTGCTAATCAGTTAGTTTTACTGCAGTCTCATCTATATTGCTAATCAGTTAGTTTTACTGCAGTCTCATCTATTTTGCTAATCAGTTAGTTTTACTGCAGTCTCATCTATATTGCTAATCCGTTAGTTTTACTGCAGTCTCATCTATATTGTGATTATTATGCGCCATTATGGCCTATAAGTAGGTGAGCACATCCGACTTTTGCGATGCTTTTTATTTACTAGGGTAGCTTCCTAAGGTCCCTACCTCAGTCGTATCTTACGACATGCTTTGTAGGTCGCAGTGTTACTGTTCCCTTATCGAAAAAGGGTGGAGACTGCAGTAAAACTTGGAAAAATAGTTAAACACGTAAAAACAAAGTACTATAGTTTTACAAAATACAGAAACAGTGACGATAAACAGCAACGTTTCGACCAAAAGGCCTTTATCAAGCAAACAATACAACAAGAATGACGAATTTCGAGGAACACTACAAATGGACGATTACATGTAGAAACATTCAAACCTATCTAATGAAAATCTGGGAATAAAAACGAATAACGAAATGAGTGCAACACAAAACCCGAAGTGGAAAAGAAGAGAAACAATAAACAATATAGTGGATAAACAACACATATATGGAGCAAATACACATATAGATTATAAGGCATGAGATAAGACAGTACTAAGAAGCATAGGAATGTAATGCGTTGAGTCCAAGAGGTCGCAAAGTGCCATAGAATGAAATAAAACGGTTCTCCAGTGCGAATCGACTGCGATCATCGGAGGAACATGATCGGATGGCTGTGACCTGGACATCGTCATCTCCTGAATGGCAATGATACTGAACAAAAATTGTAACAAATCTTAAACACATCTTACCTAATGTGGGTGGTATCGCAGGGCAGAAATCTTTTGTAAAACTATAGTACTATTCCCTTGCGAGCCCCGACAACGCACGGGCTACTCTTCTACCTCTTACATGAAACCATCTGAACACAAATGTTAAACACATCTTACCTAATGTGGGTGGTATCGCCGGGCAGAAATCTTGATCGTAATGGTTTCTTAGAACTTCTTCAGGAAGCACCATTTTTTTCTCACCTTTACCGTTCGTGTTCTGGTAGTTTGTGGAGAGGTCTTTTACTGGAAGTTGCACAGTCTCAATGACTGTATTCTTTACAGATTTATCAAGATGCTTTGAATAGTTTACTGATCCAGTCATTTTGTCATATGGGGTAACAGTTGGAGATGTGCTCGTGAAGTGTGTAGTTGGATGTGCGTTCATCAAAGACCCCGATGTGTAGTCTACGTAAGGCAAACTGATTGGTTGAACTGCACCAACATTGTTATTATCTTCAACGACTGAGTCAGGTGGACCTACACTACTCATGTCACCTGTAACAGGTGTATCTACATCACTAATGTTACCTGTTACAGGTAAATCTCCATCATTGATGTTATAGTACTGTGAAAACATAGATCTTAAACGAGTTCCGTTCAGATTAAACGGAACAAATCCTCCTTGTTCGGCTCTACGGATTATTCGAAGAACTCTTCGGGCGAATAAATCAGTTTCGATTTGTACGTTAGATTCATCTGGTGTCATAGAATTCTCTCGTATCAACTTAGCAAGAGATTTCTCCAGTTCTCTCACCTCCTGATTAGCCTTAGCTCGAGCCCGAACCCGAGCATGCACAGCAGAAACAGACATCGGCGCTCGATTAACAGGCATGACACCCTTATGTGAACTCGCCTGAGAAGTTAACTGTTCCCCCATTAGACCTCGTACTGAGAACGACCTAATTTGTTCCGACTTTCGAGCTCTTTGACTGAAGACCAGGATTTGTGTAATAGTCAGGAAGACGATCAGAAAACAGCCTGTAAGAGCACATATCTTGGAAGATCTCCGTTTTTTCTTCCCCAACATGTTCACAAAATAACGCCACTTGTTATACAGTAAGGCTGCAAAATGGCGACTATAAGAAAGCGTTTGTGTGAAGATCTTCATATAAATATTCCTAGAAAAAACACCTACAACCTTTGTCAGAGAAGCCTAATCCTGAAAGCTGATATACCTATCTTCAAATTCACGCGTGCCTAATTGTTCTCCGTAGTATAGTCACAGAATGCCGTATAACGTTCATATTGTTTCGTTTTTTTGTGTTGTATTAATTAGCTCTTCAAATCATACACCACATTTCTCTGGAAATCATCACATCGCGTCTATCACTATCAAAAATGAAGTTATTGAATGCCGGAACGTTTTACAGTACACATAATCTTGACATAACTAGATCACAGAGAGTTGTTTTTTACAATAAGTTGTGAAACAATACAATCATCGATATAAGGAAGACTGCAGTCAAATTATGTAACAATACAACATCGTAAAATGAAAGACTGCAGTTTAAAATACAAAAACAATACAATCATCGAACGTATTGGGACCAAAAGGCTTATCAACAAGAAACATAAACTCAAAGGTACTGGTAGTAAAAATACTAAAAAATAAACCCAACCCAGTACGTACTCGATCCAGATAGTTGTATATAGACGAATCATAAACCATACACAACATGCAACTTAAGGTTTAATCCAAAAATTCAGGTAACATAAGAAATATCACTATTATGATATCCTCACTATGTCCAGAATTGAGTATAATTGAAATTCATGTTTTAAACATACAACACAGCTGCTCAAATTAAGGTTATATTATTTACACCAATATTAAGTTTAACAATAGAAATATCAAAAGTGAATATTTCCTCACACAATACAAAATCTAAGATCACAGAATTCAGGTAAAAAACAGTTAGTCAAAAACAGTTCAACGGTAAACGTTCTAATCAAACATATCCATATCAACAACGTTCCCCTCAAAAAAATAACTCAAACTAGCAAGTTCCACGGTGAGATCCCAATATAGAGTTGCTTAAGTCAAACAAAGGATCAATGGAAGTAAGAAAATTTCCTCTAAACAACAATCAACAAAAAAATTCCAACGATCAAACAACAAGTTCCTAAGGTCAAACAACAAGTTCCCCCAAAAAATTCAGGTCAAACAACAGTTCCTAACGGTCAAACAACAAGTTCCAACGGTCAAACAACAAGTTTCTAACGGTCAAACAACAGTTCCAACGGTCAAACAACAAGTTCAAACGGCAAACAACGAGTTCCAACGGTCAAACAACAAGTTCCTAACGGTCAAACAACGAGTTCCAACGGTCAAACAACAAGTTCCAACGGTCAAACAACAAGTTCCTAACGGTCAAACAACAAGTTCCAACGGTCAAACAACAAATTCCTACGGTCAAACAACAAGTTCCTAACGGTCAAACAACAAGTTCCAACGGTCAAACAACAAGTTTCTAACGGTCAAACAACAAGTTTCTAACGGTCAAACAACAAGTTCCTAACGGTCAAACAACGAGTTCCAACGGTCAAACAACAAGTTCCTAACGGCTCTAAAATGGAAATATGTTAATGTGATAATAGAATCGCAACGTTAGAATACGGAACCATTTTGTAGAAAGTCCACTGAAGAGGTTAATATTAGCACCAACTTGCAACAAATAAATCTACATATAAATATGTTCTACATTTATCTATCTATCTATTCTCTAATCCTGTTTTGACTGTTTCAGAGTCAGATCGAAACAGGACACACTTTCCACATATCTAGTTAGAAGTTTACGAACTTTGTAGCGAAACAATTTAATCTCATTTAAGTCGGTGTTGTGGTTAAGCTATAGTTAATATTGCTAACTTGTCAACAGGGGTTATTAGTTGAGAATATTATAGGCGGAGCGAAGTCACATGGTACGGTGTTTGTCCTACCTCTTTGTTTCATGTTTTGATTTCGTTGTTCCAATTATGTGGATAGGAGTCTGTCAGTTAACCTGTCACAGTACAATGGAAATATGATTAGAGAAATGTCTGGTCAACAACTGTTATAAGAAGCAGAAGATGGAGATATGTTGAGTAGACCTTGAGAAGAAATGTCTGGTCAACCACTAGTAATAACTGTTATAAAAACAACTGTTATAAGAAGCAGAAGATGGAGATATGTTGAGTAGACCTTGAGAAGAAATGTCTGGTCAACCACTAGTAATAACTGTTATAAAAGGGAGAAGATGGAGATATGTTGAGCAGACCTTGAGAAGAAATGTCTGGTCAACCACTAGTAACAACTGTTAGAAGAAGGAAGATGGAGATATGTTGGCAGACTTGAGAGAAATGATCAACGAATACCCAAAGTAAACAATGAAGTGGGAGACAAAGAATATCAAAGTAAACACTGAAGTGGGAGACAAAGGATATCAAAGTAAACAATGAAGTGGGAGACAAAGAATATCAAAGTAAACAATGAAGTGGGAGACAAAGAATATCAAAGTAAACAATGAAGTGGGAGACAAAGAATATCAAAGTAAACAATGAAGTGGGAGACAAAGAATATCAAAGTAAACAATGAAGTGGGAGACAAAGAATATCAAAGTAAACAATGAAGTGGGAGACAAAGAATATCAAAGTAAACAATGAAGTGGGAGACAAAGAATATCAAAGTAAACAATGAAGTGGGAGACAAAGAATATCAAAGTAAACAATGAAGTGGGAGACAAAGAATATCAAAGTAAACACTGAAGTGGGAGGCAAAGAATATCAAAGTAAACAATGAAGTGGGAGACAAAGAATATCAAAGTAAACAATGAAGTGGGAGACAAAGAATATCAAAGTAAACAATGAAGTGGGAGACAAAGAATATCAAAGTAAACAATGAAGTGGGAGACAAAGAATATCAAAGTAAACACTGAAGTGGGAGACAAATGGTTTAAGAAAGAGAGAACGCCCTATGGAGACCCAGAAAATAAACTTTGGTGAGAGAGGCAAAAATCGGGTTCAATTCCATGGAAGAGATTGAGCGAGTTACCTAGAGAACAGAAGGGGATGGAGAAATTACTTGCAGGTCCCTAGGATTAGAGAATCACATACAAAGGCCCGTTCTATAAATTTCTTCATATCCTGACGTTGTGAGACAAAACATGATTAGAGAACACAAGAGAAAAGTCTGCTGGTTTATCAAGCTAATTGACACAATTACTAGCATTCTGTGGGCGTCTGTAGCTTAAGTAGTAGTGAGCTCGATCACAACTCAAACGTACTTGGTTCAAACTCCGCGGCGGTAACTTTGGAAGCAAATTAGTTCCTGTAGATTTTTACGAACGGTAAAAATATACCTCACCGTTCAGAAAGCAATGGCAAGCTACTGAACGTATAACGATTCAGTATATATATATGGAACTGCAGTAAAACTATTTGATTGGCAAAACACGTAATTACAAAGTACTGTAGTTTTACAAATTACAAAAACAATGACAAAATACAGCAACGTTTCGACCAACAAGGCCTTTATCAAGCAAACGAACAAACAGGAGTGACAAATTAAAATGAAACACAAATGGACGACCAAATACAAACGTATCTAAGGAAAATCTGGAATAAAAACGAATAACGAAATAAATGTAACACAAAAACACACATAAAAACTAGAAATAGAAAGGAAAAGAAACAATGAAACATCTAGTAAATATATAACTTGAATACATGCAACATATACCCATATAGATTACAAAGCAGGGAAGAGAAAGTACTAAGAAGCATAAGAATGGAATATAACATGAATACATGCAACATATACCCATATAGATTACAAAGCATGGGAAGAGAAAGTACTAAGAAGCATAAGAATGTAATACGTTGAGCCCGCGTGGTCGCAAGGTACCATACAAAGAAATCAACCGATTCTCCAGAGCAATCGACTGCGATCATCCGAGGAACATGATCGGATGGCTGTGACCTGGACATCGTGAGCACCTAAATGGCCAGTGTCATTGAAATGGGTGGCTACAGGGGTCACAGAGCATTGACGTATGTCGCGTAAGTGTTGGGCGAATCGGTCACTGAGCCTCTTGCCTGTCTCGCCGATATAAGCCTTGTTACACCGCTTACAGATAATAGCATAGATAAGATTACGGACTCGCATGTGAACCCATCGTCAATAAGAAACGTGCCTAAAGGAAAATATACAGTACGCGTCTGTATCACATAAGCACACGTGTTGCAACGCCGACGACCACACTGGACAGTGCCAAAATGAGTCTGGATATTGGACTTAAGGCGACTGTGTACCAACATATCCTTAAGACTTCTGTCCCGTCTGTAAGACACCAAAGGATAGTTGGGGAAGACAGAACGGGTCTCAGGATCTGATCTAAGGAGAGACAGATGACGGAATAAAACATTTTTCACCAGGGAACTATGGGGTGGTAAGTTAAGATAAGTTTTACTCTGTCAGAGTTAGTAGTCCTATGCTGACTGGTAAGGGCCTGCTGGCGAGTGATTTTCTGAACTCGATGCATAGCCGAGACAAGCACCCTCTGGGTATAGGCGCCTACGAAAGAAATCAAGCATCTCGCGAGCTCTCTCAAGAAAATCATCGTCCTCACTACAAAGGCGACGAAGGCGTAAGAGCTGCGAGAATGGCAAAGAGTCACGACAAGCCCGGGGATGGGAAGAAGTATAGAGGAGAAAACTATGTGCATCAGTAGGCTTGTAATATACTGATGTATAGATAGTGGATAGGCGTAAGGTGATAGTAATGTCAAGAAAGTTGACACAAGTAGTGGAGATGTGAGAAGTAAAACGAATAGAAGGGTTGAAAACATTAATGAAATTAATGAAGCGTGACAAATCGGCTTCAGGCATATCAGTGATGCCAATACAGTCATCAATGTATCTGTGATAGACAGACGGAAGGGGCCATCATATGTAGTCCATACTAGGTGTTCAAGATAGCCCATGAAAAGACAAGCATAACTAGGTCCCATTTTAGTACCCATGGCAACCCCACTGATCTGCTCAAAGAATTGGTCATTAAACTGAAAGGAGTTAAGAGTGAGAACTAGTTCCGGCTCTGGAGAATCGGTTGATTTCTTTGTATGGTACCTTCGACCACGCGGGCTCAACGTATTACATTCTTATGCTTCTTAGTACTTTCTCTTCCCATGCTTTGTAATCTATATGGGTATATGTTGCATGTATTCATGTTATATTCCATTCTTATGCTTCTTAGTACTTTCTCTTCCCCTGCTTTGTAATCTATATGGGTATATGTTGCATGTATTCAAGTTATATATTTACTAGATGTTTCATTGTTTCTTTCCTTTCTATTTCTAGTTTTTATGTGTGTTTTTGTGTTACATTTATTTCGTTATTCGTTTTTATTCCAGATTTTCCTTAGATACGTTTGTATTTGGTCGTCCATTTGTGTTTCATTTTAATTTGTCACTCCTGTTTGTTCGTTTGCTTGATAAAGGCCTTGTTGGTCGAAACGTTGCTGTATTTTGTCATTGTTTTTGTAATTTGTAAAACTACAGTACTTTGTAATTACGTGTTTTGAACGTATAACGGCGACTAGAAAATCGACGACTCGTTGATGACTGTCCTTTAAAGGATATTTCACAATTTTCAATTTTTCATTAGCATTGTTATATATTTTAAAGCGTCCGTAAAAAGAATAATGAATTCCCCAATTTTATACTTTTGAAATATGCTTCAGATCTCATGGGATGGAGGAATAACAAATAATTAGTCATTTACAAACATGCTAGAACTAACATAACTACGATTACCAACAAACGCCCCCAAAGATGGCTGGGTCATCTGACCAGAATAGACAAGAGCCGGACATCCTTGGATATAATATATAGGAACTGGCTTCTGACAAAAGAGTCGTAGGGAAACACTTCCTTCGCGATAAAGACGAATGTAAGCGGAACAGAACGACATAAGATTTAGTAGTAGCTTGTCAGAGACAGAGACAAGATTTCAAAACAGTTCTGAGAACTGGTGACGTCAAACTAAGACAATTTGAAGACAATAAACGCTCGTGTGGAGTTGGAGATGGAATGCAAGGAAATGAGGAGAGAGTGGAGAGATCTGGAAAATGTAGCCTTGGATAGACGGGCTTCGAAGGCCTTGGTTACGGACCTACTATACTTCCCAAGGGGTGAAGGGTGAAAGGTGAAGGGTGAAGGGTGAAATACCCGTATGTTATCAGGGCTCGCAAGGGAAGAAAGTAATGGTAACACGCGACCTACAAGGCATGTCGTAAGAAGCAACTAAGGTAGGGGCCTAAGGAAGCTACCCTAGTAAATAAAAAGTATCGTAGAAATCGAATGTGTGGGTTTTCTTGTAAGCGCATAACTGTTCCAATGTACAATCGCTCTTAGGATCGGATCACATACACATTACAAAGAGTGATTTAACAAATGGTTGAGTTGGAGTGTACATACAAATTACAAAGAGTGGTTTAACAAATGGTCGACTTGGAGTGTACATACAAATTACAAAGAATGGTTTAACAAATTACAAAGAATGGTTTAACAAATTACAAAGAATGGTTTAACAAATTACAAAGAATGGTTTAACATAAAAGAATTTAACAAAAAGAATGGTTTAACAAATTACAAAGAATGAGTTTTAACAAATTACAAAGAATGGTTTAACAAATTACAAAGAATGGTTTAACAAATTACAAAGAATGGTTTAACAAATGAGTTTGGACTTGGAGCGTTCAAAGAAGAAGAAAAAGACGACATAAAGCGTGCCAGGAGAAAATAAAACAAAGAGATCCTATTTATACCACGTGATATATTTGGTATTTTTAATTTACCGTCGGCACACGATGGGTTATTGGTTACTAAACTGGCGTCATTGCACTTCGGGCACACCCATAGGTGCTCAGTCTTCCCCAACAGATGTATAAGGGTATACATACTGATGGTTCCTGTGGCTCGCTGGTTAAACACACTCCTCTCGCTGTACCTCAAGCATTCAGTTCTACTTGTACAATGTATAATTACAAACTTCTAAAATCATTGGATTGATTCAATGTCAATTTTACTTCCAGAGCTGAACTTTACTAAACTAACAGTCCCTCTGGATTTCTCTCTCTCTCTCTCATAGGCCAGATGTCATGTCTCTGCAGCCGTCATGTTCAAACTATCAGTTACATCCTGAATCCATCTTCTCCGTGGTCTTCCTCTTCTTCTCCTTGCCGGGATGCCTTCTTCCATGATGGTCTTCTCTAACTATTTCTGTCTCTTTATATGTCCAAAATATCTCAATTTTCTCTTTCTTATTTGTAACATCAATCAATTTTCTTTGATTTTGAATTCTTTTTAGATAGATCTATTTGTTCTCTTCTATGTCCATGATATACGAAGGGCTCTTCTGTAACACTTTTATTCAAAAGCACATATATGTTCTTCCACTACTTTATTAAATGTCCATGCTTCACACCCATACGTTAGCACTGGGGATATACATCTTCTAGTATTCTGATCTTAGTTGTCTTATCCATACTGTTTTAGATGTTTAGTTTTTGAAAAGCCATGTTTGTTTTTCTTTTAATTTCCTCATCCCATTTCTATCTTTTGTTGTCCCCAACCAAGATATTAAACAACTGTTCACATTTTATATATGTTCATGCCCTTGATAACAAAAATCTCATTTGTCCTCGTTTTATCAGCTGTTGTTATTTTTTGTGTAGCTACATTGAGATATCGATTTTGTTTTTTAGCTGTAGAATATTGTTATTTCAGTCTGTTGATATTCTACAACAATGGCTGACGAAATGATTCAAACATAACAACCGTCACATCGACGTGGAAAGCGAAGTTGCGGGGAAATAATGTTCACGGCGACGTGGATAGCGAAGTTGCGGGGAAACAAATGTTCACGGTGACGTGGAAAGCGAAGTTGCTGGGAAACAAATGTTCATGGTGACGTGGAAAGCGAAGTTGCTGGGAAACAAATGTTCATGGTGACGTGGAAAGCGAAGTTGCAGGGAAACAAATGTTCACGGCGACGTGGAAAGCGAAGTTGCAGGGAAACAAATGTTCACGGCGACGTGGAAAGCGAAGTTGCGGGGAAACAAATGTTCATGGTGACGTGGAAAGCGAAGTTGCAGGGAAACAAATGTTCATGGTGACGTGGAAAGCGAAGTTGCAGGGAAACAAATGTTCATGGTGACGTGGAAAGCGAAGTTGCGGGGAAACAAATGTTCATGGCGACGTGGAAAGCGAAGTTGCGGGAAACAAATGTTCATGGTGACGGAAAGCGAAGTTGCAGGAAACAAATGTTCAGGGACGTGGAAAGCGAAGTTGCGGGGAAACAAATGTTCACGGCGACGTGGAAAGCGAAGTTGCAGGGAAACAAATGTTCACGGCGACGTGGAAAGCGAAGTTGCAGGGAAACAAATGTTCATGGTGACGTGGAAAGCGAAGTTGCGGGGAAACAAATGTTCATGGCGACGTGGAAAGCGAAGTTGCTGGGAAACAAATGTTCATGGTGACGTGGAAAGCGAAGTTGCAGGGAAACAAATGTTCATGGTGACGTGGAAAGCGAAGTTGCAGGGAAACAAATGTTCATGGTGACGTGGAAAGCGAAGTTGCGGGGAAACAAATGTTCACGGTGACGTGGAAAGCGAAGTTGCTGGGAAACAAATGTTCATGGTGACGTGGAAAGCGAAGTTGCTGGGAAACAAATGTTCATGGTGACGTGGAAAGCGAAGTTGCGGGAAACAAATGTTCATGGGACGTGGAAAGCGAAGTTGCGGGAAACAAATGTTCAGGGACGGGAAAGCGAAGTTGCGGAAACAAATGTTCAGGGACGTGGAAAGCGAGTTGCGGGGAAAAAGAAACGTGCTGAACAAAGTTGTAAACGACTTTCAGCACGCTCAGGAGGAAAAATAATAAAAGAGGCCAGTGGGGCCAGCTCGACAATCACAAGTAGTTTGGCAATGGATGCACGGGTGGTTAAAGAGGTGGTAACGTGGTTGGCATCTCATGAGTACTCTCGTGTTTTCATAGTCAGTGGCTCCATGAGCATAATTTGTAAAGTTGAAACAGGAATGGTGGGACAAAGCTGGGAGGAGGTACTGGTACAGACAGGGGTCAGAGAAATCACCTTCATTTTTATCCATATGCACTCAGAAAGTGGTAATGAACGAGCTGATAGATTAGCTGGCGTGGTTATATATCAGAGGCAGCTGCCATGGACCGAAATGACATTCTTAACGTATTGAGAGAGTCTTTCCAAACAGAGGAGTTTCAGGGTTGTGAACTCCACTCGCTGACCAGAATGAAAAAGATGGGTGTCGAAATTGGTACAGCCCGAAAAGAACGACATACTAAATATGCAAAAAGATTAATTAATCAACATGGAACTGTCGTGTTGGGTCGCTTGACGCTGCTAGATTTGCTGAGGCGGAGATCGAAGCACCTATAGATATGTCCCGAGTGTTATGATGATAATCCTCATATAACTGATAACTGACATTGAATGTCAAAGAATTAGGCTTAAAATGACACAAATTTGATACTGGAATTGTGCCAGGGGGAAACAGTGAAGATATACTCGACCGACTCATGTTATTTTATTATATCGAATGTTGATCCTATCTGTCATGGAATACGCATTGAGAAAAACTATTACAGAAAGCACAGTAGATACACCAATCAGCATAGAATGGAAGTTGTTAGTCTAAACACTGAGCCTTTGCCTTGTCGAAGGTTTCGATCCGGTCCGTATAGATCACGAGCGCATTTTTTTTCCAGAAACCCCTAGGATTGTTGCCAGAACTACTGAGTTCGTGCTTTGTGCAATACTTTCGGCAGGTGGCGTGCCATTTCTACGGAGAGGGACCGAGTCATATTTTACAAAACCCGGTGCAATGAAGTCAATCCTTTGGCTATAAAATTTCTTTAAAATGTGAAATACATGTTTAGAAGGTGATCGGAACAATTATAAGTATGTTCAATGTCGATGAAAATGATCTTTAAATGACCAACATTTTATATTACTATAGCGTTATCTAGTGGCGGCTCGTGATCAGTTTTTTTTATATTACTATAGCGTTATCTAGTGGCGGATCGTGATCAGTTTTTTTATATTACTATAGCGTTATCTAGTGGCGGATCGTGATCAGTTTTTTATATTACTATAGCGTTATCTAGTGGCGGATCGTGATCAGTTTTTTATATTACTATAGCGTTATCTAGTGGCGGATCGTGATCAGTTTTTTATATTACTATAGCGTTATCTAGTGGCGGATCGTGATCAGTTTTTTATATTACTATAGCGTTATCTAGTGGCGGCTCGTGATCAGTTTTTTTTATATTACTATAGCGTTATCTAGTGGCGGATCGTGATCAGTTTTTTATATTACTATAGCGTTATCTAGTGGCGGATCGTGTTCAGTTTTTTTATATTACTATAGCGTTATCTAGTGGCGGATCGTGTTCAGTTTTTTTATATTACTATAGCGTTATCTAGTGGCGGCTCGTGATCAGTTTTTTTTATATTACTATAGCGTTATCTAGTGGCGGATCGTGATCAGTTTTTTATATTACTATAGCGTTATCTAGTGGCGGCTCGTGATCAGTTTTTTTTATATTACTATAGCGTTATCTAGTGGCGGCTCGTGATCAGTTTTTTTTATATTACTATAGCGTTATCTAGTGGCGGATCGTGATCAGTTTTTTTGGTGGGGCCAGACAATTTTTTCCCGGATAAATCATGATTTTGGGTTGCTTATATTTTAATGTATAAATGAATAAACACACGTTATACATTAGTTTTGGTGGAGCCCGGTCCCGCTGGCCCTTAATGACGAGCCGCCACTGGGGTTATCTATACATCTTGAAAGGTGGTTTACCATTTCTTTGCTTTATGTCAGAGGTCATACTGGTCTATGACACTGTTTCGTCAATATATCTTAGTTCAGGTATTTCTTTTCCTCCGATTATAAAAGGATCGGACTATTCTTTTCTGCTAACATATGTACTATTCCTCACGATCATCATCATCAAATAGCTTGTCCTGAGCAGAACTTTGCCACCCCAAAAGTCCTCCGGAATTTCTCTCTCTCATAGGCCAGATGTCCTGCCTCTGCAGCCGTCATGTTCAAACCATCAGTTACATCATGAATCCATCTTCTCCGTGGTCTCCCTTTTCTTGTCCTTGCCGGTATGCCTCCTTCCATGATGGTCTTCTCCAGTCTTTCATGTTTTTTAAATATGTCCAAAATATCTCAATTTTCTTTTTCTTATCTGTAGCATCAGCCAGTTTTCTTTGATTTTGCGTTCTTTCTGGATAGATCTATTTGTTCTCTTCTCTGTCCAAGTTATATAGAGGACTCTTCTGTAACACTTATATTCAAAATCACATATATGTTTTCCCACTGACTTATTGCATGCCCATGCTTCACACCCATAGTTGCCACTGGGAATATGCATGCTCTTAGTATTCTTCATGATATTCTCAGTATACATATTTACACAGATAAAGCAACACTTCCAGTATGATTCTCTAAACCACTGAACGAAGTCTTTGTGAGGAACTTCACGATGCCGGTCTATCCAGGGAAGCCATCAAGAAAACAGCCAAACCGGGAAACAGGGATTATAATAGGTGAGGTTCTATGATTCACAAGGAGCGGAGAGGAATGAGCCTAAAACGCAGCGACAGTTAATGGGATCAAAAGGACATCAAAATAAAATTAATTAAATCTGAATTCCTAGCTATGGTTAAAAAATAATTAACCATGCAAAATCACACGACGCAAAATCACACGACGCAGGACGATACAGTATCTCTAAACAAAACATGGCACAAAAACAAAGTGATTAAATAGAAAATACAAACGAATAACTGACTGGTGAGATATAATGTTGTTTCTGCTTAAATAAAGAAACAGAAATATTAATTGATAGAGTACGGTGACCTGGTCCTGGAACTAAAGTTACCGGCATACGACATACATAAACCAATCCACGTCAACTACTAGATTGCAGGAGCTAGGTTTGAAAATTGGAGTAGCAAGAAAAGAACAGCATAACAGGTACGTGAGCAGGCTCATCAATCAAAATCGAACTGGTACGGTCAGTTGTTGGATGCTGTTGGAGATATTGCGAAGGAGATCGAAGCACCTATGGAGATTTCCGGATTGCAATGAAGACATTCCAAACTGAAACTGACATACGTGACTAATCCACCTTTATCTTCGTCTTTTAATACTCTATCTATGACAGAGGAGAAGTCAAAGTGCCGCATCAGGATCGAAGGAGAAGTCAAAGTGCCGTTCTATCTATGACAGAAGGGAGAAGTCAAAGTGCCGTTCTATCTAGGATCGAGGAGAGTCAGTGCGTTCTATCTATGACAGAAGGGAGAAGTCAAAGTGCCGTTCTATCTAGATCGAAGGGAGAAGTCAAAGTGCCGTTCTATCTAGATCGAGGAGAATCAAATGCGTTCTATCTATGACAGAGGAGAAGTCAGCCGTTTATCTAGGGTCGAGAGAAGTCAGTGCCGTTCTATCTAGATCGAAGGGAGAAGTCAAAGTGCCGTTCTATCTAGGATCGAAGGGAGAAGTCAAAGTGCCGTTCTATCTAGGATCGAAGGGAGAAGTCAAAGTGCCGTTCTATCTGATCGAAGGAGAAGTCAAATGCCGTTCTCTAGGATCGAAGGAGAAGTCAAAGTGCCGTTCTATCTAGATCGAGGAGAAGTCAGTGCGTTCTATCTAGATCGAGGAAGTCAAAGTGCCGTTCTATCTAGATCGAGGAGAATCAAGTGCCGTTTATCTAGATCGAAGGGAGAAGTCAAAGTGCCGTTCTATCTAGATCGAGGAGAAGTCAAGTGCCGTTCTATCTAGATCGAAGGAGAAGTCAAAGTGCCGTTCTATCTGATCGAAGAGAATCAGTGCCGTTCTATCTAGACAGAGGAGAAGTCAGTGCCGTTCTATCTAGGATGAGAGAAGTCAGTGCGTTCTATCTAGATCGAAGGAGAAGTCAAAGTGCCGTTCTATCTAGATCGAGGAGAAGTCAAGTGCCGTTCTATCTAGGATCGAAGGGAGAAGTCAAAGTGCCGTTCTATCTAGGATCGAAGGGAGAAGTCAAAGTGCCGCTGGATTATTAAAGAAGAAGAATGATGGTCTCTAATGATGCAGATTGTTTTGTTTTGGATAGATCTTCGATGGACCGCAGCTGTGGAAACAGGGCATTGACATCCCAAATGAAATATGGAGAAGACAAGTGGAAAGACAATGATTTGGTCTGACATAGGAAACAATTAGTAGACAGAGACACACATGACCACTAACTACTAAGAATGTCCAACATACAGTGAACAGAGATAAAAGACATGACCAACCCTCCCTACCAGTCCAAGACAAGCTATACGGAGATGTACATGAACTCCGGTTGACCACTAACTACTTTAGAAGTATACAAATCGATGTCAGTTCAAGACAAGTTATATGGAGATGTACATGGACTCCGGTTGACCACTAACTACTTTAAAAGTATACAAATCGATGAGTCCAAGACAAGCTATACAGAGATGTACATGAACTCCGGTTGACCACTACCTACTTCAAAAGTAAACAAATCGATATCTGAAAACGTTGGAAGAAGAAGAAGAAAGGCGGTAAAATGACAACAATAGAAATCTGTTGTGGAAGCTTGCTTTCTGTAAAGCTCTTCATTTGCTATTGCATTTGGCAAGAACATTTGCTGGATTTTACTTAATCGTTCATGTTGGACTGTCTCCAACGTATCTATGATGTGGGTCCTGTTCCAGTCCTCACTACTGTATAACATCACTTCAAGGATATCATTGTCCTGCTTTCACTTATCATCATCACATAGCTTGTCATGAGCAGAACTTTGCCACTCCAACAGTCCTCCGGAATCTCTCTCCTATTTTCGGCTGCCCGATTTCCTTTCAAATTTAATCGGGTCGCTTTAAGAGTCCCTTCTTGCGGGGTTCTTCTTCTTCTTCTTCTTCTCGGGTGAAGAGCAATGAATTTTCTTGGTTGTGGTTTCTGAAGCTATTTTAGTGGGTTTTTACGGGGTGGGGTAGCTAGCCCCATTCCAATCTCCTTAGTCGTCTCTTACGACATACATGACAGGTAACAGTTGTTCTATTCCTTACACCCTAATTATGGTCCCGGTAATATCTTCTTCTTCTTCTTCTAAAGCTCCATATCAACCACTTGTTAACCACTCTTTGTGATTTGTATGTGATCTGAGCATAAGAGCCATTGTACGTTGTGCCAGTTATGCGTGTAAAGTAGACCAGCACATCCGATATCTGCGACGCTTTTTATTTACTAGGGTAACTTCCCTAGGCCCCTACCTTTGATGCCCCTTACAACATGCCTTATAGGTCGCAGTGTTACTATTCTTCGCTTCCCTTGCGGGCCCAGGCAACACACGGCCGAGGCTCCGGTAACATCTCGGGCACTAAAAACTGGAAGCCCAAATAATTTTAAAAACATGTCTTATAAAACCACACCAATCGATCGACCATACGATCTAGCAAACAGTTCAATTCAACGTTTATACGTTTGTTTGCCAAATTTGTATTAATTACTTAATTCTGACGACGATCACATCCCCATCTGATCAAATACATTTACATAACTTAAGTCACGTCCAGAGCAGCTGATATATTTACTTAGGTCAACAGGGATGTTTACTAGACAAATAAATATAAAGAAAGAAGTAATTGTTTCGAACATATCCGGTGTAATGTTATAGTCACGTTCGGTGTTTTACGGTAACCGAATTCTACCTGAATTTACCGTAAGGTGTTAATTACTAAATTGTCTACGTTGGTATGTAGTCAGTTTGTCTCAGAGAGTGTGGGAAAAATATTGAAGTGGCCAGGAGGGTCAAGGTTAATGTGTGCACAAGCCTGGAAAGACTGCTCTCTGCAAGAGAATAATGGACACTAGACACCAGTGGAGGCTCGTCATTAAGGGCCAGCGGGACGGGCCCTCCCCAAAAGTAATGTGTAACGTGTGCGGCTCGTCATTGAGGGCCAGTGGACGAGCCCCAAATAAGTAATGTAACTGTGCGCTCGTCATGAGCCAGTGGCAAGCCACAAAATAATGTGTAACGTGTATTTATTATTTTATAAATTATTTATGTATAATTATTACTTTTAATATGATACTCGCTCGTGTGTTGCCGGGGTTTGTAAGGGAGCAAAGAATAGCAACACTGCGACATACAAGGTATGTCGTAAAATGCTACTGAGGTAGGGGCCTATGGAAGCTACCCTAGTAAATAAAAAGCGTCGCAGAAATCGGATGTACTGGCCTACTCCTAGGTGCATATGTGGCACAATGTACAATTACTCTTAGTCTAGGATCACATAGAAATCAGATGGAGTGGTTTAACAAATGTTTGATATATAGCGTTCAAAGAAGAAGAACAAGAACAACAAGAAAGTGATACTGATTAGCTTTAAAAGTTAAATATATAACGATAAAATATCATATAGTCTGAAATTCAGCATCTTTCCTCTCTAATTAGTACACTTCAAGAATTTTCAGTGCATTATTTTTTTTAAGGCCAGTAGAAATGTGGTCTATTTAAACCGTCTGTTAACATAGCGACCACTGACCTCTCTCTCGACTAGTTATTTAGCACATACAAATATATGATTTTTATTAATTAAGTGGGGAAATATTATGTGGCAAATCCAGTGCACAGTTAAACGGTGTTATTGCCATAACTATTAATCAGGGTGCGTAAATATCGAAGGATATATAAAAGCAATAGAAAATAATAGAAATAATTAACTAACCATTATATAATAGTTTACGGTACTCGCCTGTTCCATCAATATACATCTGTGTACCTCAATGTACATGTGGATAAGTTGGCGAGTTGTGATCTACTTTATAAAGTGTGACAACATAATAGTAAATACTAAAATGTATTGTATTTCCCCAGGTGGATAATGGAATTGGTTGTCCAATCTTGCCGTTAAGCGTAGGAGTGGGAGCTTTAATTTGCATTCCATGGCCAGATTTGTAGCTCTTGTTATGTTATATCAGTGTTTATTTAGAGTGGTCTTGATATTGTCTATCCATCTTTTTCTTGGTCTTCCATTGGCTCTAGTACCCGATCTCTTTTTATTGTATGCTGTCATTGGTGGTTGGCTGGTATTCAATTCTCATTAAATGTCCAAACCACTGCATTTGTTGTTTTTCAATGTATTCACACATAAAGTTATGCCCACTCTGCTTCTGATGTCCTCATTTCGTAATCTATATTTCCTGGTGAACCCCACTACCTTCTAAAATATAACCTAATCAGAACTCATCATTTTGCAAAAATGGTTGCCTGGCCCTCACTAAAAATATTATAACGAGCCGCTACTTCTATACACATTGTAAGGGGGAAAAGATTATTAATGCTGCATACTGAATATGCTCAGAGTATTATGAAATGTCAGAGTAACAAATTATAAAGTGTTGGAATATTCCGGATTTCTAGTATCATCATTATCAGTGCAGTGCAAGCTGGCGTAACCAATCATGGATCTCCACAACTCTCTGTATGGTATTTACTATCATCTCAGATGTTGACGCTCTTCCGTGATATGAAGTCAGACTATTCATAATTTTCTTTCTTTGTCTTCCTTTGTCTCGCATCTCTTCGATTTTACCAGTTGTCACAATGCTATCTAGCATCATCATCATCAAATAGCTTGTCCTGAGCAGAACTTTGCCACCCCAACAGTCCTCCAGAATTTCTCTCTCTCCTAAGCCAGATGTCATGCCTCTGCAGCCGTCATGCTCAAACCATCAGTTACAGCCTGAATCCATCTTCTCCGTGGTCTTCCTCATCTTCTCTTTGCTGATATGCCTCCCTCCATGATGGTCTTCTCCAGCCCTTCATGTCTTTTTATATGTCCAAAATATCACAATTTTCTCTTTCTTATTTGTAGCATCAGCCAGTTTTCTTTGATTTTAAGTTCTTTCTGAATAGATCTATTTGTTCTCTTCTCTGTCCAAGATATATGGAGGACTCTGACATAGTTACAATTATTTATAAACAGCGCAAAGAATGATTGGTTGACCTGTCTGGATGATTGATCAATTCATTTGATTGATAGGACCATCATCATTACACTTCGGCGAGTAACCATGTGTGCCCCGATCTCTTTCTTATGCAGGAAGATCTCCAACTGCAGTGTACGAACTCATATTAGCATCGGCGAGGGTTTCCGATGTAATTTTGAAGAGGGTGAAGATATGTTAAAATTATCGAAATGTTAAAATATCGAAAGCTAAAATTATCGAACGGTTAAAATTATTTGTGAGTTGCCAGGGCTCGCAAGGGGAGCAAATAATAGTACAACTGTGGCCTACAAAGCATTTTGTAAGAGGCGCCAAGAGAAGATCTAAACGTTAAAATTATCGCAAATGTTAACATTATCGCAAATGTTAACATAAATGTTAAAATTATCGCAAATGTTAAAATTATCGAAAGTTAATTATCGCAAATGTTAACATTATCGCAAATGTTAACATTATCGCAAATGTTAAAATTATCGCAAATGTTAACATTATATCACGAAATCATTAGCACACATATATGTTTCCAAATTCAACATTTAAGGTACGTGGTGCCTAGACAATCAACGACTCGTTTACTGTGGCTGATGGCTACGTCCTGTAAAGGATATGCTTCGATTTTCATTTTACTTTTTCATCGAATAGAGTGTGTGTGTGTGTGAGCGTGTGCGTGTAAGTCTGTCTGTGTACGTCTGTCAGCTGTGTGTATGTCGGGGGAAGAACTGTTGTATCCCAGCATGCATCTATTTACGTGGGCTTGTCTGTGATAAATCCTACATATGGCTATGCCCACTCTTAAATAACTTCTCCTCTCGCAAGTTACTGTGATCGTGTGAGACCAGTTCCATCTACAAATGTCACCAAATAATCTCAAAATAGGTCAGATTTAGCAGGCATTTCTAACCATAGATTCCCCCCCCCAGCATCTACAACACGAACACCCAAATATGGTAGGAACAGACAAAGCGCAATAACTCTTGTCGACTTCCGACACAGCCTGGAGTGCTGTCAACAATCTATAATTAGAAACACTGGCACCAGGTGGCTCTAGCGGGTTTCTTCCAGGCTAATTTCTACAGTAACTGCCCGTAGGCTAGCCTATCAATTCTGTTTATGACTTTGATAAATGACAGGGGGTTAAATCTAATATGTGTCTCTGTTTGTAACTTTTCCTTCAAATATTCCTACTGCTTTCACAAGTAATCAGATTTAAACATGTCCATCCCGATCTTCCATTAAAACTTCGATTTATTTAATGCCATGATAAGCAATGAATTTAGTCTCCCCCATGAGCCAGTGAATATTCTTTTGAAAAAAATATTCGTGTAACATTTGTCAGTTTTTGATTCACTTAAATGGATTGACTATGCTACCCGTATGCCCATATGCGCTTAATCTTTTGCGGCAGATTGGGACATTGTTACATGATGATATTGCGATTCTTTAAAGTTTTCAGTCCTGTCCATTTCTTGTTTCTCTGTCTGGTTGAATGGATTAGGTTGAAAGGGTATGATAATTTCAACGCTGAATTATCAACAATAAACCCAGGACTCTCATATAACATACTACTACCATTGTTTACATTTATATCAATCAAGCAAATGTCGTGTCTGCCGGCGTAGGCGATCATATCTCTCCACAACTCTCTTTGCTTGGTGCATGTAATCAGTTCTGACGTCGATATTTTGTCGAACCATGATGTCAGGCCATCCAACATCTTCTCCCTCTGTCTTCCACGATCTCTCCTTCTCTGAATTTTACCTGTAGTCACAAAATGTTCTACACCTTCTCCTCGCATTATATGTCCGAAGAACCTTGATTGTCGGATTCTTATTCTTTTGATAAGATTTCTTTGTGTGCATGCCTGATTTAAAACCTGGTCATTTGTTTTCTTTGCTGTCCTTCGAGTGTTCAGCATTCTTCTGTAAAACAACATCTCTGTGGCTTCAATGATCGTATTGATTGTTTGTTCATTGTCCATGATTCGCTGCCATACATAAGTAATGGATCAATGTAGCACTGGAGTACTCGTTTTCGCAATGTCTTTGGTAGTGAGTTCCACGCATAGTGTGTTCTTCATTTTCATAAAAGCTGCTTTCGTTTGAGCTATTCTACTCCTAATCTCTGTTGTACATCTTCCATCTAATGTTAGGAATGTTCCTAGATACTTGAATCGATGGACTTGTGTCATTGTTGTGTTATTTATTTTGATATTACATGTTGGTGTTTCCTGTTCCTTGCAGACACCCATAACCACAACCATAGTTACACTTATTATTCAGCGATCAAGAAAAGGCATTCGACAGAATAGATAGAAGTATTCTATGGGAAACACTAGAAAACTATGGGATCAAGGAACAACTGCTAAACAATATCAGAGCAATATACACAAATAGCCACAGTGTGATAAGAACAACAGATGGAATGACACGACTCATTCGAAACAAAAATCAGGAGTAAGACAGGGTTGTGTGCTCTCACCTCTTCTCTTCAGATTATAGACAGAATAATGAAAGAGACACAGTGCAGAAAAGATCTTATTGACATAGACAACAATGATGACGACGACCACTTATAAATAGATATAAATCAAGAGGTATCAGATGAACTTTCACATGTACACTGGAAGACTTGAATTTTGCTGATGACATCGCACATCTATCTCTGATACACAAAGATATCCAAGAAAATATATATGGCCTTTTTCGTCTTTACAGACGGTTAATTGGCAAGTGTTTTACTGTGACACCTTCTGCGTTTTCGGGTTTCTCTCTTGTTGTTCAGCTCATACATAAGTCTCTTCTCAAAAGACTCTGCGCCCTTTCGCAAGTTGGCTTTCCACACAACTCTGTCATCAGCTAGTCCTTCCCATGTGCTGGGACCTATAGAAAAGTTTTTCATTGAGGCTTTGCAGACATCTTTATATCTGAGCAGTGGTCTGCCCTAGTGCCTCTTCCCCTCCGAAAGTTTCCAGAACAACATTTGTTTTGGTATGCGACAAGTTTCCATTCTTCTCGCATGCCTCAATCATCTTAGTCGTCTACTGTTGAGCATGCCCATGATGGAAGGCACATTTGCACGTTGCAGTACTTCCGAGTTGGTTATCTTGTCGTACCACCTGATGTCCATAATCTTGCGGAGACATCGAAGGTGAAAAATGTTAAGTATCCTCTCGTGTCTTGAGTAGGCTGTCCATGTTTCTGAGCCATATAGTAAAGAACTAATTACACAGGCTCGATATATTTGAATCTTCGTCTGCAATGTCAGTTTTGTGTTGTCCCACGCTCACTTTGATAGTTTGCCAGGAAAAGACTTGCAGCCTTAACCAGTACATCCAGATGGTTAGACTTAAAAAAGCGCCCGCCAGAAATAACGACTCTGAACATGGCCCCCATGGGATCAGGCCAGCACCTAACCTCTACGTGCTATAAACCCTCTTTCAAAACTCAAGAGTTAGTATAAGACACAGAGAGTGGATGAAGAAAACTATAACCTACGACTCTTGGCACGGCACATGATGATACTGATGACGACATAAGAAGAAATAGCTTCCAATTTCCCGACATTCTCACACAGACTTGTGTAACTATTTATAAATGTTCTATATTTAGAGAAAACAGAACTAGAAAGGTCAGTCGGGGTCAACAAGCAGATGGCTACTTCATACGAAGCTCTGACGACTGCAAATCCGTGAAATGTATACAGTTAATAACATGGCCTGAATTCTAAGTGTATGAGAATAGCAATTCTGAACCATAGATCGTCCGATATATAATTTAGAATTGAAACATTTTAATGAAAGAGGTCCCCAAAGTCATTTTCTCAGCGGCGACCTTAATCCCTCCCGAAAATCTTGCACGCACCATATTTCTATTTCAGAACATTCCAGAACAGTTCAAACACGTCATATAAGCCTGGGCTAGATAGAGATGTTTGTCACACAGAAAACTGGAATCCTTTACTATAGAGATATTTGTCACACAGAAAACTGGAATCCTTTACCATAGAGATGTTTGTCACACAGAAAACTGGAATCCTTTACCATAGAGATGTTTGTCACACAGAAAACTGGAATCCTTTACTCTTGGAAACGTAGTGTATTCTTCGTTTCTTTCTTGTCTCCAATCCTGTTTTGTCTCACAACGTCAGGATAAGAAGAGATTTCTAGAACGAGCCATTGTGTGCGATTTATAAATAGTGTCTTTCATCGCCTCTGTTATCTATGAGGTCCGCCTTTAGCGTGGCTGGCCTTTTGATATGTTTCCGTTGCATCGGAGCAACATTGCTCTTTAAGGTGCACTGTCTGTTGGTATCCATTGTATCGAGCAACATTGCTCTTTAAGGTGCACTGTCTGTTGGTAATCTGCTTATGTGGTCCAATCATTTAATTTGTTGTTTCTTGATAAAGTTCAGTACTGATGTTGTATCCACTTTCTGATGTCTTCATTTCTCCTCCGGTCTCTTCTTGTTACTCCCACCATTCTGCGTAGACACTTCATCTCTGTCGTGACTAGTTTTCTTCTATCATTTAATGCCAGCGTCCAGGGTTGGCACTGATAGCATAATATTGGAAGAAATATTGCGTTGAACAATGCTCTTTTTGTGATCATAGTGATTTATTTGCATTTTAAAATTGTCGCCATTTGTCCTATGATTTGATTTGCTTTATTGCATCTATGTTGAATTTCATTAATTATTCTTTCGTTTGCTGAAAACTGCTCCCTAGAGACGTAAAGGCTTTGACTTGTTTTAATGGGCGTTTGTCGATGGAGATATTGGTGATGTTTTCCTCTCTAGCGAATGTCATCACACAAGTAGTATAGTTTGAGGGGGGAATAAGAACGTTTGTTAAAAAATTCATCAGAGTTTCATGTACCCTGACATTTCATATTTCATGTTAATAAAGAACGTGTTTCTGTCCATGTTGAAATCCGATGTATCGGCCCGAAAGAAAATCGAAAATATTGAAACATTGCTATCTTCTTCTTCTTCTCTTCTACCATTGACTTCTTTATAGAAGTGTTGGGGAGACAAATGTAGTGATCTTGTGTGTGCTTGTTTTACGCCACTCTATAAGCTGTTATTCATTTTCTTAAGGCAGTTCGTGATGCCGTCGCTCCATCCTTTGCGTGGTCTTCCACTTGTTCTGTATTCGTTCTACTTTTCCATTGTGTCTCTCTGTGGTAGGCGATACCAGGGCATTCTTGTCAGGTGTCCAAACCATTTAATCTGTTGTTCTTTTATGAATTGCATGACTGGTTTGAAATCCAGTTTTCTGATTTCTTGATTTCTAATTTTGTCTCTTATTGTCACTCCAGTACTGCAGTGCTATATTGAACCAATACTTATGTATGGCAGCGAATCATGGACAATGAACAAACAATCAATAAGATCACTGAAAGCCACAGAGATGTGATTTTACAGAAGAATGCTAAATATTTCATGGACGGCGAAGAACACAAATGACCAGTTTTTTGGACAAAAACAAAATCAGGCCTACACACAAAGAAACCTTATCAAAAGAATACGACTCAGACAATCAAGGTTCTTCGGGCATATATTGTGAAAAGGAGTTTTAGAACATTTGTTGACAACAGGTAAAATTCAGGGAAGGAGAGATCGTGGAAGACAGAGGAGAAGATGTTGAATGATCTGACAACGTAGTTCAACAAAAGATCGACGTCAGAACTGATTAAGGGGTTTGCTCTCTAGAAAATTTTAGTTTTCGTCAAAAATATCGATTTTTCAAAATGTTTAGTTCTAGTAAGTACAACATTCCTACTATCGACCACCCATAAAATTATGCTGTTTTGTTTGCGTATTAGCATTACAAAATTCATAAGAAATGCCCAATTCCAACCTTTTTTCTTTTAAATTCCAAGTTTAAAACTGAGTTTTATCAAAATCATTTTTTCCCTTTTGTTTGTTTCGAAATCCTGAGTTTTAACTAAAGTTAGATACACAAAATTTGAGGTGAATATCCCATATATCATTTTGTAGCTACTGATCCATTTCAAATTACATTTTTGTGAAATTTGTTTTTAAAAGAAATTTTCAATTTGAAATGATGACACATTTTGTGTGGTTTGGTGCCAAGTATAAGTATAACAATAAAAATAAAATATATTTCTTACGATTTTGCAGAAAATAAATGCATCAGTAGCTGTAAATATGCTTACAGTTTATGAATCACCCCTTTATTTCTCAATATATTTGTTTGTTTTGTAAATATTAGGATTCCAATAACATGTATTTTTTTTAAAGATGACCGCTGTAATGGCAACCACGCATTGTTTTTAAAGCATTAACATAGGTTATAGATCTACATTCATAGCTTAAAATAGATCTACATTCATATCTTAACATAGATCTACATTCATATCTTAACATAGATCTACATTCATATCTTAACATAGATCTACATTCATAGATTAACATAGATCTACATTCATAGCTTAACATAGATCTACATTCATAGCTTAACATAGATCTACATTCATAGCTTAACATAGATCTACATTCATAGCTTAACATATATCTACATTATTAGCTTAACATAGATCTACATTATTAGCTTAACATAGATCTACATTCATAGCTTAACATAGATCTACATTCATAGCTTAACATAGATCTACATTATTAGCTTAACATAGATCTACATTCATAGCTTAACATAGATCTACATTCATATCTTAACATAGATCTACATTCATAGCTTAACATAGATCTACATTCATATCTTAACATAGATCTACATTCATATCTTAACATAGATGTACATTATTAGCTTAACATAGATCTACATTCATAGCTTAACATAGATCTACATTCATAGCTTAACATAGATCTACACTCATAGCTTAACATAGATCTACATTCATAGCTTAACATAGATCTACATTCATAGCTTAACATAGATCTATATTCATAGCTTAACATAGATCTACATTCATAGCTTAACATAGATCTACATTCATAGCTTAACATAGATCTACATTCATATCTTAACATAGATCTACATTCATAGCTTAACATAGATCTACATTCATAGCTTAACATAGATCTACACTCATAGCTTAACATAGATCTACATTCATAGCTTAACATAGATCTACATTCATAGCTTAACATAGATCTACATTCATAGCTTAACATAGATCTACATTCATAGCTTAACATAGATCTACATTCATATCTTAACATAGATGTACATTATTAGCTTAACATGCCAAATTATACAATAATTGCTCTAACTTAATTAATAAAGAAAATTATTTTTTTCGGAATCAACCCCTTAACGCACCAAGGAACGCCCGACTGATTACCGGGTCCTACATTTAGGGGTTTGAAGAATAGAATCACTGTTTACCAGGTTCTACATTTAGGGGTTTGAAGAATAGAATCACTGATTACCAGGTTCTACATTTAGGGGTTTGAAGAATAGAATCACTGTTTACCAGGTTCTACATTTAGGGGTTTGAGGTGTGAAGAATAGAATCACTGATTACCAGGTCCTACATTTAGAGGTTTGAGGTGTGAAGAATAGAATCACTGTTACCTGCCACGCATGTCGTAAAAGGCGACCAAGGAACGCCCGACTGATTACCGGGGCCCAAATTTGGGGTGTGAAGAATAGAATCACTGTTACCTGCCACGCATGTCGTAAAGGCGACTAAGGAAGTTTGGCTGAAATCGGATGCACATGTCCTAAACGTGTAGAAGTCTATGCGTTTAGGGGCCTACAAACCAATATGCAACGTATACACGTTCTTGGCAAAGATCAAACTTATCATAAAAAGGGATTAAAATTGGTCGTAAAGAACGAACGCAAAGAAGAAGAAGCACCAAGGAAAGAAAGTTGTGGAGAGACATGGTCGTCTACACCGGAAGGCATGGCACTTGGTTGATTGTTTGTCACTCCTGAAGATCTTCTAAGACACCTCATCTCCGTTGTTATGATTTTCCCGCTCATTAGCTGCTGTCATTGGCCATGTTTGACACTGATAACATAGTGTTGGCCAGAAAAAATCGTTCTTATGAGATTTGCTTTAGTTTTTAGCGGTATCTCTTTATGTGACAACGGTGGTGTTAATTGCCCTAGTACTTAGTTAGCTTTTGTGCATCGATTGCTGATTTCGCTATCAATATTTCCGTCTGCGGTGAAAATTGCTCCTAGGTATTTGGATTCATTTGTTTAATTTCTATGTTTTGGAGTTTTATTGTAAGGTGATCTGTTGATCGCCATTGTCTCTGTCTTTATTATATTTATTCTCATGTTCTACTCCTCTCTTGTAGCTTTGCTATACATTAATGAAGTCAACGAAACAGAAAGAAATTATGATACGAATTGTCAAAGCAACATCAGCTTTTAAAAGTCTAAATAAAATATGGAACTGCATCTTATATAGTATTAAAACTAAATTACGAATTTTCAATTCAAATATTGTATGAATCCTAACATATGCTAGCGAGAGTTGGAAAATGACTAAAGATATAGAAAGTAAGTTGAATGCATTTGAAAATAGATGTCTGAGAAAAATAATGAATATAAAATGGAACGAATTCAGGAGAAGTGATGAAATTAGAGAAATATCTGGTCAACCACTAGTGACAACTGTTATAAGAAAGATAAGATGGAGATATGTTGGGCACACCTTGAGAAGAAATGATCAAAGAATACCAAAGCAGACATTGAAGTGGGATGCAAAGATCAATGAATAACAAAGCAGGCATTGAAGTGAGAGACAAGGGGTTCAAGAAAGAGAGGACACCCTAGAGAAACCCTGAAAAGAACTTTTCTGAGAGAGGCAAAAGAGATTGATCGAATTGTCCAGGAGAGAGCGGTATGGAGAAATCACTTGCAGGCCCTATGTAAAGAATAACGGTACGAGATGAATATATATATATTTCTATATCTAAGAGACACTTAGGTCAACACAATCTTAATTTAGCACATCAAACACACATCAGGAAGGAAATGCAGCCGGTGTGATGTCGGTCATATCACCAATTGTGCGCAGTTTTACAAATATATTTTACAACACATCTTGTAGAACACTCCACGTAGAGCAGCTCCGCGTAGAGCACACCGCGTAGAGCACGCCTCGTAGAGCAGCTTTGGCACTACACGCCTGGGGCTGTTGGAGATTTCTGGGTTTTAAAGAAAGCTCGAGTGCCCCCATGCACTATAGGGAAAAGAGTGACAATTCATAATTCCTGGGGTAAGAAAAAAAAGAAGAACAACAAACACACCAAGTAGAACAAACATACAGTGTAGAACACACATACAGTGTAAAACTAACACACCACGTACAACAAAAACACCACGTAAAACAAACGCACCGCGTAGAACAAACTCACAGCGTAGAACAAACACACATCATACAACAAACACACAGCATAGAACAAACACACCACGTAGAACAAAGACACAGCGTAGAACAAACACACAGCTTAATGCTTAATACAAATACACAGCGTAGAACAAACACACCACGTCTAACAAACACACCGTGTAGAACAAACACACCGTGTAGAACAAACACACCGTGTAGAACAAACACACCACGTATAACAAACACACCGTGTAGAACAAACACACCGTGTAGAACAAACACACCACGTA
This sequence comes from Arion vulgaris, assembly GCA_020796225.1. NCBI lineage: Eukaryota > Metazoa > Mollusca > Gastropoda > Stylommatophora > Arionidae > Arion > Arion vulgaris. Next base: position 31,523,377 of record CM036755.1, read on the forward strand.
GAACAAACACACAGCGTAAAACAAACACACAGCGTAGAACAAACACACCGTGTAGAACAACAGAAGCGGATACCACAAAGAAGCCAACCCTCAAACAACCGAACTCAACCAAAAACACTAAACGATTTCAAATATAAACCCACATAGTGTGGCAGCTGCAGCCTTATATTGTACAGGTTGCAAGAACGACTATGTCGTGTGTCAAACACTTATTACAAATCACCGAAACACTTACTCAATGACACATTATAACACAGCACTAATATACATACTTAATGAACTTCCTCAACAGAGTGTTAGAGCAATATGAATATGTGTATCCAACACCAAGTGCCTAACTGCACAAACTTCTTCTTCTTCGAATGCCACACATCGACCACTTGTTAACCACTCTTTGTGATTTGTATCTGATCTGAGCCTAAGAACGATTGTACGTTGTGCCAGTTATGCGCCTACAAGTAGGCCAGCAAATCCGATTTCTTTGACGTTTTTTATTTACTAGTATAACTTCCCTAGGCCACTACCTCATTCGCCTCTTACGACATGCGTTGTAGGTCGCAGTGTTACTATTCTTCTCCCCTCCCACCCTCCATTGCCCCGGCAACACACACGGGCGTACTGCAGAAACACAAAGTGTAGTAGTGACCAAAATCGCAAAATAACACAAAAACTGGGATCACAAAAACATGAAAAAGCAGACAAGAAATAAAAGTATAAGTCTATCTGTTTTACCACTACATAAATTTTACTAAATTATTTGTGTTGAGGCTTGTTAGTTTAATCGCAAAATTCTTCTATTACTTTCAACTATTTTCTATTTTATTATTTTTTTTTAAAATCATCATCATCAGCAAGTACCGTGCCGGCTGGCATAGGCGATCATGGATCTCCACAAATCTCTGTCTCTGGTGTTTGCTATCGTCTCAGATGTTGACGCTCTATCCATGCCTTGGAGTCAGGCTATTCGTAATGTATCTCTCTCTGTCTTCCTCTGTCTCGTCTGCTCTCGATTTTACCGATTCCTACAATGTGTTCTAAATCTCCTTTTCTCATCACATGTCCGAAAAATGATGACTGCCTCTTTTTTATATTGATGATAAGCTTTCTCTGTGTCTTGACCTCATTCAACACCTCCACATTAGTCATTTTAGCAGTCCATGGGATTCTCATCCTTCTTCTGCAAAACCACATCTCTGTGGCCCTCAGAGATTTTTTTTCTGTTTGTTTATTGTCCTTGACGCGCATCCGAATGTCAGTATTGGTTCTATGTAGCACTGTATAACTAAATAACCTTTAAAATTCGAAATTGATTTAGTAGAAGTGAACCAGTTATTCACTTAATTGTACCTCTCTCGTTCACGGAATTTCGAAATAACTAGGTCAACATAAGCACACAGATATACACACATCAACACGAAGATTTCGATGCTTACGACCGTGCTCACTTTGTACTTTGTAACACGCGTTTAAGAAGAAGTTCCTCTTAAAATTATCACGAAATATTCTGAAACTCACAAGAATAAAAATTTGTTATCATATCATGTAGTTTGTTCCGTTAAATCTTGTATCTTGTCTTCCAGAAATTGGCAGTGACTGAATAACAGACCGTATCCTCATGGACTAGTATTCACAAACTATCACAAAATATTCACACAAAGCCGATATAAAATAACATCAAACTGTTTACGAAATAATAAAAATTTAACCGTTAAATCTCTCACATTTTGCATGAAGTGTGTAGTAGTAGTAGTAGTCGCAGTGTGTCAGTAGTGTGTAGTAATCACTAATTTGAATGCGAACTGAACTTCAAACCTTCCACCTTCCCCGAGAGGAAGATAATGCCTCGCGTCTCGTTCGTGAAAGCGAGCACTTCAACCTGCCAAATGTGAGCTCACTGCGAGTTGGGTTGCCTCTTTTTTTTTTTTTCTATTTTGGTTGTTAAATGCAGGCTCGTCTTTCTGGAGATTCTATAGTGATTTGCTTCTCTCCAAGAAAATGTTAGACTGCGGAATGCGAGGGAGGTGATTTAAACTTTAATGTTTAAGTTGCATAGGCTGGGGGTTGGATGCATGTCAGACATGAACTAAAACTGATGTACAATGGGTCATTCATGCTTGAGTGATTCCGAATAAAATTCATAACTGCATTATGTTATACTTCAACGATCATGTATCAATACTCATACGCCGCGACGGCTCGTCATTAAGGGCCAGTGGGGCCTGACGCCACCAACAATAAGGTGTAACGTGTATTTATTGTTTTATACATTAAAATATAACCTAACCGAAACCATGATTTTTCCGTAAATTTCTGTCTGATCCCACCAACAACAAAAATGATCACGAGCCGCCACTGCTCATACGTAGCAAGGCTTCTCAACATTTTAGAGGTGTGGTACCCATTTACAATAATTAGAAAATAATGAAGGGTCTCTGTAGGGTAGAGGTTAGGTTCGCGCCTTTATTTCCAAAACAACTCGGTTCGCTCCCTCGTGGAGTCATCGGGATATTTTACCAGAGATCCGTGATCTCAGTGTAGGTGAGATCGAGTTCCTAGTCATATCGGAGACGAACGATACAAGGCAAGTCCCGTGTTAATGTTAAGAAGAGCATGTAAAAGAACCTTTAACAGTTCAAAATCAAGAAGAGCAGGCTGGAAATACGCTCCCCGGGCACAATTAATTGGAAAGATTTAACAAATAAAATTCCTACAAAATATGTTTACTATCCACTAAATAACATTGGGACCCTCGCCAGAGCTACGGACGTTATGCACTGCAGCCTAGATATAAATGTGTAAGAAAATGATCAGAGCACACGTGGTTACTCACCAAAGTGCAATGATGATGGTCTCCTATCAATCAATCAATCAATCAATCAATCAATCAATCAATCAAGCATTCCACATCAGTGAATAATAATGTGGATCCCGATCTCTTTCTTAAACAAAGATCTCAGCGGCAGTACACTAACTCAGCAGCAACGGCGAGGGTAAACGATGACATTTTCAGAATGATATCAATTAGTTAAAATATTTGGTTAAAATTGTTATTAATTATTTTTATCTGCAGTATCGGCTTTAGAGTCTATTTTCAGCTTATTTCTTTCTATTTGTTAATATCAAGGTTTCTTTTAGTGGTCAACTTCTTCTTTTTTTCTACTACTACTACTACCACTATTACTATCACAACAACTATACCACTAACACTACTATCACCACTACTTGTACTTCTACTACTACTACTACCACTACTACCACTATTACTACCACTACTACTACTACCACCACTACTACTACCACCACTACTACTACCACCACTACTACTACTACCACCACTACTACTACCACAGCTACTACAACTACTACTACTACCACCGCCACTACTACCACCACCACTACTACCACTACTAACACTATTACTATCACCACAACTAGACTACTACCAGCACCACTACCACTACTACTACTATTACTACAACTACTACCACTACTACTACTAATAACAATCTTAAAACTACTACAGCTATAATAATGAACGTATATTCAACTAAATAATGAACGTATATTCAACTAAATAATGAACGTATATTCAACTAAATAATGAACGTATATTCAACTAAATAATGAACGTATATTCAACTAAATAATGAACGTATATTCAACTAAATAATGTCACCATCAATAGATCTATAAATAATGGAAGTTTATCAATGGCAAGTTCTCATCTTCTGTTTGTATCTTTCTTCCACCCTACGCCCTCAAAGTCTGACTCGCACTTCCTGTTTTTCTGTTTGGCTTCCACACCCACACATTCTACATAGTAAACAATGGACACACACACGCACAGACATGCAGACACACACACTGGCAAGAGTTCCAGAAGAAGAAATGAAAGACAAACAAGAGTTGAACAAATCTCCTCTCTTACAATACACTGTTGTTGCTCTGTGCAAGATGTCTACTGCGGTCTGTCTATCATTGATCGCTCTCGCCTTCTAACGTAAATCCTGAAGTCCAGCTGTTGTTATTCTAACGCACTCTCTCTCCTTGTTTTTTTCCTGATAGAAAGGATGGTCAGCTTTTGTGCTTCTAACACACTCTCTCTACTGATATCGCTCTCTCTCTTGCTGTCTCTTTAGCTCTAGGTCTTTGTTACTAATAGGAATGAAGTCCAGCTTTTGTTATTCTAATACACACACACACTCTCTCTCTCTCTCTCTCTTTGCCTCTAACAGAAATGAGGTCGTTTCTATGATTCAAAAACACTCTCGTTGCTTATATATGTTTCCATCTCTCTCTCTTTCCCTCCAACTATTTCGCTCCATCTCTCCTTCTCTCCCTATCTCTTTCTCTCCCTCTCTCTTTCCCTCCTACTCCATCTCTCCCTATCTCTTTCTCTCACTCTCTTTCCCTCCTACTCCGTCTCTCCATCTCTCTTTCTCTTTTCCTTCAACTCTTTCTCTCTCTCTCTCCCTCTCTCTCAGTATCTCTCTAAATCCCTCTTTTTCTATATAATGATACATTCGATATAACGGACCCTGATTTAACGAGACCTCATTTAACGGACTATTGATATAACGGAACCTCATTTAGCGGAACCAGATATAACGGACTATTGATATAACGGAACCTCATTTAACGGACTATTGATATAACGGACTATTGATATAACGGAACCTCATTTAGCGGAACCAGATATAACGGACTATTGATATAACGGAACCTCATTTAACGGACTATTGATATAACGGACTATTGATATAACGGAACCTCATTTAACGGAACCAGATATAACGGACTATTGATATAGTGGAACCTCATTTAACGGACTATTGATATAACGGAACCTCATTTAACGGACTATTGATATAACGGAACCTCATTTAACGGACTATTGATATAAAGGAACCTCATTTAACGGAACCAGATATAACGGAACCAGATATAACGGACTATTGATATAACGTAACCTCATTTAACGGAACCATATATAACGGAACCAGATATAACGGACCCTGTTATAACACATTTTTAACTAAATAAAACGAACAAATGACACAAATAGAAAATATTAATTAACGCACATCAAATAACAACAAAGTCCACCATTGAAATATTGTGTCAAGGAATTACAACTGTTAATCTCATCAGTTAAAAAATAAACACAAAGAAGGGCAGTAATTATTTCTGAATACAAACCAAAACTAAGATTATGCCCCCTGATAAAACAAGATGGCAGCCCAAAAATAACATTCGATAATTAAGATATTTAACACCTTAACAATTTAACAAAATTTAATTTGTTACACTTTAACAATTTTGTAAATATTTCGAATAACTTATAGATATGGTGATCTTCTTCTTCTTCAGCGATCACTGGTCATGCGCTTAGTTTACTGTGGACCATGAACTGGGCAGTCAGCTTTAGGTCTGTCAGGTTTCCTTCTTCAGCGATCTCTGGTCATGCGCTTAGTTTACTGTGGACCTCACACTGGAAAGTCAGCTTTAGGTCTGTCATGTTTCCCCAAAGCTTAGTTCTTAGACCAATTGGGTGTGGCCACATGTTGCTTCTCAGCTCACCCAGGAGAGGACAGTCTTGCAGGATATGCTCTGGTGTTTGTTCTGCCTGCTGACACTTGCAGAGAGCTGTTTGGCTTATTCCTAGTCTATATAAGTGTTTGTTGAGTCTGCAGTGTCTGGTACGTAGTCGAAATATAATGACCTGGTCTGTTCTACTTAGGTCTTTATATGTTGTTCAATTTATATATATGGAGAGCAATTTATTGATCATCATCATCAAGTAGCATGTCCGAAGCAGAACGTCCCTGTCATCACAGCCTGCCTGAAACACTCTCTGTTTCTAGCAAGTTCTCCGGCCTCTTCTAACGTCAGGTTAATATTGTCTTTGATGTCCTGCTGCCACTTATATCTTGTTCTTCCCCTGCCTCTATCACAAAGAACCATGCCTTACATTACTGTTCTCTCCAAACCAACGTGTCGTTTAACGTGACCGAAATACTTCCATTTTTCCAGGCCATGATATTTATATAGGCACAGAATCTTGTTTGAGTTACATTGAGAAACAAAGAATGAAGTGGTTTGGTCACTTAATAAGAATGCATCCAAACGCGACAGTAAACAGAGAATTCTACAACACAAGATCAGGAAAGAAGCGAAAGGAAGACCACGAAAAAGATGGTTAGATGGCATAGCAGAATCCTGTAAAAGAGCAAAAATAACAATCACCCAAGCTACCAGAACAGCGCAAGACAAAAACATAAAACCATGACACTGGGCAACAACCCGGTAGCAGTGTGACGACAAAAGAAGAAGAAGAAGTTTATATAATTTAAAGATATGAAGAAGAATTACATATCAGGATCAGATTTTGCACACAGTGATTTTGCACACATTGATTTTGCACACAGAGAAGATACAGTATTTATATCTGCGGTGGGCACGTTATAGATCGTGTGAATTATTTATACATGAATGTTATTTGTTATGTTATGCGATCGACGTCATGGCACATTGGGCATACCTATTCGGGTTCTGTCATCCGCTACAGCAGCCATCCCAAAGTCCATTTGCTCACCGTACCCATGAGAAGTTGATTAGTATATCTTCTCTCTCTACCACGAAGACGACACTGTCTGGCATTTCCAAGCTTAACTTCGAATTCTCGCACTCGTTCCAGTGTCTGAGACTAGCCCATATCACATAAATGAGAGCGTACCGCATTGATGACATCGGCTCTGTCTATACTTCTGCCCGCTTGAGTCAGGGCATTGTTTGCAAGAAAGTCAGCACACTCGTTACCCTCACTCCAGCATGTTCAGGTGTGTTTTTTCCCCGATCCAGAAGCACTTGAGCTTTTCAGCTCTTCGGCTCGGTGCCATGGACATCGTAACCCTTCGGTTCGGTGCCACGAACACCGTAAATCTTTGGAATCTGTAGCTTTTTCTGCCATCCCGCGGAATTGAACCCGCACACACAGAGGGATAGTCACTCGTAGTCCAACGCGCTACGACCACGCTGGGCAGACGGGCATGTTCAGGTGTGTACAGCCAAGTCATTTTCTTGAGATGTGATAACGTTATATCTAGTTTAGGTACGAACAAAACTGTTCTGGACGTAACAGTTCTAGACGTAATGTTCTACAGTTCTAGAAGTAATTGTTCTAGACGAAATAGTTCTAGACGAAATAGTTCTAGACATAATTGTTCTAAACGAAATAGTTCTGAGATTTTAGAAATGTTCATAACGTAATTGTTCTAGACGTAATTGTTCTAGACGTAAGTTCTAGACAAAATGTTCTTTTCTATTAATACTTGATAAGGGTTTATATATGGAGGATGTCGTCATTGCACCGGGTATTCTCCATATAGCTCGGTCCTTCTCCGCAGAAATGGCACCCCATGTACCGAGAGTATTATACAAAGCACAAACTCCGTATCTCCAGCAACAATGCAAGGTATCTCTGGAAAAGTGCACCAGTGAACAAACGGAGCAGTCCAGTTCTGAGCATACGACTTTCGGAGAGCAAAGCGAACGCTTAATCACAAGCCACATATACCCCGGACGTAATAGTACATATTAACAACTGTCATAAGAAGGAGAAGATGGAGATATGTTGGACACACCTTGAGAAGAAATGATCAAAGAATGTCAAAGCAGGTATTGAAGTGGGATGCAAATAGTTCACGAAAGAGAGGACAACCTAAGGAGACCCTGAAACGAACTTTGCGAGAGAAGCAAAAAAATAGGTCTCAGTTCCATGGAGGAGATTGAGCGAGTTGCCCAGGATAGAGCGGTATGGAGAAATTGCTTGCATGCCCTATGTACCGTATAACAGTATGAGAGGAATTATTATTAATAATACATATTATTCTAACACAGAGGCACAATACCACAAGAGATCTACAGCGAATGTTAGGAAGTAACAATATGGATTACTTGTGTGACTGTAAGATATACATATCTACCGCAATAATTGCATTGAAGTGACTTTCTATATCTCAACGGAGGCCTGATATTTAATTTAGAGCGAGGATCTTTGTTTACAATATGGCGCCAAGTGAGATCGATACTAGGCATGGCTTAATGGCGATACAAAATTGATCAGAAAAATATCATGGGACGTGTGTATCGAATATTCCAGAGAACAACAATTAAGTGGGTGTGGACATCTAGTGAGAATTGAGAACAATCAGTTACGGAAGAGTGGGTACAATAGTAGAAGGGCAAGAGAGGTTATCAGTTACCGTCGAGTAGTTAGAGAAGTGGTGGTAACCTGCGGCCCGCGGGATGGGTACGGCCGTCATATAATTTTAACAGGCTTTCAAATATTTGAACAATGCTGCACACTCGCGGTTTTTAATTAGAAAAACTAAAGCAGCAGAGGCATTGATTCATTGCACTGGGGTTTACCCAATATGGCACGGTCCCTCTCCGCAGAATTGCACACCATCTGCTGAGAGTATTGTCCAAGGCATAAACTCTGTAGCTCCGGATAAAATGTGCTTGTTAACAGAAGGGCAACGCCCAAATTGAACTAACGACCTTCGGAAAACAAGGCAAGCGCTTAACCACTTAGCAACAGAGATCCTGAATTAGAAAATAAAATTTAGAGAAAAGCAACACTACAAACAGAACACACACAAACAGAACACACAAACAGAACACACACAAACAGAACACACACAAACAGAACCACACAGAACAACACACACAAACAGAACACACACAAACAGAACACAACAAACAGAACACAACAAACAGACACACACACAAACTAATACACACACACACAGAAACACAAAACAGACACACAAACAGAAAACACACACAAACAAATACAAAAAGAGACACAACACAAACAGAGACACACACAAACAAACAGCACACAGAGACACACAAACAGAACACACACATAATAGAACACACACACAAACAGAACACACACAAATAGAACACACACAAACAGAACACACATACAAACATAATACACACACACACAGAACACACACACAAACAGAACACACACACAAACAGAACACACACAAATAGAACATATACAAACAGAGCACACACAAACATAACACACACATACAAACAGAACACACACACACAAACATAACACACACACAAACAGAACACACGCACAATCAGAACACACACAAATAGAACATATACAAACAGAGCACACACAAACAGAACACACACACACACAAACAGAACACACACAAACAGAACACACACACAAACAGAACACACACAAACAGAACACACACACAAACAGAAGACACACAAACAGAACACACACAAACAGAACACACACACACAAACAGAACACACACAAACAGAACGCACACAAATAGAACATATACAAACAGAACACACACAAACAGAACACACACACAAACAGAACTCACACAAATAGAACATATACAAACAGAACACACACACATACAGAACACACACACAGACATAACATACACAAATAGACACACACACAATCAGAACACACACACAAACAGAGCACACACACACAGACAGAACACACACAAAAACAGAACACACACACACAAACAGAACACACACAACAGAACACACAAAAACAGAACACACATAACAAACAGAACACACACACAAAATAACACTAAACAAATAAACATATACAAACAGAACACACACACAAACAGAACACACACACAAACAGAACACGTAAAATAGAACATATACAAACAGAACACACACACAAACAGAACACACACACAGACATAACACACACAAATAGACACACACACAATCAGAACACACACACAAACAGAGCACACACACACAGACAGAACACACACAAACAGAACACACACACAAACAGAACACACACAAACAGAACACACACACAAACAGAACACACACAAACAGAACACACACAAACAGAACACACACAAACAGAACACACACAAATAGACACACACACAAACAGAACACACACAAAGATTTCACATAAAAACTAAACAAAGCTACAGTGTTTCTCATCAAATATGTATGCGTATCTTACTGCTGCTAAAGTGATCATGCACATTTTAAAAAAACTTGCAAGAGAATAACACTATGTTATGACCTTGTCGACCTTTTTTGATTCTACATGTGTGTGTGAATGAAACTCTTTGTATCATTTTTGATAAAGGCCTTTGTCAAACGTTGCTGTGTTTTTGATTTGGTTTTGAAAGTACAGTTACTTTGTTATTATGTTGACAAGGCTTGTAACGTTCTGGTTTTCTATCTGATATTGTTATTTGCATAGTTACTTTATGATACTACATGTTTCGATCATTGCTGAGGTGTGACATTGGTTTACTGTAGTCTTCCCCCATATTGATACTACTATTTATTTATGTCTCAGGTCATTCTGGGGTGAAGGTCAATGAGAAAGCGGATGTACTGGTAAGCAATACTACGATCGAGAATGAGTCTTCTATGGACAGAAACGACATCATGAACGCTCTAAGAGAAAACATACGCTCTGAAGATTTCAACGAAGACGATAAAGGGTATTCTCCATCTCGGTTGCGCAAGTTATGCATACCGATAGGTGCGGCAAGACGGGAAAACTGTGAGAGAAACCCCAGTAGATAAATGAATCAACACAGAATGGGAGTTGTTAGTTTAAACACACTGAAATACATACTTGGGAGGAGATCTGAGCAATTATGGACATGTGCGATGTGCGATGAATATGATCCTCAAATATAGAATGAACAATGTAAGAAATAATAGTAACTGACAACTAACAGATGTCTTCAGTAGATTCTCAGACACTAGATTTTCACACATTAGATTCTCAGACACTAGAATCTCAGACACTAGATTCTCACACATTAGATTCTCAGACACTAGAATCTCAGACACTAGATTCTCACACATTAGATTCTCAGACACTAGAATCTCAGACACTAGATTCTCAGACACTAGATTCTCAGACACTAGATTCTCAGACACTAGATTCTCAGACACTAGATTCTCAGGCACTAGATTCTCAGACACTAGATTCTCAGACACTAGATTCTCAGACACTAGATTCTCAGACACTAGATTCTCAGACACTAGATTCTCACACATTAGATTCTCAGACACTAGATTCTCACACATTAGATTCTCAGACACTAGAACTCAGACATAGATTCTCAGACACTAGATTCTCAGACACTAGATTCTCAGACACTAGATTCTCAGACACTAGATTCTCAGACACTAGATTCTCAGACACTAGATTCTCACACATTAGATTCTCAGACACTAGATTCTCACACACTAGATTCTCAGACACTAGATTCTCAGACACTAGATTCTCAGACACTAGATTCTCACACATTAGATTCTCAGACACTAGAATCTCAGACACTAGATTCTCAGACACTAGATTCTCAGACACTAGATTCTCAGACACTAGATTCTCACACATTAGATTCTCAGACACTAGAATCTCAGACACTAGATTCTCAGACACTAGATTCTCAGACACTAGATTCTCAGACACTAGATTCTCAGACACTAGATTCTCAGACACTAGATTCTCAGACACTAGATTCTCAGGCACTAGATTCTCAGGCACTAGATTCTCAGGCACTAGATTCTCAGACACTAGATTCTCAGACACTAGATTCTCAGACACTAGATTCTCAGACACTAGATTCTCAGACACTAGATTCTCAGACACTAGATTCTCAGACACTAGATTCTCAGACACTAGATTCTCAGACACTAGATTCTCAGACACTAGATTCTCAGACACTAGATTCTCAGACACTAGATTCTCAGACACTAGATTCTCAGACACTAGATTCTCAGACACTAGATTCTCAGACACTAGATTCTCAGACTGAAATGGTACGACAGAGTTGCAAATACAGACCTGTAAATAAAAACATGACATGAACCAATGATGATCCAGGTTAAGATGAGAAAATGGTAACGGGCCGGTAATACCGCATGAAAGACACAGTCGAGTGTTACTAGAAAAACACTTAGCCTGCAAAGAAAACGGAAATAGGGAATCATAAATAGACCTGAAGACGGAGCCTTATTGAGGAACTGAAGGGTGCTCGACTATCCCGCCCCCTCCCCGCCGTCTCTCTCTTTCTCTGCCTTTTAAATCCCGTTTGGGGTATAGGCCCTCAACCAACTCATGCCAAGTCTTCCTATCTCTAGCTATCTCCTGTAGCTCCCTCCAGCTCTTCTTAATATTATTGATCTATGCGTCCAAATCTCGTCTCCATGTGTTTCTAGGCCTTCCTTTGTTTCGCTGTCCCTGTTGGTTACAGGAAAGGACACTTCTCGTTATATTCCCCTCTGGTTTTCAAAAGTGTGTCCTATCTAGCGCCAGTGTCGTTTTTAAAACTCTCAGTCCCTCTATTCTGTCTTGTTCTCTCCATAAGTTCCTCATTTGTAACCCATTAAAACATAATGTTCAATTTCCCCTCTAAGCTGTTCGACCATATGTTCAGTCGCTGGACGCTGTTGAAAATATTGCGAAGGAGATAGAAGAATCTAAGGACATGCGCTGGCTACATTGAAAATATTTCAAACTGAAATCTGACAGCTCAAACTGAAAGCTGAAACTGAAAGCTGATAAAAGTACAATTTGAAAAGTTCTCGTTTCTATCCTATTTTTAACTCAGAAATTAAAGGGAAGTAAATGAGTAAGAAAATGAAGCTATTTCAAGAACAATAATCGTATTCTCTCCCTTTGTCCTGACCTTCACATTGTCTATGTCTGCATCTCAAAGACATGATTACTTTGAATAATTAATTCTGTGTGGAAGGCAAAGATAGGACGATTGTATTAGAGCAGGCTCCCATGCGAGAGACCCGCCGGGTTCAATCCCCAGTACGGCCAAGGAGTATTTTTGTCCTATAGACGGCATAGAGAAATCCCAACCTGAACAGTTTCGCGACGACTGGACTAACCATGAAATGAAAATCATGGCATAGCCTTTACAGAACTTAACCATCAACAACAGTAAACTAGTCGTCGATTTTCTAGGCAACACTTATACGTTCAGTAGTTTGCTATTGCTTTCTGAACGGTGAGGTATATTTTTAGCGGTTGTAAAACTCTACACTAACGAATTTGCTTCCAAACTGCCCGTCGCGGATTTGAACCAGGTACGCTTGGGTTGTGATCGAGCTCACTACAGCTAAGTCACAGACATATAATAAAGATAGATAGAATGTGCTTAAATTCTCTCACGCAGACAAGGACAATAAGTACTTACGTAGATAAGGCGATTCCATCTCACATCGCGACTGGGATTTGACATCTTGACGACTATCCGCCGCTGACTTTTTATCTGGGTGCAACCACTCCTGATCCATGATATACGCAGACTTAATGATGGCCGCAATACGAGTATGGTAAATATTATTCATAAATTCAGAATAGCCTGTTGGATTAAAAGGGTAAACGAATCATTAGGGCGCTGGCAAGCTCTTGAATAAAATATGCTTATTGTTCTTCTTTTCTTCCACCATTTACTTCTTTATAGAAGTGTTGGGGAGGACGGGGGTGTAGTGATCTTGTTTATGCTGCTTTCACGGAACTTTGCAAGCTGTTATTCGTTATCTTAAGGCTGTTCTTGACGTCGTTCCATCTTTAGCGTGGTCTTCCTCTTGCTTTGTACTCATTATATTTTTTATATGTGGCTCTCTGTGGTAGCGATACCAGGGCATTCTTGTCAGGTGTCCAAACCATTTAATCTGTTGTTCTTTTATTAATTGCATGACTGGTTTCACATCCAGTCTTCTGATTTCTTCATTTCTAATGTTGTCTCTTATTGTCACCTGCAGCTCTTCTAAAAATAGTTAACCTCCAGAAACCGAAATAATGAACATAGGAAAAAAAACTATAATAAACTAGACATCCATGTCAATGGCACTACAGTCAACCAAGTGAAAGAATTCAAATACTTAGGAAGCATATTCACAGAAGACGGGAGACTAGATAGAGACTAGAGTGCAAAAAGCAAATGCTGTAACCTACCAACTAACTTCATTGTTACGGCACCCAAATATCTCACTGACAGCTAAGCAACAGATGATCAACAGCATTTACATACCTACTTTGTGTTACCAGGGCCAAACATGGACAATGAGCAATGCACAGTCGTAAAAAATAACTACATGTGAAATGCGTTGCCTGCGAAAAGTTACCAAAAACACCAGAAAAGACAGAATCACCAACATCAGCATAAGAAAGAAAGTTGGCACAGAACCTAGCTTGAATTACATTGAGAAACAAAGAATGAAGTGGTTTGACCACTTAATAAGAATGCATCCAAACTCCACAGTATACAGAATCTTCTACAACAGAACATCAGGAAAGAAGGCGAGAGGCAGAGCATGAAAAAGAGGTAATTCAAGCAAGATTCTGTCCCAATTCTTTCCTTATGCTGATGTTGTTTGTGACTGTTTTTTTTGTGTGTGTTGTACTTGTAACTTTCTCGGGGAATGAGCTATCATATTTCCCATCTTTTCTGTGTTCTGTTTTTCTTCTGTGAGTTATTGCAATATAATTATAATTAACATAATAAATGGATTCTTTTTTTCATTTCTCTTCGTTTCCCCGCTGCCAATTCAGGAGAAAACATAGCGCTTAATGGAAAGATTTTTGCGTGAATCTTGCTTTTCAAAATCACAAGTGCCCTTCGATATTTAGGCGAATTTTACTTCGACTACAAAGGCACTAGTAATTTAGATCCCCAATGAAAAGATCAGTGTCTACTGTGAACTAACCCGTACAATGTGTAACAGATAATTTTGGTCAGATGATCTCGAATTCGATTTTCCAGGACGTGGTACTACAGGAACTTGTTATCACCTCGCTAACGCGACAATGAAGTTCACTGAAAAAATACTGTGTTGAGCTCAAGCAAGAATAGTAACTGCGACACTTGAAAATTCAAGTATGAAGGACACGTGTGTTCACAGTCAAGGAGCAAAGAATAGTAACGGCGACACTTATGACAAAGTTCAAGTATGAAGAGAATCACCTGTGTGTTGCCAGGGCTCGCAAGGGAGCAAAGAATAGTACCACTGCGACCTACAAGGCATGTGTCGTAAGAAGCGACTGAGGTAGGGATCTAGGGAAGCTACCCTAGTAAATAAAAAGAAATGCAGATATGATGTGTAGGCCTACTTGTAGGCGCATAACTGGCACAATGTACAATCGCTCTTAGGCTCGGATTACATACAAATCACAAAGAGTGGTTAACAAGAGATCGATATGGAGCGTTCAAAGAAGAAGAAGTAAGAAGAAAATAAGAAGTTTTAAGAACCCCAGGGAAGCGAGAAGCTAATGAATATGATCAATAAGCCACACAAAAAAAGTATAATGAGTACAAAGCAAGAGGAAGACCAAGCAAAAGATGGAGCGAAGGCATCAAGAATAGCCTTACGAAAAGGAATATCAGCTTACAAAGTGTCTTAAAACAATCCACACAAGATCACTACCTCCCTCAACCCAAAGAAATGCTGAAGTAAGAACAAAGAAGATCACTACTCTCTCACACTTATAAGAAGTAAATGCTGAAGTAACAAAAGATATACCTTCCTCCACTTCTATAAAGTAAATGATGAAGAAGACAAGAAGATCACTACCTCCTCCTCCAACACTTCTATAAAGAAGTAAATGCTGAAGTAAGAAGACAAAGAAGATCACTACCTCTCCTCCAACACTTCTATAAAGAAGTAAATGCTGGAAGTGAAGAAGACAAAGAAGAACAAATATTAAAAGCTTCTGGAAAAAAACAAATTGACCAAACACAGGATTCGAACCACAAAAAATTATTTGTAACCGCACCCATTTCCTAGCCCTAAAGACGATAGTTTTATGAACACCAGCTAGCTCCCTTTAAAAAAGAGCTTCACTAAGTTGTGTTTTATAAACAGGGGCACTTGTTGAACACAGATTAATCAGGTCAGATTCTATCGAAAAGTGTTTGCATAACCACATGCAGTAAGCTTTTTGAGCTTGTATATATATATATATTTGATGAAATAACAGCATAGGTACAGACGCATATAACATATATGCACACATCATTCATAGTAGCTTCAAGTTTAATTAAGATAGCAACGAATAAGTTGGCACCATTACTATAACACTCAAAGATCAAGATGAAAGTAAAAAGACAGATGATAAAAGTATTTTCCTACCAACACTTTGTTACCAGTGCCAAACTTGGTCTCTGACAGCAACACATCACAGAAAGCTCACCACGTGTGAAATGAAATGCTTGAGGAAGGCAGTGGGGTCACCAGGAAAGATAGACTACGAAATGAGGACATCAGAGTGGGCATAACTTCATGCACAGAATACATCGAAAAACAACAAATGCAGTGGTTTGGACATTTAATGAGAATGAAATACAACCAACCACCAATAACAGCATACAATAAAAGAGATCGGGTACTAGAGCTAAGGAAGACCAAGAAAAAGATGGATAGACAATCAAGACCACACTACATAAACACAGATATAACACAACAAGGGCGACTCATCTAGCCCTAGAACGTAAATTAAAGCTCCCATCTCTACGCTTAACGGTAAGAGTAAACAGCCAACTATATCTTCCACCTGGGAATAGACAATAGAGGAATAAGTGAGGTACTTACTATTATGTTTTTCAAACTCTTTACGCTCCTTCTGTTCTTTATCTTCGGAAAAGTGAATAACAATGAAGATAAGTCCAAAGACAACACCAAAACTCATCACACAGAATACCATACAGATTATTGAATTAACTCTGTCTTCCTCCTCATGGATATTCTCTACATTCTCATCTGCATATAAAGCTGCGTAGTAACTCTGGGGGTGTATTGATCTCCTATCTGAAGAAAGGAATATAAGAACAATTGGTAAATCTTGGACATAGTTGGGCAGTCTGTGGGTGTTGAGTTGTCTGTAGATGTTGATTTGGTTTATTTGAGAATTTGGTGTGGCGTAGGGTGTTCAAGTAGCCTTCATCTGTGATGCTTCTTCTTCGTCTTCTACTTCGAAAGCTCCATATCGATCACTCTGTGTGATTTGTATGTGATCTGAGCCTGAGCTATTGTATGTTGTGCCAGTTATGCGCCTACAAGCGGGCCAGCACATCCGACCCGACTCCTGCAATGCTTTTTATTTACTAGGGTAGCTTTCCTAGGTTCTACATCAGTCGACTCTTACGACATGCACTGTAGGTAGCAGTGGTACTATTCTTTGCTTCCTTGCGGCCACGGCACAATACGGGCGATCTGTGATGCAACGTGTGGGTGTGATGTAGTAGACTGTGATGTGACGTGTGGGTGTGATGTAGTACGGACTGTGATGTGACGTGGTGTGATGTAGTACTGACTGTGATGTGACGTGTGGTGTGATGTGTACTGACTGTGATGTGACGTGTGTGTATGATGAAAATATGGACTGTGATGTGACGTTTGGGTGTGATGTAGGTACAGACTGTGATGTGACGTGTGGCTATGATGAAAATATGGACTGTGATGTGACGTGTGGGTGTGATGTAGGACAGACTTGATGTGACGTGTGGGTGTGATGTAGTACGGACTGTGATGTAACGTGTGGGTGTGATGTAGTACGGACTGTGATGTGACGTGTGGGTGTGATGTAGTACTGACTGTGATGTGACGTGTGGGTGTGATGTAGTTAAGGTTATTTACAAAAAGATCTCAAAATCAAAGAAAACTTTATTTAAAGAATTTAATTAAATATAAAACTAAGTCAAACTTTTGCATAGATCACTTTTAGCTTCGCTTCTACTGTATCGAAGTAACATTGCTCTTTGAGACTCACTGCCTGTTGGTAATCTGCTTATGTGGCCGAACCATTTAATTTGTTGTTTCTTGATGAAGTTCTGTACTGATGTTGTACCCACTTTTTCCTGATGTCTTCATTTCTCAACCGGTCTCTTCTTGTTAACCCTAGCATTCTGCATAAACACTTCATCTCTGTTGTGACTAGTTTTCTTCTTCTTTTATTTAATGTCAGCGTCAGGTTTGACATTGATAGTATAATATTGAGAGAAATATTGTGTTGAACAATGCTCTTTTTGTGTTCATGGTGACATGGTTGCATTTTAAAATTGGTGTCATTTGTCTTTTGATCTGATTTACTTTATTACATCTATGTTGGATTTCTAGGGGGTACTAGTCACGACAGAGATGAAATGTCTACGCAGAATGCTGGGGGTAACAAGAGACCGGTTGAGAAATGAAGACATCAGGGACAAGTGGGTACATCAGTACTAGACTTAATCAAGAAACAAGAAATTAAATGGTTCGGTCACATAAGCAGATTACCAACAGACAGTACACCTCAAAGATCAATGTTACTCCGATACAATGGGTACAAAGCAAAAAGGCCAGCCACGTAAAAGATGGACATCAGAGATAAAAGATGCGACGAAAGACACTATCTACGAAGCGCACACAAAGGCCCGTTTTAGAAATCTCTTCTTGACCTGACGCTGTGAGGTAAACAGGATTCAAGAAAAGTAAGAAAGAAAAGATATTGGATTTCATTAGTTATCTTCCGTGTGCTGAAAAATGCCATTCATGTTTGTAAAATCTTTGACTTGAATGAATTAATGATTGTTGATGGAGGTAGAGGTAGTGTTTTGTTTTCTAGCGAATGTCATTACTTCGGTTTTGTCGATGTTTATTTTCATATTGTGTTCATTGCAGATGAAAACTGGCTGATGCTACACATAAGAAAGAGAAAATCAAAATATTGTGGACATAGTGGGTTGGAGTAGACCATTGTGGAAGGAGCATCCGGCAAAAAAGATGAGGAAGACCACGGAGAAGATGGATTCAAGATGTAATTAATGGTTTGAGCGTGACGACTGCAGAGGCTTATTAGAAATAAAATCTGAAGGATTTAGGGTGGCAAAGTTCTGCTCAGAACAAGCTATTGGATGATGATGATGGATTTTGATATGCTGTAACGTGTGCGTTTGATGTAGGTAAGGATTGCGGTGTAACGTATGCGTTTGATGTAGGTAAGGATTGCGATGTAACGTATGCGTTTGATCGAGTAAGGATTGCGATGTAACGTTGCGTTTGATGTAGGTAAGGATTGCGTGTAACGTTGGGTTTGATGTAGGTAAGGATTGCGATGTAACGTATGGGTTTGATGTAGGTAAGGATTGCGATGTAACGTATGCGCTCGATCTAGGTAAGGATTGCGATGTAATGTGTGCGTTTGATGTAGGTAAGGATTGCGATGTAACGTGTGCGTTTGATCTAGGTAAAGATTGTCGGTGAGCAACATTGATCTACAACTAAACTCAATCATACAATCACAGAAAATCGATCTTGACCTACCTTGCAAGTATTTCCTGGAATTCATCTTAATCTTCTCGTACTCATGAAGCGTGTAATCCCTCTTTGATGTCCCGTTTCCACGACTCAACTTGGAATAATTTCCACCATTCATAGAAGCACTTACAGCCTGTTCCAAACTGCGTGACTCTTCCGCTGTTAGAATTGTCCTCAAATCCTCATTCTGCTGCACACTTCCTAAATTCTGATTATCATTTAATGATTGCAAGGGTACTGGCGATGCATCAGTACCTGATCGTTTCATTTCGATCGCATCATACTGTTTTAAAGACGACTCAATATTGCAGTTCCCATGACTTGTGACATTCTCAGACTTTGAGTTTAATTTGAGATTCATATTGCTATTTTTAAACGATTTTCTTTTCGAAGATTTTACGTCTTCGTCTGTCAGGCACTTAGATCGCTGTTCATCTGAATGTTTTGTTTTGTTTGCACTTCTGACACCATTCCTTTGAGGAACTGCTTGATTTTTATCATTTCGCGAGACATTATCTCCACGAGATTCTAGTAGATCCTGAACCAGCGTTTCGTCACAAGGCTCTTTCTTTGACGATGAACTGAAAGAAGAGTTTGAACCTCGTTGATGTTGTGTTAGTTGTTTTCTAGACAATGGTGCATGTTGGTGAGACCTGTCTTGGATTGTCTGATGTGAGTTGTTGTCTTCTATGTCTAGTGTCTCAAGCCGGAAAGAAGATGGAGGATCCAAAATGTCCTCCCAGGTGCCTTCGCTCCAATTCATCTAAAGTTAGAGACAAAAGTATAAATATTTTAAACATGAATATTGAAAACTTGTTATAACATCAATACAATAACTCAAATATTTTACTCTTTTCTGTTTGTCTTTCTTTCTTTTCCTTTGTCCTTCTCTGATTTTTTTGCCGTTAGGCGTAGTAGGTTTAACTGATGATCGGTTTCCGAGATAGTGCATGCTCGGTCGCTTGATATGCTGTGGTATTGTGGAGTTTTAAGATGTCTGTAACTCCATCAATCCATCTTTTTCTTGGTCTGTCCTTTACTCTTGATGTTTCCATTTTCAGTTTGTACGCGGTTGCAACTGGTGTGTTCGGGTTCATTCTCACCAAGTGGCCAAACCATTTGAGTCTCTGTGTTTCAATGAATCTAATAGCAGGTGTTGTTCCGACTGTTCTTCTAATTTCCTCATTTCTTATATGGTCTCTGCTTGTTTTATTTACCACTTTCCTCAAGCATCTCATTTCACAGGTGGCAATTTTCCTTTCTTGTTCTTTTGTCAGTGTCCATGTTTGGCACTGGTAGCACAGTGTTGGTATGAAGATTGCATTTATAATCTGTCTTTTAGTCTCTACTGGAATTTCTGGGTGTTTCAAGATTGGAGTAAGTTGGAATGTAATGTTGTTGGCTTACTGGATTCTAGTTATCAATCTATCTGTCCAGTCTACTATACAATGTTTTACAATAAAATAAAATAGCTTGTCCTGAGCAGAACTTTCAATTGTCAAGGCTGCCCATATGGAGCGGAGATACGGATGTGTTGTTTCTTTATTTGCTGTTTCTTGATGAAGTTCAATATTGATGTTGTACCCACATCATTTTTTCTCCGATGTCTTCTTTTCTAAACCGATCTCTTCTTGATAGTTCTAGCCTTCTGCGTAGATACTTCATCTCTGTCGTGACTAGTTTTCTTCTATAATATTGAGCGGAGACATGGAGCGGAGATATGGAGCGGAGACATGGAGCGGAGATATGGAGCGGAGACATGGAGCGGAGACATGGAGCGGAGAAATGGAGAACAACAAAGGGAACACCAAATAGTTGCAGACATTCATCAATAGATGCCTATACATGATACTTCATCTACAATGGTATGACAGAACCACAAACAGGAAACTGTTGGATAGAGCGGGACAATGGCAGGTGGAACAAGAGATAAGGGGCAGGGGGTGGTGATGGATAAGACATACACTAAGGAAACCTCATGGTAGCATCACGAAACAGGCTCTCCGATGGAACACCCAGGGTAATAGAGACAAAGGAAAACCCAGGAACACTTGGAGACGGGAGTTGGGAGGCGGAGTGCAAGTGAATGTGGAGAGAGTGGAGAGATCTGGAAAAGATGGCATTGGAAAGGAGGGCTTGGAAAACTATGTTTGTGGATCTATGCCTCCCTAGGGGCGAAGGGTGAAGAAGAAGAGTAGAGGAACTTTACCACCCTATCTATCCTTTGGAATCTCGCTCTCTCTCATAGACAAGGTGTCCATCCTCTGTAACTGTCATACTCAAATCATCAGCTACATCTTGAAACCATCTTCTTCGTGGGCTTCCCTTCTCTTATTACCCAAAGATGTATTTTCCCATAAAGGTCTTTTGCAACCCAATTATATTTGATATATGTACAAAATACTTCCATTTTTTTCATTCTTATTGTTAGCATCATCTAGTTTTCGTTGATTTTGTTCTTTCTGGGTAGCCAATCTGTTCAAATCTATCGCTAGGTGACAGATCTGTGTAGCCAATTTGTTCAAATCTATCGCTAAGAGACAGATCTGGGTAGTCAATCTGTTCAAATCTATCGCTAAGTGACAGATCTGGGTAGTCAATTTGTTCAAATCTATCGCTAAGAGACAGATCTAGGTAGCCAATTTGTTCAAATCTATCGCTAAGAGACAGATCTGGGTAGCCAATTTGTTCAAATCTATCGCTAAGAGACATATCTGGGTAGCCAATCTGTTCAAATCTATCGTTAAGAGACAGATCTGGTAGCAATTGTTCAAATATATCGTAAGTGACAGATCTGGGTAGCAATCTGTTCAAATATCCTAAAAGACAGATCTGGTAGCAATCTGTTCAAATCTATCGCTAAGTGACAGATCTGGGTAGCAATCTGTTCAAATCTATCGCTAAGTGACAGATCTGGGTAGCCAATCTGTTCAAATCTATCGCTAGAGACAGATCTAGGTAGCCAATCTGTTCAAATCTATCGCTAAGGACAGATCTGGGTAGCCAATTCTGTTCAAA
The DNA here is from genome assembly GCA_020796225.1 of Arion vulgaris. Taxonomy (NCBI): domain Eukaryota; kingdom Metazoa; phylum Mollusca; class Gastropoda; order Stylommatophora; family Arionidae; genus Arion; species Arion vulgaris. The sequence goes on from CM036755.1 coordinate 31,545,778, forward strand.
TCTATCGCAAGAGACAATCTGGGTAGCCAATCTGTTCAAATATATCGTTAAGAGACAGATCTGGGTAGCCAATCTGTTCAAATCTATCGCTAAGTGACAGATCTGGGTAGCCAATCTGTTCAAATCTATCGCTAAGAGACAGATCTGGGTAGCCAATGTGTTCAAATATATCGTTAAGAGACAGATCTGGGTAGTCAATCTGTTCAAATCTATCGCTAAGAGACAGATCTGGGTAGCTAATCTGTTCAAATCTATCGCTAAGAGACAGATCTGGGTAGCTAATCTGTTCAAATCTATCGCTAAGAGACAGATCTTGGTAGCCAATCTGTTCAAATCAATTGTCATGAGAAAAATCTAAGTAGCTAACACTCTGTTCAAATCTATCGCTAATAGACAGATATAGGTAACCACTCTGTTAGAATCTATCGCCAGGAGAAAAATCGAAGTAGTCATCCTATCCTTTTAAAATCTCTAGCCAAGAGACAGATCATTCTGACAGGCCAAGCTACACTGTCTGGTGTAAGACATTTTTTAAGGAAATGTCTTGGTCCTTGAGAATAAAAACGGAATTGTGAGAGCAATCAATGTCAGCGGCGGCTCGCGTATAGGAATTGTGAGGAATCAATTCACCGCGATCGTTCTAGAAATCTCTTCTTATCCTGACGCTGTAAGGATAACAAGATTCAAGACAAGAAAAAGAAAGTAACAAATATTTTTTAAAGACGTATAAAGTTTATTAGAGAGGAGCGTCTGGTCGAATTGGTTAGAGCGGAGCTTCCATGTGGGAGACTTCATGTTCAATTCATGGTAAGGCCAAAAAAATGTTCTGTTGTGGGCATAACTGATAAATCTTAAGCTGAAAAGCTTCGCGGCGACTGCACTAGCCATGCAGCCATTAAATTCATCAGGCTGACTCCCAACTGTCTTACACTACCATAAAAAGCGGTACTACAGGCAGCAACGACCATTTTTTATAGTTTTTTTAAAGTTTATGCATACATTTTTTATTTATATGTTTGTTTCGATTTAAGCAATATTAAAACAACTGCTAAAATGTTTCTGAAGCTGCACCCCAATAAATTTAGCTACGAGCCGCCACTGCTCAACGCCATTACTTTTTTTTTCTACTTGTCTGTCAGTATTCTCCTGTTTAACAACCGAAGTGAGTGACTCGTCTTTATCCGCCTCTTTGTCTCAGGAGACAATAGGTTTTGAGGGGTCATGTGGTTCGGTCCGTGCTGTATGCTCTAAGCCATCTGAGCTGAATTTATAACATGTACATGTTGTCCTCCATGTTGGTTTGGTGGACAAAGTCGGTCACGTAGTTACTTCTCCGTGACACATGCTTGTAAAATTGTTATGGAGTAGCTGAGTTGCGCAAGCATCAACTACTCCTTTCCACTTCGCTGATAGAATCCAGAGGAGTACAAGCACGACGTAGCAGGAGGGCATCACATGATGCATGTCCATATTAATGGCTCCACTCCTGATTTTCTGTTTGGTCTAAACAGCGTTTCCAACGTGAGGCCCACGACCACAGGGGGCAATTTATTTGTTAAGGGGGCGATTTGTCAAATGGGAAAAATATGTTATTTTGCGGTGTGGTAAATGTGTCATATACATGTAAATATGCATTGTTTAATCTATGTTTACTCCACTTCACATTCAATTAATTTTAATAATACTTGAACACATACTTCAATACATACTTGAACAGATACTTGAACACATACTTAACACATACTTTAATACATACTTGACAGATACTTGCACATACTTGAACACATACTTGAACACATACTTTAAACATACTTGAACATACTTATATACATACTTGAACAATACTTTAACATACTTTAATACATACTTGCACATACTTTACACATACTTTATACTTTGACATACTTAAACATACTTGAACACATATGAACACATCTTAACACATACTTTAATACATACTTACACACATACTTTAACACATACTTTAACACATACTTTGACATACTTTAACACATACTTTAACACATACTTGAACACATACTTGAACACATACTTTAATACATACTTGAACACATACTTTAACACATACTTGAACACATCTTAACACATACTTGAACACATACTTAATACATACTTGAACACATACTTTAAACATACTTAACACATACTTGAGCACATACTTAACCATACTTATACATACTTGAACACATACTTGAACACATACTTTAACACATACTTGAACACATACTTGAACACATACTTGAACACATACTTTAACACATACTTGAACACATACTTGAACACATACTTGAACACATACTTTAACACATACTTGAACACATACTTGAACACATACTTGAACACATACTTTAACACATACTTGAACACATACTTGAACACATACTTTAACACATACTTGAACACATACTTGAACACATACTTGAACATATATCTTAACACATACTTGAACACATACTTTGAACACATACTTAACACATACTTTAACACATACTTTAACACATACTTTAACACATACTTTAACACATACTATTACTACACATACTTAACACATACTTTAAACATACTTTTGACACATCTGACTTTATACATACTTAACATACTTTATACATACTTAACACATTAAACATACTTAACACATACTTTAAATACACATACTTTATGAACACATACTTGACATACTTAATATACTTATAGAAACATACTTAACATACTTTAACACATACTTGAACACATACTTTACATCAATACTTTGAACACATACTTTAAACATACTTACACATACTTACATCATACTTTACACATACTTAACACATACTTGTAACATACTTTAAACATACTTAACACATACTTACTTGCAATACTTAACTACATACTTGAACACATACTTTAACACATACTTAACATACTTTGAACATCTACTACTTGAACACATACTTGAACATATACTTGAAACATACTTGAACAATACTTGAACATATACTTGAACATATACGACAATACTTGAACATATACTTGAACATATACTTGAACATATTGACAATATACTGAATACTTGACATACTTGAACATACTGACAATACTTGAACATATACTTGAACACATACTTGAACATATACTTGAACATATACTTGAACAATTCAATTTATGAATATTAAAAATGTGTATATTTGCATAGGGGAAAAACTTTTAGAAAAGGTGGGAATGGCAAAAAAAGGTTGGGAAATCCTGGTCTAAAGCAGAAGATTTGAATGCACTGCATCGGGTTGTGTCCCATATAGGTCGATCCCTCTTCGCAGAAATGGCACGCCACCTGCCGATACCAAGCACAAAATCCGTAGCTCCGATAACAATTCTATGGATCTCTGAGAAAAATGCTCTCATGAATAGAACGGCGTGGTCCGGATTTGAACCGACTCCCTTTGGAACGTAAGTGGAAGAGTTAACAACTTAGCCACAGATATCCCCGTATTGGTTTGGTCGACAAAGTCGGAAAATAGTTAATTCTTCGTGTTTGAAATTTTTCTGGAGTATCTGAGTTTCGCAAGCGTCGACTATTCCCTCTCAGCTACGCTGATAGTGTCTAGAGGAGTGCTAGTCCGACATCTTGTATTAGTTTGGTTGCAGGAGTTACCGGTAGACATCACATGATGCATGCCCGCCTTAGTGGCTCCGCTCCGGATTATCTGTTTGGGTTTACTCCTATAGCCTTTGTCCCAACCCAGATTCCCACAAAGCAGTGGGGCTATTTACTCATATCTGGGAGACTGGTTTTGTAGCAGCAGAATTAATTCAATCATCGGTGGGCCCCATATGACGAGACTACGGACGAGATCTCGTCGAGGGTTCTCTGTGGCTAATTGATTTCTTCGGATAGGGACTGGGCCATTTGGGGGAAACCCGGTGCAACGAAGGCGATACTTCGGCTTTAAATCTCGTCCGACATATTCTGTCCAGCGCCGGATTAGCCTAGTAGCAGAAGTAGCAAATGCTACGGGTCCCATGCTGGCTTAATCTGGCACTGATTCTGTCCGGTGCAATCCCCATCGGACAAATCAAATAAAAACTAACATAGAGGACTCCATGTCCATAGGATCTTAGCTCTCATACTGACCTCGATATCTGAAATTTGGTCCGGCCAGTTAATTTTTTGTAGTCTACCATACGGGTAATGGAAGTCACAGTTTCTGAGGTACGGGACAGGGGACGACCAAGACGAAGGTGGCAGCAGGATATCAAAGAAACTTAAACATGACGCTGGAAAGGTGAGAGGCTTCTAGAGACAGAGATTTTCAGACGGACTGTGATGAAAGCGATGTTCCCAAGGACATGCAACTTTTGATACATATGACCATACGTAAAGTGTTGAGAACACATCTACATAACTATGATCAGTAAGTGTTGAGAACACATGCTTCACATGCAACTACTTGATACAGTATGACCATACAGTAGAGTGTTAGAACACATCTTCATGCAACTACTTGATACAGTATGACCATACAGAAGTGTGAGAACACAAGCTTCACATGCAACTACTTGATACAGTAAAGTGTTGAGAACACATGCTTCACATGCAACTACTTGATACAGTATGACCATACAGTAAAGTGTTGAGAACACATGCTTCACATGCAACTACTTGATACAGTATGACCATACAGTAAAGTGTTGAGAACACATCTACATGCAACTACTTGATACAGTAAAGTGTTGAGAACACATGCTTCACATGCAACTACTTGAACAGTTGACCATACAGTAGAGTGTTGAAACACATCTTACATGCAACTACTGATACAGTATGACCATACAGTAAAGTGTTGAGAACACATCTTCATGCAACTACTTGATACAGAAGTGTTGAGAACACAACTACATCAACTACTTGATACGTATGACATACAGTAGATGTTGAGAACACATGCTTACATGCAACTACTTGATACAGTATACCATACATAAAGTGTTGAGCACTGCTCATGCAACTACTTGATACAGTAAAGTGTGAGAACACATGCTTCACATGCAACTCTTGTACAGTAAAGTGTTGAGAACAATGCTACATGCAACTACTTGATACATATGACCAAAACAGTGAGTAGTTGAGAACACATGCTTCACATGCAACTACTTGATACAGTATGACCATACAGTAAAGTGTTGAGAACACATGCTTCACATGCAACTACTTGATACAGTAAAGTGTTGAGAACACAAGCTTGACATGCAACTACTTGATACAGTATGACCATACAGTAGAGTGTTGAGAACACATGCTTCACATGCAACTACTTGATACAGTATGACCATACAGTAAAGTGTTGAGAACACATGCTTCACATGCAACTACTTGATACAGTAAAGTGTTGAGAACACAAGCTTCACATGCAACTACTTGATACAGTAAAGTGTTGAGAACACAAGCTTCACATGCAACTACTTGATACAGTAAAGTTGAAACACTCATAAACTTACGATGACATACAGTGAGTATTGAGACACTTACATAAACTAACTACTTGATGACCATACAGTAGAGTGTTGAGACACATGCTACATAAACTACTACATGACCATACAGTAGAGTTGAGAACACGTCATAAAACAACTACAGATGACCATACAGTAGAGTGTTGAGAACACAGCTTGACATAAAACAACTACTTGATGACCATACAGTATGTGAAACACACGCTCATATAAAACTAACTACTTGATGACCATACAGTAGAGTGTTGAGAACACACGCTTCATATAAATAAACTTGATACTACAAGTGTAGAACACACTATAAAACTAACTACTTGATGACCATACAGTAGAGTGTTGAGAACACACGCTTCATATAAAACTAACTACTTGATGACCATACAGTAGAGTGTTGAGAACACAAGCTTCACATAAAACTAACTATTTGTTAAACAATGGCCCCGGTAACATAAGGCCGACTAGCCAGACAGGAAAACCAAAATCCCTGTTTAATGGGGGTTGATTTTTATAACTGTTTGAAAGAACACTGTAAGGTTTTCTGCAATTGTACAAAATTCTACGAGCCCATGGTTATTTATTCATAAAAAATGTTAAAATACTGATATTTCTTTATTGTTAAAACTGAACTTGTAACATAATATAACATTGATTTAACATTTTGTGTTGATTTTAAAATGAATTTTGTCTATAGACAACAATACTGGAATGTGAGGTCATGTGACAGTTGTTAAACCGTGGCCTCAGACAACATACGACCGGTGGGGCTCAGGTAAAAATTCTAGGAAATAAGACCACAACTGTCGCGTGACCCTCACATTCCAGTATTGTTGTATACTGTATAGACTAATTTATTTTGAAATCAACAACATGCTAAATCAAGGTTATATTATGTTACAAGTTCAGTTTAACAATAAGGAATATCAGTATTATTATTTTTCATCAATAATAGCCATGGACTCATAAAATTGAGTAAAATTGCAAAGAAGCTTACAGTGATATATCAAACATATCAAAAATCAGCCCCATTTAACAGGAATTTTTAGTCTGAGCTATGCGTCTTATGCTATCGGAGGCCATGGTTAAACCTACCTTAGATATGAAGTGGTGTACACATTGGTATCTATTTATTTGTCACAAGACACACAAGAGTTTCCAACCGTCTTGACTGACCTGATCGTACTGTCTACAATAGTCATCTGTTGTACTTTCAGTTCGACCTTGTTCTCCAGTTCCCAGGTAAGGCCTTCTATTGTTACGTTCCTGTGATAACTGAAAATAAAAATGTGCCGTTGACGTCGTGTTTGTTGGGTAGTTTAATTGAATAACAACTTGAGTAACCGTGACGATAAACAGTTCTCAAACTTGGAAGCATTTACTACCCTGTCTTAATGGTACTTCACTTTTAATTCACCCCAAACAAAGGTTGCAGCTATTTTTAGATATGTTGTAGCTATTCTTAGTAAGCGATTGTTATCCTGTAGGATAGCCGATTTTAAGGACAGGAAGCCGTCTGCCAGCGTGTTCGTAGCGTTGACTACGGTGATATCCTCTGTGGGTTAATTCCCGGATGCAAAGCCACAGATTCCCAGATTTGGTGTTCGTGGCACCGAACCGAAGGTTACGATGTCCATGACGAGCCGAAGAGCTGAGCTCAAGGATTCTGGATCGGAAAAGGACAGAAAGTAATTTCAAATGTGGTCACAAATGTGATGACGGAAAGTCTGAACTGATTCTAATCAATCAATGATTACTGATCGTCATGAAAATATAATCATGAATTTCTTGAAATATCAGCATTGACACATGACAGAAAACGAAAGAAAGCGGAAATGATGTGTCTTTCAACTCTGTTTTTTCGAAAAAAACCCATAAAAAGTTAATGGAATAAACCTCATGTAAATTTCTGCGTTTGGGAATCACCGGATACCTCCGGAATCTCCCGGAAGCACAGGCAACCCCGGTCTCCCTTTGTTTGGAGTGAATTAAATATGAAGACCAGAGACATGTACCATATGAACGTTGAAAGCTGAATGGCTACTGCAAGACTCCAGAGACATGTACTGCATGGCTACTGCAAGACTCCACGAAATTGTTCATGTTAGAATATTTCTTTATTCCCCGACAGAAAAAAACTGGTTTGCCTTATCGGGAATTGAACCCAGGTTTCCAACATGGAAGCTCGCGCTCTAATCCATTTGGTCAGACGTCCCCCAATACCCTGTTTGAAAGGTCTAAAGACGAAGAATTGACTTCATTGCACAGGTTTTTAGTGCCCGAACTCGGTAGCACCGGCGAGGGTCCACGATGTAATTTGAAGATGGTGAAAATATTTGGCAGAAATTATATTTTAAATCTTTCTAATGACTGTTGCCCGGGAAGCAGCTTTCCAACCTGCTCTTCTTAACTTTGAACCGTAAAGGTTTTTTTTTTTAATGCTCGAGTTGAACATGGGACCTACGTTTTATCGTTCGTCTCCGATAGAACCAGGAACTCGATCTCACCTACACTCAGATCAGGGATCTCTGGGAAAGTATTCTGATGTCTCCATGAGGGAGCAAACAATAAATTTAACTAATTTGTATAACGTGGCATACCTTCCCTGATAAACTGCCTATCTGGGAAGGCATACGTCTCCGAGATTGAGAATTTGTATAACGTGGCATACCTTCCTGATAAACTGCCTGGCATATCTGGGAAGGTCATAACGTCTCCGAGATTGAGAATTTGTATAACGTGGCATACCTTCCCTGATAAACTGCCTATCTGGGAAGGCATACGTCTCCGAGATTGAGAATTTGTATAACGTGGCATACCTTCCCTGATAAACTGCCTATCTGGGAAGGCATACGTCTCCGAGATTGAGAATTTGTATAACGTGGCATACCTTCCCTGATAAACTGCCTATCTGGGAAGGCATACGTCTCCGAGATTGAGAACCATTGATTTAGAGAAAGTTAAAGTTATGATGCTGCATACGTCACGCTACGTATTCTTAAAGCGTCTTAGTCGATGAGTCAACCCGCCTCTGAGAAGATACGTCTATATGGTGAGAAACCAATAAAACGGTAAGCAGGATTTCACGTAAAAATCAGTCAGAATCGCCACACCAGGCGCATAGCTGCAGCTAAATTCATAGTGGGCGAACGAAGAAGAAGAAGCTAAGTCAACATGAATATTAACTACAGAGGTACTAAATTATTTACCGTTCAGGGCGGCGCTCATATCATAAAATCGTGACGCCCAATTTTACTCTGCCAGCTTTAATGGTACTCAAGATTTCAAGAAAACCAACTCTGTGGCTAGGCAATGGGTGCCGTAAGAAATAGAGGTTTGTGGTTCAAATCATGTGTTTAGTCATTTGTTTTTTTTCGGAAGTACTTGTACACGGCATGCATGGTAGGCAAGGAAGGCACGAAAATGTGAGCACGGCGAAAACTGATGGTGACCAGGCACTAGGGCAGAGCACGCACGCTGGCGATGCCATAGAGGGCCCCACCGAGGGGCAGGCAAACATGGCACGACAGGCACGAGGGTGTGCGTCCCACCAGAATGTGCAGAACTGGAAGTCCAGCAGAGGTAAAGCCAGTGCGCGTTTCCGCTCGCACGGAACTACTGCTGCCTTGTAGTTTGATTGGGACAATCGAAGACTAGCGGAACAAACCGTGCACAAAACTGGACAAACGGCAAACCAAGGTGTCCACAAAAAGACCGGTTTCGATGGGCAGATGGCGCTCATAAGCCCGGAAGAGCAGGCTGTCTAATGGTCGCTGAAAGAAAATAGCAGCCTGCTGCCTTGTGGGTTTTGGCTGGGGACAGCAAAAGCTAACGGAGAGCGAACCCAGTAAACGCTGGTTGAAACCGAACACACCGCCGAAGGATAAGCACCTGAACTCCAATAGGTACTGAAGACTGTGCACGTACATCTGTTCTTGATGTTTGGCTGCTTATATATCATAATATAATGATAAAAGCGACTTAAGAATGATCACGAGAGAGAATACTTGTACACTGTCTATTTATTGCTCATATTCATTGCTTTCTTTGCTTCTCCTGGGGTTCTTATACAAAAACTCAGTTCTCATCTTATGAGTTTTAATAACCCACGGGGAAGCGCTGGATAAGATTATAAGATGATAAGATTATAAGATGATAAGATTATAAGATGATAAGATTATAAGATGATAAGATTATAAGATGATAAGATTACAAGATGATAAGAGTATAAGATGATAAGATTACAAGATGATAAGATTATAAGATGATAAGATTATAAGATTATAAGATGATAAGATTATAAGATTATAAGATGATAAGATTACAAGATGATAAGATTATAAGATGATAAGATTACAAACGAGGAACTCAGAGAAAGAGCTAAGCAGATACCAGTAGAGAAAGAGCTAAGCAGATACCAGTGGAGAAAGAACTAATCAGATACCAGTGGAGAAAGAACTAAGCAGATAACAGTGGAGAAAGAGCTAAGCAGATACCAGTGGAGAAAGAACTAAGCAGATACCAGTGGAGAAAGAACTAAGCAGGTACCAGTGGAGAAAGAACTAAGCAGATACCAGTGAGAAAGAACTAAGCAGATACCAGTGGAGAAAGAACTAAGCAGATACCAGTGGAGAAAGAGCTAAGCAGATACCAGTGGAGAAAGAACTAAGCAGATACCAGTGGAGAAAGAACTAAGCAGATACCAGTGGAGAAAGAACTAGCAGATACCAGTGGAGAAAGAACTAAGCAGATACCAGTGGAGAAAGAACTAAGCAGGTACCAGTGGAGAAAGAACTAAGCAGATACCAGTGGAGAAAGAACTAAGCAGATACCAGTGGAGAAAGAACTAAGCAGGTACCAGTGGAGAAAGAACTAAGCAGATACCAGTGGAGAAAGAGCTAAGCAGATACCAGTGGAGAAAGAGCTAAGCAGATACCAGTGGAGAAAGAACTTAGCAGGTACCAGTGGAGAAAGAACTAAGCAGGTACCAGTGGAGAAAGAACTAAGCAGGTACCAGTGGAGAAAGAGCTACAGATACCAGTGGAGAAAGAGCTAAGCAGATACCAGTGGAGAAAGAACTAAGCAGGTACCAGTGGAGAAAGAACTAAGCAGGTACCAGTGGAGAAAGAGCTAAGCAGATACCAATGGAGAAAGAGCTAAGCAGATAACAATGGAGAAAGAACTAATCATATACCAGTGGAGAAAGAGCTAAGCAGGTATCAGTGGAGAAAGAGCTCAGGAAGAGACACTGGCGATGGATAGGATATACATTGAGAAGACCGACCGGAAGCATTGCAAGACAGACAATATTTTGGAACCCGCAGGGAAAGAGGAGTAGGGGATGACCTAGACAGACCTGGAGGTTGATATTGATGATGATGATGCTCGTCCATCACGGGTGATGATGACCACACAAATTTTCATTCAAGGGAATGTAGTTGCATTATGTTTGTCTGTATGTGCGTAGATGACTAGTGAGCTTGATGCGGGCTTGAAATGTTCTTATACAGTGTGGGCAAGGTATACGTGCACTTGTGGGAAGTTTTACTGCCTTTTTATTTTGACGTTTTTGTTCCATCCGTGTTGTTCTACCTGCCTCGCAGGCCGAGGAACCGTGTCGAAGAAGTGTGCGTCAGGCTGATCTGTCTTGAGCAACATTCTCCCAGTTGTTGATATATATGCCAAAGGATTATATGTAGATGTAGGAAGAATCTCTAGAATTCATTACTTTTAGAAACATTGATTTGGTGATTCTGGTTACTGTTTATTTTTGATAAATGAGGTCCCAGTAAAGTAACCTAAATCAATAAAATTATGAATTGACAATCGTTTAAATAACTGTTGATGTCATTATTTACAGGATTCATCATCATCATATGACGTGCCGGCTGGCGTGGTGATCATGGATCTCCACAAATCTCTGTCGTTGGTGTCTGCTATCAACTCAAATGTTGACGCTCTACCGTGCCATGAAGTCAGGCTATCCAAAATTTTCTCTCTCTGTCTTCCTCTGTCTCGTCTACCCTCGATTTTACCAGTTGTCACAATGTGTTCTAAACGTCCCCTTCTCATCACATGCCCGAAAAATGATGACTGCCTTTTTCTTATATTGATGATAAGCTTTCTCTGTGTCTTGATCTCATTCAATACCTCAACATTAGTCATTTTAGCAGTCCATGGGATTCTCATCATTTTTCTATATAACCACATTTCTGTGGCCCTCATAGATTTTTTGATCTGTGTGTTCATTGTCCATGACTCGCATCCGTATGTCAGTATTGGTTCTATGTAGGACTGAATAACTCGCATTCTGAACGGGATTGACAAGGACTTGTTGCAGATGCTTCTCATTTTCAGGAATGATGTTTTCGCTTGTCCTATTCTGTTCTTTATTTCTGATCGGCATCTGCCATCTGATGTTACCAGGACTCCGAGGTATTTAAATTGCTGCACTTGTCTTAGATCAGTCCCATTTACTGTGATGGTGCATTTTGGCAAAATCTGCTTTTTTATATGATCATAACTTCTGTCTTCTTAATATTCAAACTGAGTCCTTTGTTGTTACTTTCTGTCACAACCTTATCAACTAATTTACAGAATTAGAAGAATAGAAGCATAATAATTCACGTCTACAGGGAATCATTTTATTCCTGTATAAATACCGGTGGTGACGTGGCCAACCAATAGAATAGAAAAAATATTCATCAGTGTTCTTCAGAGTGGATGATCTGTTGGCCGTTCACAGCTCTGATTTTGGTGCCGTGCCCAGTGTTGGAGGCATAATAACATCACGCGTGCTGTTACACAACAAGTAATTGTCATATAATTATGATAATATGATAATGGAAGTCAGAGATTTCTTCAGTGTTACATAGAGCTAATACTGACATATGGAAGTCAGAGATTTCTTCAGTGTTACATAGAGCTAATACTGACATATGGAAGTCAGAGATTTCTTCAGTGTTACATAGAGCTAATACTAACATATGGAAGTCAGAGATTTCTTCAGTGTTACATAGAGCTAATACTGACATATGGAAGCTAATCATGGACAGTAATATATGGACGTGCTGATATACGGACGGAGATATAGAAAGATATGAGGCGAGATGGGGCGGAGGAGGGAGTGACGGGCATACGGGCGGGCGGGCGGGCGGACACACACACATGCAGACGGACACACACATGCAGACGGACACACACATACTGTCCAGGTTAGACAAGATAGATGGTGGGTGGGTGGGTGTGCTTCGGACGGGCGGACGGAGAGACGGAGATGGATGGATGGAGGGAAACGATTAGACAGACAGACAGATAGACAGACAGACAGACAGACAGAGATAGATTAGATAGATAGATTAGATAGATATATATATATTAGATAGATTAGATAGATTAGATAGATATATATATATTAGATAGATTAAATAGATTAGATAAGATAAGATCAGATAGATAAGATAAGATCAGATATATAAGAAAAGATGGATAAGATGGATAAGATGGATAAGATGGATAAGATAGATAAGATAGATAAGATAGATAAGATAGATAAGATAGATAAGATAGATAAGATAGATAAGATAGATAAGATAGATATAGATAGATAAGATAGATAGATAAGATAGATAAGATAGATAAGATAGATAGATAGGGTAGATAGATAGATAGATAGATAGATAGATAGATAGATAGATAGATAGATAGATAGATAGATAGATAGATAGATAGATAGATAGATAGATAGATAGATAGATAGATAGATAGATAGATAGATAGATAGATAGATAGATAGATAGATAGATAGATAGGTAGATAGGTAGATAGTAGATAGGTAGATAGGTAGATAGGTAGATAGGTAGATAGGGAGATAGGTAGATAGGTAGGTAGGTAGGTAGGTAGGTAGATAGGTAGATAGATCAGATCAGATAGATCAGATAGAACAGATAGATCAGATAGATAAGATTATATTAGGTTGGATTAGATAGATCAGATAGATAAGATAAGATTATATTAGATCAGATCAGATCAGATAGATCAGATAAGATAAGATTAGATTAGATCAGATCGATCAGATAGATCATATAAGATTAGATCAGATCAGATAAGATTAGATTAGATTAGATCAGATCAGATCAGATCAAATAGATAGATAGATAAACTGTCGTTACTGCCTGTAATACTGCTTTTAGGGCGTTGTCGGGCGAGTGGTAGGGGAGGATATGTACCTGTGGAATTTAATGGCCACATGGCTAGTGCAGTAGCCGTAAAACTGTTCAGATTAGTATTTTCTTTATGCCCCGACTCTCATTGACCTTCTTCTTTTTCTGCGTTCGCCCGCTGTGAATTAAAGCCTTAGCCATGACACCTGGTTAGGCGCTTCTGATGATTTTTGCGTGAAGGCCTGCTTATACCATTTGACTGGTGTCCACCGCAGTGGAGTGAGCCCAGGTCTCCCACATAGGAGCCGTGCACTAAACAATTTGGCCAGACACTCCCCTATAGCTAGACATTAGCCAGGCTAGACCAGAAACAACACACTCGCCAAAATGACCATCTCTAACTACAAACACGACCATACAACACATGGAACAATTCTCGTTCGTCTGTTGACCTCTCCTACGTCATCTCCAGGATTCTGATACCAGATTCATTGATTGACATTCTCCAGGGAGTATGATTCCGGCGTAGCCCCCAACAACCCGTCTGCCTTATCAGACGAACCAGATCAATAAAATGCGATTCCGCTAAAAAAATATAGCCAGCAGAGAACAGTAAATAAACACCGAACCGGTTCTATTATTAGTTTGACCTTAGTTCTGTAACCTCGCAAATTTGTTATTGATCATACTATTTATCATTTTCAAGAAATCGGGTAAATGTCCAGTTTTATATACTGGGTGTTCTATGACGGACCTCTTTGTCTTTACGTTCATTCTTTACGACCAATTTAATCACTCTTTGTGATATGTTTGATCTTTGCCAAGAACCTGTATACGTTGAACATTGGTTTGGTAGGCCCCTAAACGCATAGACTTCTACACGTTTAGGACACGTGCATTCGATTTCAGCCAAATCTTCTTAGTCGCCTCTTGCGACATACATGGCAGGTAACAGTGGTTATATTCTTTAAACCCCAAATTTTGGCTCCGGTAACCACTCGGGCGCTAGGGCGGACCATCTGCGCGGGTAGATATGCTTAATTTTTGGGAATTCTAAATGACTCGGAATATTATTTTATTTGGAAGCTTACGTTCATTGATCGGTGGATGGGTTGATTGACTGGATCGATTAATTGATGGATTGGTTTAGAAGTCCACTGATGGATTGGTGGATGAGATTGGTGAATTGAGTGATTGATGAAATGATTGATTGATATATGAATTGACCGACTGATTGAATTAATAATTGGTATCTTACTGTTTTTATATATCTTTCTTCTATATCATGTTTATTATTTGCAAGCAAGCACGCAGACAAACACATCAGATCAAGACGAAGACCTTCTCGAAAACAGCTACAGAGAATGCAAAAAAACACACCACAATACACATAAATATTCCTTTTAGAATTAGATATTCACAGACACCAGCCCTAGCTGCAGGTGCAATAATGTCAGGATATACAGTGGGACCAGGGTCAGTGAGCTGGCACTGATCAAGATCCTACCCCACCTCCAAGAGGTGGCCCTGGTAACAGACTAATGATGGCTAAGTGGGTAGGGATCGAAGGAGAGATACTTGGAATTGATAGAAGGGTAGGTGCATACATATCTGATATGAGTTCTGATCGCAATATAGACGATGAGAATCTCAGCACAAGCGCCTACACGTCTCTCCTGTCCATTAATGAGTCAAAGATGATACATCATACAAATCAGACGCCCGTGTGGTTGCCGGTGCCCAAATTCGGGGTAAATAATAGAACCACTAATACCTACCACATGCCATATACGGCGAAAGGGGAGGATTGGCGTGGGACTAGCTGCCCCATCCAATTTTAACAAATCAGCTATAAAACCGCAACCAAGTGCACGAGAGCTTGCAAGGCCTTAGTTGGGGACATATGTCTCCTTTAGGGGCAAAGATCTTAGTTGGGGACCTATGTCTCCTTTAGGGGCAAAGATCTTAGTTGGGGACATATGTCTCCTTTAGGGGCAAAGATCTTAGTTGGGGACATATGTCTCCTTTAGGGGCAAAGATCTTAGTTGGGGACCTATGTCTCCTTTAGGGCAAAGATCTTAGTTGGGGACCTATGTCTCCTTTAGGGGCAAAGATCTTAGTTGGGGACCTATGTCTCCTTTAGGGGCAAAGATCTTAGTTGGGGACATATGTCTCCTTTAGGGGCAAAGATCTTAGTTAGGGACCTATGTCTCCTTTAGGGGCAAAGATCTTAGTTGGGGACATATGTCTCCTTTAGGGGCAAAGATCTTAGTTGGGGACCTATGTCTCCTTTAGGGCAAAGATCTTAGTTGGGGACCTATGTCTCCTTTAGGGGCAAAGATCTTAGTTGGGGACCTATGTCTCCTTTAGGGCAAAGATCTTAGTTGGGGACCTATGTCTCCTTTAGGGCAAAGATCTTAGTTGGGGACCTATGTCTCCTTTAGGGCAAAGATCTTAGTTGGGGACATATGTCTCCTTTAGGGGCAAAGATCTTAGTTGGGGACCTATGTCTCCTTTAGGGGCAAAGATATTAGTTGGGGACCTATGTCTCCTTTAGGGGCAAAGATCTTAGTTGGGGACCTATGTCTCCTTTAGGGCAAAGATCTTAGTTGGGGACCTATGTCTCCTTTAGGGGCAAAGATCTTAGCTGGGGACCTATGTCTCCTTTAGGGGCAAAGATCTTAGTTAGGGACCTATGTCTCCTTTAGGGGCAAAGATCTTAGTTGGGGACCTATGTCTCCTTTAGGGGTAAAGATCTTAGTTGGGGACATATGTCTCCTCTAGGGCAAAGAGTAGAAGAAGAAGAAGAAGAAAAGAAGACACCTGCCTTTCTTCAAAGGCACAAATGACTGTAAACATAAAGTATGGTTAGTTTCAAAGTAACGATCAAGAGGTACAGATGAGAACATTAATGCCAGGATTAGGAAAGCCCGACAAGCTTTTACTATCCTGCAAACAGTGTGGAAGTCTACTGCCATCTCTATGAAAACAAGCCTCAAGATATTCAGCTCAAATGTGAAATATGTGTTGCTGTGTGCTCAGAAACAGGGCGAGTCACCAAGTTAAATACAAATAAGATACAGACCTTTGTCAACAGATGTCTTCGACGAAAGCACAGACTGAGATGGTATGAAAGAGTTGCAAACACAGACCTGGGGATAAGAACAGTACAGGAACCCATGATGACCCAAGTTAAGAGGAGAAAATAGCGATAGGTCGGGCATACCCTACGGAAGACACAGTCAGTATCACTAGACAATCCCTTAAGTGGAACCGCAAGGAAAAGGAACTTCCTAAACAGACCTGGAGACGAAGTTTTCTTGAGGAACAGAATAGCCCTAGAATATCATGGGAGACCATCAAGAAAACAGCCATAGACCGGGAAAAGTTTCGAACAACTGTTGAGGCCCTATGCTCCACGAGGAGCGGAGAGGAATAAGTCAAGTTAATTGCAGTAAGTATCTTACTTGGTTTACTGAAACTCCATCGGAAGAAATCACAGAACAGCACAATCTCCCAACAAAAAATGGGAACCACTTGGCTCAGAGTCTGGAACTTATAGCCTCAGACAGAGAACCCTAGGACAACATTGGACACGTAAATAACCGGAATACTGATTTAATTTGGTAATAACAAGTTTCAAAGTCTTCTAGTCTTGGTAGATTGACAGATAAGAAAGGTTTACCAGACACAGGTCACATGTTAAACATACAGACAAGATACAGAACAGAATGAGTGACATAATAAACGGTAGGTCCAACCGCTTGATCTTATCTTAAATCTAGGCTTTTATTTGCTGACATTTTTAACTTTTAACCCACAGTTTTTAACTTTTAACCCACAGTTTTTAACTTTTAACCCACAGTTTTTAACTTTAACCCACAGTTTTCAACTTTTAATCCACAGTTTTTAACTTTTAACCCACAGTTTTTAACTTTTAACCCACAGTTTTTAACTTTTAACCCACAGTTTTTAACTTTTAACCCACAGTTTTTAACTTTAACCCACAGTTTTCAACTTTTAATCCACAGTTTTTAACTTTTAACCCACAGTTTTTAACTTTTAACCCACAGTTTTTAACTTTTAACCCACAGTTTTTAACTTTTAACCCACAGTTTTTAACTTTTAACCCACAGTTTTCAACTTTTAATCCACAGTTTTTAACTTTTAACCCACAGTTTTTAACTTTTAACCCACAGTTTTTAACTTTTAACCCACAGTTTTTAACTTTTAACCTGTAAGGTAGCATAAGAGATTGTGCGAAATATAGAAGAATAACGATACTGAGCCACACCGGAAAAATAGTCTGTTAACTACGTGAAAACATTATGTTGGAAGAAACAGCTCTACAAGATGTAGAATCATACAAATACCTTGGTAGCAACATAGACACATCTCTACAAGATGTAGAATCATATACATACCTTAGTAGCAACATAGACACAGCTCTACAGGATGTAGAATCATACAAATACCTTGGTAGCAACATAGACACAACTCTACAAGATGTAGAATCATACAAATACCTTGGTAGCAACATAGACACAGCTCTACAAGATGTAGAATCATATACATACCTTAGTAGCAACATAGACACAGCTCTACAAGATGTAGAATCATACACATACCTTGGTAACAACATAGACATAACTCTACAAGATGTAGAATCATTCACATACCTTGGTAGCAACATAGACACATACACATACCTTGGTAGCAACATAGACACAGAAGGAGGGACAAACAAAAATGTCAAGATAAGAATACAAAAAGCAAGGGAAACTTTATTGCATTGAGTAAGATATGGAAGTCAAAGGAGATTAAAACAAACACGAAGATGAGAATTTTTCGATAAAATGTGAAGTCAGTGCTGTTGTATGGCTCGGAAACATGTAGGATAACACACACACACAAACCACAAGAAAACTACAGACCTTCATAAATGGATGTTTACGTAGAATAGAGGGACTGAGATGGTATGATAAGATTACGAACGATGAACTCAAAGAAAGAACTAAGCAGATACCAATGGAGAAAGAGCTAAGGAAGTGACGATGACGATGGATAGAACGCACATTGAGAAGACCGACCGGAAGCATAGCAAGACAGGCGCTGTTTTGAAACCCGCAGGGAAAGTGGAGATGGAGGCCTAGACATACCTGGAGAAGAGAGCTGGAGACTGATATTAAAAGGATAAGTAAAACCGGAAAAGAATTGAAAGGGATGGCAAGAGAGAGGCAGAGCTGGAAGAAGTTTGTTGAAGACCTATGCTCCTTTGGGAGTTGAAAGGTGAAGGTGAAGACTTGAAAAAAGACTGCGCCAAACCATCGAACCACAGCTTAACGACTCACAAATGGGATTCCGGAAGAATAGAAGCTGTACCGAAGAAACATTCGCCCTCATTCAGTTAGTGAAAAGGACCATCAAATCCCACAAACATCTATAGTCTGTCCATTAATTCGTGAGCACGTTTGAAATTGATTTTCTCGAAAACTACCTGTTGGATCTCAGTGATTTTTTGCATGCAAGCCTTAGAATATCCATGACGCTAAAATAAAGCTAACCAGTAGTCCGTAGATGCTATGGATTTTGCACATCGGCAAATTCCTTTGATCTTTATGACAATTGCAAATACGGGGTTCAAATTTTAGATTTTACAGTATCCTAGAATTTGTCCATGTCAATTCTATTCATAGGTGTATCTCCATATTAACTTGATAGGTCAAGTAATTAAGTGTGTTGCCCTTTATGTGCAATCGTGAACTTGGATACAATATGCAACAGTTAGTCCTCCCTTCGGTCACCATTAGACCCCAGGTGTCTTAACTTCACCACAAATTGTATGATGGTAGACGCATTTGGATATGGAAATGTATACGTTGCTATTTCTCAGTCTGTAATCAAAATATGATTTGTATCATCCCGAATCTGACGATTCCATGAGGTTGATAATTGTTACTGGCTGGACAAATTGTAATCCATCTCGGTGCCAGTACTCGTCTTCCTCTCGGAGCACATGTTCAACACACTTCTTCCAGAACTGCATGTCTATCATTGAGAAGGACTCACGTGTCAGAACTTCAACATCACACATTTTAAACGTCCTGTTCTGTTCGGCAACTTGCCCTTTTACTTTAGCCAAGACAAGCTCTATCGGATTGAGGTGAGCATGATATGGAGGTAGTCGCAAAGACGTGTGGCCGTATTCCGCAATGATTTTGTCAATATGAAACACCTTTGTCTTATTTGTCATCCTCACCAGGTGCAACAACTCGGGTTTCAAATATGTATCATCGAAGCTGACATTTTCCTTAGCAAGCCAAGTCCTAATTTGATCTTTTGTATTTGATGCAGTTAGTACTTTGTCTTCCGCTGATACTGCGTTGTGATAGGATGCATTATTCATTACCAAGCATGATGGTCTGTTTAGAATTGGAAGTAGATCTTTCTCCATCCAGTTCCTGAAAATATGTCCATTCATTTCTGTGTGGTAGTCCCTACCGTCGGTACTTTTGATTGGAAAATAAGTCCAGCGTCATGGACAAGACCTTCTTCACTACTTCCTGCATGTGTTAGTATAATACGCTGGCCTTTGCTGCTTGGTATTTTCTTTTCTGTTCACCGTCTACTGATTGCCATTCTTTAGCATTGGTGTGGTGAGCATTGACCCAGGATTCGTCCAAATATACAATATCATAGCATTGCTCCGCGCTCACGGATCTGCCTCAGGTATTTACTTCGTGCAGCAATTAAATGTGGCTTTTCACAAATAATATTCCTGCCGCCTATAGTTTTCTGAAGGTGAAGCCGGCGGCTCTTACAATTTTTCATAGAGTACTTTTAGAAATGTCTATGCTGCAATCTGATTGCAGTTTTAATTTCAGTTTCCTGAGAGTAACAAGTTGATTTGTCGCAAACATTTTCAAGAGCTCCCGTCTTATGACATCTATGTCAAAGTCGTCAATTGTTCTTTTCCTTCCTTGCTTGACATTAGTGCACTTTGTGTCCTGTTTAATCCATCGGAAAAGGATTCTCTATTCAGACCAAGCGCCAGTTGCGCTCGTTTCTCAGGGTTATGAATATCGCAATATAGATGACCTCTCTTAGATTCCCTACGGAAGTGTTGGTATAGTAAAACTGTAACCTTCTGCATTGTTATAAATGTGCACTTCAGACTCATTATGAATGTGATATCAATGTCAGTTTTGATAAGCCAACAAATATGATACAATAGCTTCATACAAATAGCGAGATACGCCTATAACTATACAATGGTATCCCAATTATAACGTCATATGCTTTCCGCTTTCAAAGTCGTCTGGGTTAGGTGCACGGGAATTCGTGAAACTCACGATATTTCAATGTTACCATAATGTATTTTAGAACAACGCGTCTGTGTACCGTAAATCTGTTACTATTGTGTACAATCCGGTGAGGTTGATTTTAATATAACCTGAAGAAGAAATATTTCAAACTACATCAAATTTTCTTGGAAAAAAATATTTCTCTAGCGTCATGGATATTCTAAGGCTGCTTGCAAAAATCACTGAGATCCAACAGGTAGTTTTCGAGAAAATCAATTTCAAACGTGCTCACGAATTAATGGACAGACTATACCTATACGTTGCGTTAGTGCATAGATTCCTAAACTTGTTCGGCCCACCGCCCACTTTGCACGACATAAACTTTGTAACGCGTTAGTGGATCAGAAGAAAAAAAAGCGTTCGACCGCGTAGGACAGACAGAAGTTGTGGAAAATATGATCAACTATTATGACCACCTAATTAATCTATGCAAGAGCCTCTATATGCACAGCCAGTGTATTGTTAGAACAAACACAGGACTATCAGAAAAGTTCAACATAGGGTCAGGAGTAAGACAAGGATACATACTATTACCGCTGATGTTCACCGCATAAATAAAAATAAATCGTGGCATATCCTTTACAGGGCGTAGCCATTAACCACAGTAAACGAGTCGTCGATTTTCTAGGCACCAAATACACGCTCAGTAGTTTGCTATTGCTTTCTGAACAGTGAGGTATATTTTTACCTTTTGTAAAAATATGACGGAAACGAATTTGATTCCAAACTGTCTGCCAGAGAGCTTGAACCAGGTACGCTTGGGTTGTGAACGAGCTTACTACCACTTAAGCTGCATGTGTTCATCACGACATATCAATCAAATCTGTACAATAGCAAACACCAGTGAAGGAAACAACCTTGGGGAAACTTAAACGAATTGATTTTACTCGACGATCATGCAATCATATCAACAACAACAGAGGAACAGCTACAATAACAAACAACAACAGAGGAACAGCTACAATAACAAACAACAACAGAGGAACAGCTACAATAACAAACAACAACAGAGGAACAGCTACAATAACAAACAACAACAGAGGAACAGCTACAATAACAAACAACAACAGAAGAACAGCTACAATAACAAACAACAACAGAGGAACAGCTACAATAACAAACAACAACAGAGGAACAGCTACAATAACAAACAACAACAGAGGAACAGCTACAATAACAAACAACAACAGAGGAACAGCTACAATAACAAACAACAACAGAGGAACAGCTACAATAACAAACAACAACAGAGGAACAGCTACAATAACAAACAACAACAGAGGAACAGCTACAATAACAAATTAACAGACTTCAGTTAACATACAATGAATACATTATGATAATAAACATCGACAAAACCGAAGTAATGACATTCGCTAGAGAGGAAAACACTACCAACGACAAACATCAATTAAAACAAGTAAAAGACGTTACATACGAGCATATAGGGCGCAGTTTCAGTTTGGAATATCTCCATTGCTCTCCGGACATAGGGGCTCCGATCTCCTTTGCAAATATCTTCAACAGCGTCCAGCGACTGACCGTACCAGTTCGATTTTGATTGATGAGCCTACTCATATACCTGCTGCTATTCTCTTGCTACTCCAATCTTTAATCCCAGCTCCTGCAATCTAGTCTTCTTCTTTGCATTCGTTCTTTACGACCAATTTTAATCACTCTTTGTGATATGTTTGATCTTTGCCAAGAACGTGTATACGTTGCACATTGGTTTGGTAGTCCCTAAATGCAGACTTCTACACGTTTAGGACACATGTATCCGATTTCAGCCAAATCTCCTTAGTCGCCTCTTACGACATGCGTGGCAGGTAACAGTGGTTCTATTCTTTACATCACAAATTTGGGCCCCGGTAACAACTCGGGCGCTGCAATCTAGTAATTTACGTGGATCGGTTTAAATGTAAATCTTCTTTGCGGCCACATTCTATTAGGGCGTTCAAAATGTCAGCTCTATCCATTGGCTGGCCGTCTGATATGGTGGCAGAGCCAGCCAACCTGTCTGCTCTCTCATTGCCAACAACTCCCATGTGCCCCTGAGCGAAGATAAGTGTAATTCTGCAAATTGTTGACGCTTGTAGTGATTCAGTCCATTGCCTGCGCACCGAACCAGCCTTCAGCTTGCGGATCATACTCAATGAATCACTCAGAATGCACGCATGAGTATAGTTTTGTGCTTCCAGCCAAAGTAAAGCCTTAGTCGCCGCCAGTATCATCATTGTCACGCTGCTTGTTGCCATTCTAAATGCACCACTGGCTTCCTTGACCATTATGTCACACGAGCTTGCAGAGAAGACCCATTCGGACTTTTCATGGCGAACTACCGATCCATCCATGTAAATCACAACGTCATCTTCATTGCAGTTTTCATCGACGATGGCTTTGACGTCTGCATCCAACGTCACGGGATTCCTCTCTCTGCAACCTTTCTCAAATTTAATAATGGTTGAAAAAGTGTTCCCGTATATTGAAGGCACCGGTATTCAACTTGCGTTTGACTAACAGTGAGGAAAGCCATTGCATATTCAATGGTGGACAGACCCAGCGTCTAATACAGGATGGCAAGCAGCCGTCGCTCGATGTTAGCAGCCGCCATGACTCACATTGCCGCTAAACCTTTACTTGCTTTGATAATGACATACTCAACATGTTCCCGGAAACACAAGCTGCGGTCAAATTTCACACCCATAAATTGTCATCGATTTAGCTACGGGCAAACCAACACACATGCGTTAACATTGTGATTATTGAGTGAGAACCATGTTACTGCCGCTTTTATAGGGTTAACTAGTGCACCAGAGACATCACACCAGTTTGTGATGCGGTCAAGTTCCTTCTGTATCTCACTGGCAATCTCATTCCTGTCTTTCCCTTGTCTATACACTAGGATGTCATCAGCAAATGACAGAGTTCTACCTCTTTCATCGAGTAGTTGTTCTGTGATTGACACCGTGTATATGTTGAAAAAAACAGGTGAAAGAGGAGAACTTAATGGCAAGCCACAAAATGTGAACTATAGTCACCGGTTCAGATAACCAGCCACCACATCGCAGTACAACCTTCCGTTTGAACAACGCAGACCCAACTTATGTATAGAATATGAACCTGGAGTTAGATAAGCTGATGCATGAGATAATCATAGGACACTCTGTTTTATGCGCCTTCCAATCCCACCATCGCTGTATATGTTTCAGTACTTGCATGGAAACCCTTCCAAGCCCACCATAGCTGCACATGTTTCAGTACTTGCGTGGAAACCCTTCCAAGCCCACCATCGCTGTACATGTTTCAGTACTTGCATGGAAACCCTTCCAAGCCCACCATCGCTGTACATGTTTCAGTACTTGCATGGAAACCCTTCCAAGCCCACCATCGCTGCACATGTTTCAGTACCTGTGTGGAAACCCTTCCAAGCCCACCATCGCTGCACATGTTTCAGTACTTGCGTGGAAACCCTTCCAAGCCCACCATCGCTGCACATGTTTCAGTACCTGCATGGAAACCCTTCCAAGCCCACCATAGCTGCACATATTTCAGCACTTGCATGGAAACCCTTCCAAGCCCACCATAGCTGCACTTGTTTCAGTACTTGCATGGAGACCCTTTCAAACCCACCATAGCTGCACATGTTTCATTACTTGCATGGAAACTCTTCCAAGCCCACCACAGCTGCACATGTTTCAGTACTTGCGTGGAAACTCTTCCAATCCCACCATCGCTGCACATGTTTCAGCACTTGCATGGAAACCCTTCCAAGCCCACCATAGCTGCACATGTTTCAGTACTTGCATGGAAACCCTTCCAAGCCCACCATAGCTGCACATGTTTCAGTACTTGCATGGAAACCCTTTCAAACCCACCATAGCTGCACATGTTTCATTACTTGCATGGAAACTCTTCCAAGCCCACCACAGCTGCACATGGTTCAGTACTTGCGTGGAAACCCTTCCAATCCCACCATCGCTGCACATGTTTCAGTACTTGCATGAAAACCCTTCCAAGCCCACCATAGCTGCACATGTTTCAGTACTTGTATGGAAACCCTTCCAAGCCCACCATCGCTGCACATGTTTCAGTACCTGCGTGGAAACCCTTCAAACCCACCATCGCTGCACATGTTTCAGTACCTGCATGGAAACCCTTCCAAGCCCACCATAGCTGCACATGTTTCAGCACTTGCATGGAAACCCTTCCAAGCCCACCATAGCTGTACATGTTTCAGTACTTGCATGGAAACCCTTTCAAACCCACCATAGCTGCACATGTTTCATTACTTGCATGGAAACTCTTCCAAGCCCACCACAGCTGCACATGTTTCAGTACTTGCGTGGAAACCCTTCCAATCCCACCATCGCTGCACATGTTTCAGCACTTGCGTGGAAACCCTTCCCAAACCCACCATAGCTGCACATGTTTCAGTACTTGCATTAAAACCCTTCCAAGCCCACCATAGCTGCACATGTTTCAGTACTTGTATGGAAACCCTTCCAAGCCCACCATCGCTGCACATGTTTCAGTACTTGCATGGAAACCCTTCCAAGCCCACCATGCTGGACATGTTTCAGTCCCTGCATGGAAACCCTCAACACCATCAGTGCTCATTTTCAGTCACTTCCCATGATAGAACTCGTCAACCACCTATAGAATCTCTGACAATTTTTCAGATACTCCTGAGGAAACCTTGCAATGCCACCATGGCTGAATGTTACCTCTACGTCATGAAACCCTTCAAGTCCATAACATGAAAGACACTATTAGAGTGTTCAAGTCTGCATGGAAACCTGTGAACTATTTCAAGCTGGAACGATTACGCTTATCAGAAATAATTAAACACGGTCCATGATTGGAATGTGACAATTTGTATTTCATCATCTCTTGCCTGTGTTGGCTCCATAGTGTTGCTCTCGGCTGCAGCCGAAGTGGACCATGTCTAGAGACCCAAATCGGTACTGGTAGGGCCTACATGACAGAACGACCTGAGGTAAGCCTGGCATGGTAACTATGGTCAACTACATGACTGCTAGGCATGATGAACTAAAAGTGTAACGTGACTGAGGTAGAACTACATGACATGTCGTAAGGCGACTGGGTAGAGCTCATGAATGTCATGAGCGACGACTGAGGTAGAGACCTACATGACATGTCGTAAGCGGGACTGAGGTAGAGACCTACATGCATGTCGTAAGCGGTGACTGAGGTAGAGACCTACATGACATGTCGTAAGCGACGTACTAGGTGCAGCTAGTAGGCATGACATGTCGTAAGCGCGACTGAGGTAGAGACCTCACATAGGAACAGTCGAGTGACGAGTGAGCCATGAATGTCGTAGCGCGACTGCAGAGTGAAGACCTACAATGACATGTCGTAAGGCCAGAGCGACATGTAGAGTGGAGAGACCTACATGGCATGTCGTAAGAGGCGACTGAGGTAGAGACCTACAAGGCATGTCGTAAGAGGCGACTGAGGTAGAGACCTACAGGCATGTCGTAGAGGCGACTGAGGTAGAGACCTACATGTAAGGCTAGTGTCAAAGTCTAGCGGTGACTGAGGTAGAGACCTACAGGCATGTCGTAGAGACGTGACTGAGGTAGAGACCTACAAGGCATGTCGTAAGAGGCGACTGAGGTAGAGACCTACAAGGCATGTCGTAAGCGGTGACTGAGGTAGAGACCTACATGACATGTCGTAAGCGGTGACTGAGGTAGGGGCCTACATGACATGTCGTAAGAGGCGACTGAGGTAGAGACCTACAAGGCATGTCGTAAGAGGCGACTGAGGTAGAGACCTACAAGGCATGTCGTAAGAGGTGACTGAGGTAGAGACCTACATGACATGTCGTAAGCGGTGACTGAGGTAGGGGCCTACATGACATGTCGTAAGCGACGACTGAGGTAGAGACGTACATGACATGTCGTAAGAGGCGACTGAGGTAGAGACCTACATGACATGTCGTAAGCGGTGACTGAGGTAGAGACCTACATGACATGTCGTAAGCGGTGACTGAGGTAGAGACCTACAAGGCATGTCGTAAGCGGTGACTGAGGTAGAGACCTACATGACATGTCGTAAGAGGCGACTGAGGTAGAGACCTACAAGGCATGTCGTAAGAGGCGACTGAGGTAGAGACCTACAAGGCATGTCGTAAGAGGCGACTGAGGTAGAGACCTACAAGGCATGTCGTAAGAGACGACTGAGGTAGAGACCTACAAGGCATGTCGTAAGAGGTGACTGAGGTAGAGACCTACAAGGCATGTCGTAAGAGGCGACTGAGGTAGAGACCTACAAGGCATGTCGTAAGAGACGACTGAGGTAGAGACCTACAAGGCATGTCGTAAGAGGCGACTGAGGTAGAGACCTACAAGGCATGTCGTAAGAGGCGACTGAGGTAGAGACCTACAAGGCATGTCGTAAGAGGCGACTGAGGTAGAGACCTACAAGGCATGTCGTAAGAGGCGACTGAGGTAGAGACCTACAAGGCATGTCGTAAGAGACGACTGAGGTAGAGACCTACAAGGCATGTCGTAAGAGGCGACTGAGGTAGAGACCTACAAGGCATGTCGTAAGAGGCGACTGAGGTAGAGACCTAGGAAAGCAACACTAGTAAAATAAAAAACATCGCAGAAATCGGATGTGCTGGCCTACTTGTATGCGTATAACTAGCACAACCTACAATCGCTCTTAGGCTCAGACTACACACAAAAAAATCACCAAGAGGGGTTTAACGAGTGGTGGATATGGAGCGTTTGAAGAAGAATTTATCATCAAATAGCTTGTCCTGAGCAGAACTGTGTCCCCCTAACAGTTCTTCGGAATTTCTCTCTCTCATAGGTCAGATGTCCCGCCTCTGCAGCTGTCATGTTCAAACCATCAGTTACATCCTGAATCCATCTTCTCCATGGTCTTCTTTTCTTCCCCTTTGCCGGATGCCTCTTCATGATGATCTTCTCCAGCCCTTCATGTTTTTATATGTCCAAAATATCTCAATTTTCTCTTTCTTATTTGTAGCATCAGCCAGTTTTCTTTGATTTTGACTTCTTTCTGGATAGATCTATTTGTTCTCTTCTCTGTTCAAGATATACGAAGGACTCTTCTGTAACACTTAAATTCAAAAACACATATGTTTTTCCACTGCTTTATTAAATGTCCATGCTTCACACCCATACGTTGCCACTGGAATATGCATGCTCTTAGTATTCTGATCTTTGTTTTCCACTGCTTTATTAAATGTCCATGCTTCACACCCATACGTTGCTGCTGGAATATACATGCTCTTAGTATTCTGATCTTTGTTTTCTTATCAGTTCCGTTCTATACTGTTTTTAGTTGTTTAATTTTTTTGTAAAGCCATGCTTGTTATTTTAAATTCCTTCATTCCATTTTCATCTGTTGTTAGCAGTGAACCGAGATATTAAAAACTATTCACATGTTCTATTTTCATCTGTTGTTAGCAGTGAACCGAGATATTAAAAACTATTCACATTTTCTATTTTCATCTGTTGTTAGCAGTGAACCGAGATATTCAAAACTATTCACATGTTCTATTTTCATCTGTTGTTAGCAGTGAACCGAGATATTAAAAACTATTCACATTTTCTATTTTCATCTGTTGTTAGCAGTGAACCGAGATATTCAAAACTATTCACATGTTCTATTTTCATCTGTTGTTAGCAGTGAACCGAGATATTAAAAACTATTCACATTTTCTATTTTCATATGTTGTTAGCATGATGAACCGAGATATTAAAAACTGTTCACATTTTCTATTTTCTCTCTCCGGGTTGATAAAAATATATTTTGTCATGTTTGTTTTATCCATTATTATTTGTTTATTTATTACACGTCAAACATAACATTGACAATTAGACAACAAATCCCTAATGGCACTCAAATATTATATTGGGTTTACTGTTTTCTTCTTCGAAAGCTTCATATCAACCACTTGTTAAATCACTCTTTGTGATATGTATGTGATCTGAGCCTACGAGCGATTGTACTCTGTGCCAGTTATGTGTCTACAAGTAGGCCAGCACATCGGATTCTGCGACGATTTTTATTTAATATGGTAGTTTCCTAGGCCCCTACCTCAGTTGCCTCTTACGACATGCCTTGTAGGTCGCAATGATACTATTCTTTGCTCACCTTGCGAGCCTTGGTAACACAGGGGGCGATTAATTGCGTAATTACGTACATCTATCGTTTAAGAAGTGAATTTCTTCCCTTCTGGTGTATCCTTTGCTTGATAAAGGCCTCTTGGTCGAAACGTCGCTGTATTATCATTATTTATTGTTTGAATTACATAGGGTATATATTTGAACTCTCGAGCGAACACTTGTTTCCTAACCTTATCGCCATGCTTGCTACAATATCAAGCTCAACAAGAACTCACTATTCGATAATGTGTTAGGTACGTCTACTGTGCTATCTTAAGACACCAAACCATAACAAAACACACTTACTGTAAATGTGGTACACATGAGATCCATCTAACACGTATATCCATAACGAAGGGAATGAACTTCGCTAGAAACAAACACGGTATATTTAAACAAGTATAACAAACAGCGCAGTACACGTGAGAATGGCAATGTAACGTGCGTGCTACACGGTACACAGCTTGCAAAAGAACAAAACGTTAGGAACACACCGCATACTTCAATCAAACTAGGGCGCGCGTTGTCTGGACAATAATGCACACACTGTGAATGTGTAGGATAATGGATGCATTATTTAGGTAGCATTATTAACCAATTAATTTTTATAGCTTTTTTTTTCTAGGCATGATCTGAATTAAATTGAAGTACCACCCGCGTGGTGCTCGGCCCGCAAGGGAGTCAACAAATAGTACACTGCAACCTACAATGCATGTCGTACGAGGCGACCGATGTAGGACCTAGGGATGCTACCCAAGTAAATAAAAAGCAGCGCAGAAATCGGATGTGAAGGCTTACTTGTAGGCGCATAACTGGCACATCGTACAATCACTCTTAGGCTCAGATCACGTACAAATCACACAGAGTGGCTGACAAGTGGTCGATATGGAGCGTTCGAAGAAGAAGAATAGAAGTACACATGTTAAGGGCGCCTCAGTAAGTGCTCGGTCTCATTTATCTAATACGCCAGTAGGTGCTCGGTCTCATTTATCTAATACGTCAGTAGGTGCTCGGTCTCATTTATCTAATACGTCAGTAGGTGCTCGCTCTCATTTATCTAATACGTCAGTAGGTGCTCGGTCTCATTTATCTAATACGCTAGTAGGTGCTCGGTCTCATTTATATAATACGTCAGTAGGTGCTCGGTCTCATTTATCTAATACGCCAGTAGGTGCTCGGTCTCATTTATCTAATACGCCAGTAGGTGCTCGGTCTCATTTATCTAATACGCCAGTAGGTGCTCGGCCTCATTTATCTAATACGTCAGTAGGTGCTCGGTCTCATTTATCTAATACGTCAGTAGGTGCTCGGCCTCATTTATCTAATACGTCAGTAGGTGCTCGGTCTCATTTATCTAATACGCCAGTAGGTGCTCGGTCTCATTTATCTAATACGTCAGTAGGTGCTCGGTCTCATTTATCTAATACGCCAGTAGGTCTCGGTCTCATTTATCTAATACGCCAGTAGGTGCTCGGTCTCATTTATCTAATACGTCAGTAGGTGCTCGGTCTCATTTATCTAATACGCCAGTAGGTGCTCGGTCTCATTTATCTAATACGTCAGTAGGTGCTCGGTCTCATTTATCTAATACGTCAGTAGGTGCTCGGTCTCATTTATCTAATACGCCAGTAGGTGCTCGGTCTCATTTACCTAATACGTCAGTAGGTGCTCGGTTTCATTTATCTCATAGCTAGTAGTGCTCGGTCTCATTTATCTATACGCTAGTAGGTGCTCAGTCTCATTTATCTAATACGTCAGTAGGTGCTCGTTTCATTTATCTAATACGTCAGTGGTGCTCGTCTCATTTATCTAATCGCCAGTAGGTACTGGTCTCATTTATCTATCGCCGTAGGTGCTCAGCCTCATTTATCTAATACGCCAGTAGGTGCTAGGTCTCATTTATCTAATACGCAGTAGGTTCAGCCTCATTTATCTATAGCGTAGTCATGGTCTCATTTATCTAATACGTCAGTAGGTGCTCAGTATCATTTATCTAATAGCCAGTAGTACTATCGAGTCTCATTTATCTAATACGTCAGTAGGTGCTCGGTCTCATTTATCTAATACGCCAGTAGGTGCTTGGTCTCATTTACCTATCACCAATAGGTGCATGGTCTCATTTATCTAATACGCAGTAGGTACAGCCTCATTTATCTAATAGCGCAGTAGGTGCTCGTCTCATTTATCAAACGTCAAGGTGCTCGGTCCATTTATCTAATACGCCAGTAGTGCTGCATTTCATTTATCTAATACGCCAGTAGGTCTGGTCTCATTTATCTAATCGCCAGTAGGTAGCTCGGTCTCATTTATCTAATACGTCAGTAGGTGCTCGGTCTCATTTATCTAATATGCCAGTAGGTGATCGGTCTCATTTATCTAATACACCAGTAGGTGCTCGGTCTCATTTATCTAATACGTCAGTAGGTGCTCGGCCTCATTTATCTAATACGTCAGTAGGTGCTCGGTCTCATTTATCTAATACGTCAGTAGGTGCTCGGTCTCATTTATCTAATACATCAGTAGGTGCTCGGTCTCATTTATCTAATACATCAGTAGGTGCTCGGTCTCATTTATCTAATACGTCAGTAGGTGCTCGGTCTCATTTATCTAATACGTCAGTAGGTGCTCGGTTTCATTTATCTAATACGCCAGTAGTTGCTCGGTCTCATTTATCTAATACTCCAGTAGGTGCTTGGTCTCATTTATCTAATACTCCAGTAGGTGCTCGGTCTCATTTATCTAATACTCCAGTAGGTGCTCGGTCTCATTTATCTAATACGACAGTAGGTGCTCGGTCTCATTTATCTAATACTCCAGTAGGTGCTCGGTCTCATTTATCTAATACGTCAGTAGGTGCTCGGTCTCATTTATCTAATACGCCAGTAGGTGCTCGGTCTCATCTATCTAATACGTCAGTAGGTGCTCGGTCTCATTTATCTAATACGGCAGTAGGTGCTCGGTCTCATTTATCTAATACGTCAGTAGGTACTCGGTCTCATTTATCTAATACGCCAGTAGGTGCTAGGTTTCATTTATCTAATACGTCAGTAGGTGCTCGGTCTCATTTATCTAATACGTCAGTAGGTACTCGGTCTCATTTATCTAATACGCCAGTAGGTGCTCGGTCTCATTTATCTAATCGCAGTAGGTGCTCGGTCTCATTTATCTAATACGTCAGTAGGTGCTCGGTCTCATTTATCTAATACGGCAGTAGGTGCTCGGTCTCATTTATCTAATACGCCAGTAGGTGCTCGGTCTCATTTATCTAATACGCCAGTAGGTGCTCGGTCTCATTTATCTAATACGCCAGTAGGTGCTCGGTCTCATTTATCTAATACGCCAGTAGGTGCTCTGTCTCATTTATCTAATATGCCAGTAGGTGCTTGGTCTCATTTATCTAATACTCAGTAGGTGCTCGGTCTCATTTATCTAATACGCCAGTAGGTGCTTGGTCTCATTTATCTAATACGTCAGTAGGTGCTCGGTCTCATTTATCTAATCACCAGTAGGTGCTCGGTCTCATTTATCTAATACGGCAGTAGGTGCTCGGTCTCATTTATCTAATACGTCAGTAGGTGCTCGGTCTCATTTATCTAATACGTCAGTAGGTGCTCGGTCTCATTTATCTAATACACCAGTAGGTGCTCGGTCTCATTTATCTAATACATCAGTAGGTGCTCGATCTCATTTATCTAATACGTCAGTAGGTGCTCGGTCTCATTTATCTATTACGTCAGTAGGTGCTCGGTTTCATTTATCTAATACGCCAGTAGTTGCTCGGTCTCATTTATCTAATACTCCAGTAGGTGCTTGGTCTCATTTATCTAATACGTCAGTAGGTGCTTGGTCTCATTTATCTAATATGCCAGTAGGTGCTCGGTCTCATTTATCTAATACTCCAGTAGGTGCTCGGTCTCATTTATCTAATACGCCAGTAGGTGCTCGGTCTCATTTATCTAATACTCCAGTAGGTGCTCGGTCTCATTTGTCTAATACGTCAGTAGGTGCTCGGTCTCATTTATCTAATACACCAGTAGGTGCTCGGTCTCATCTATCTAATACGCCAGTAGGTGCTCGGTTTCATTTATCTAATACGCCAGTAGGTGCTCGGTCTCATTTATCTAATACGCCAGTAGGTGCTCGGTCTCATCTATCTAATACATCAGTAGGTGCTCGATCTCATTTATCTAATATGTCAGTAGGTGCTCGGTCTCATTTATCTATTACGTCAGTAGGTGCTCGGTTTCATTTATCTAATACGCAGTAGTTGCTCGTCTCATTTATCTAATACTCCAGTAGGTGCTTGGTCTCATTTATCTAATACGTCAGTAGGTGCTTGGTCTCATTTATCTAATACTCCAGTAGGTGCTTGGTCTCATTTATCTAATACGCCAGTAGGTGCTCGGTCTCATTTATCTAATACTCCAGTAGGTGCTCGGTCTCATTTATCTAATACGCCAGTAGGTGCTCGGTCTCATTTATCTAATACTCCAGTAGGTGCTCGGTCTCATTTGTCTAATACGTCAGTAGGTGCTCGGTCTCATTTATCTAATACGCCAGTAGGTGCTCGGTTTCATTTATCTAATACGCCAGTAGGTGCTCGGTCTCATTTATCTAATACGCCAGTAGGTGCTCGGTCTCATTTATCTAATACATCAGTAGGTGCTCGATCTCATTTATCTAATACGTCAGTAGGTGCTCGGTCTCATTTATCTATTACGTCAGTAGGTGCTCGGTTTCATTTATCTAATACGCCAGTAGGTGCTCGGTCTCATTTATCTAATACTCCAGTAGGTGCTTGGTCTCATTTATCTAATACGTCAGTAGGTGCTTGGTCTCATTTATCTAATACTGCAGTAGGTGCTCGGTCTCATTTATCTAATACTCCAGTAGGTGCTCGGTCTCATTTATCTAATACGCCAGTAGGTGCTCGGTCTCATTTATCTAATACTCCAGTAGGTGCTCGGTCTCATTTGTCTAATACGTCAGTAGGTGCTCGGTCTCATTTATCTAATACGCCAGTAGGTGCTCGGTCTCATCTATCTAATACGCCAGTAGGTGCTCGGTTTCATTTATCTAATACGCCAGTAGGTGCTCGGTCTCATTTATCTAATACGCCAGTAGGTGCTCGGTCTCATCTATCTAATACGCCAGTAGGTGCTCGGTTTCATTTATCTAATACGCCAGTAGGTGCTCGGTCTCATTTATCTAATACGCCAGTATGGTCTCGTCTCATTTATCTAATACGCCAGTAGGTGCTCGGTTTCATTTATCTAATACGCCAGTAGGTGCTCGGTTTCATTTATCTAATACGCCAGTAGTGGTAACTACTAGGCCTCATTTATCTAATACGTCAGTAGGTGCTCGGTCTCATTTATCTAATACGCCAGTAGGTGCTCGGTCTCATCTATCTAATACGCCAGTAGGTGCTCGGTTTCATTTATCTAATACGCCAGTAGGTGCTCGGTCTCATTTATCTAATACGCCAGTAGGTGCTCGGTCTCATCTATCTAATACGCCAGTAGGTGCTCGGTTTCATTTATCTAATCGCCAGTAGGTGCTCGGTCTCATTTATCTAATACGCCAGTAGGTGCTCGGTCTCATTTATCTAATACGCCAGTAGGTGCTCGGTTTCATTTATCTAATACGTCAGTAGGTGCTCGGTCTCATTTATCTAATACGCCAGTAGGTGCTCGGTCTCATTTATCTAATACGCCAGTAGGTGCTCGGTCTCATTTATCTAATACGCCTATGTGTTGCCGGGGCTCGCTAGGGAGCAAAGAATAGTAACACTGCGACCTAGAAGGCATGTCATAAGAGGCGACTGAGGTAGGGGCCTAGAGAATCTACCTTAGTAAATAAAAATTATCGCAGAAATCGGATGTGCTGGTCTACTTGTAGGCGCATAACTGGCACAACGTACAATCGCTCTTAGGTTCAGATCACATACAAATCACACAGAGGGAGTTACAAGTGAT
The DNA here is from genome assembly GCA_020796225.1 of Arion vulgaris. NCBI lineage: Eukaryota > Metazoa > Mollusca > Gastropoda > Stylommatophora > Arionidae > Arion > Arion vulgaris. The sequence goes on from CM036755.1 coordinate 31,580,952, forward strand.
CGATATGGAGCCTTCGAAGAAGAATGTATCTAATAGTGTCATCGTTAATGCACTTTATATTAGCTCCGGCTAGGAATTCATGAAATTCACACAATTTCAGCTTGATTGACTGTGATGTGTCGGGGTCGGGAAGTGACCCTTGTCTCTGAATAATAAGGCACGTTTTCCAACCATTTGACTACATCAGAACTTCAACAATTTATCTACGGCTGCACTCTATTCCTTAAACTTACATCAACGCTCTATTAATTTATCTACGCCTACACTCTTTTCCTAAACTTACATCAACGCTCTATTAATTTATCTACGCCTACACTCTTTTCCTAAACTTACATCAACGCTCTATTAATTTATCTACGCCTACATTTTTTTCCTAAACTTACATCAACGCTCTATTAATTTATCTACGACTACACTCTTTTCCTAAACTTACATCAACGCTCTATTAATTTATCTACGCCTACACTCTTTTCCTAAACTTACATCAACGCTCTATTAAGGCGGGAGACCCACCCAGAAATAGGGTTGTATTTTTTAAAATTCACAGAAAAAAAACTATCAAACATATTGTCCTACAATTTGGCCACCTGTTGCAAACAGCATCGTTTTCGATGATAAACAGCGATTAGTGTATGCACTGTAGGTAGTTATTTAAAAAGAATTAATTTTCTTAAAAATATATTGTAAAAACCCCACTTCATCGTGCAGTGGATTTCAAAAACATATGAAGTGCTAAGAATGCTAAACTTGCATATGATGTACATATCACCCATAGCTATAGCGTGATGAATTGTGTTCAAGTGATTATTAAGTGTTATATGTTGGGTTCAGAGTCTAAAAATGGTGCTCTAATCTCTTCTTGTAAGGTGGTTGATGTTGTCATTAAGGTTAGAGCTGGCTATATCTACAAGTACCTACATCCAATTTCGTATCACCTTTCCTGTTTAGACTTCACACCTATACGTAGATTACTAACACAGCGAAAAGACGGGAGATTCTTGTAACAGGATGAGATACATTTCTTTCACAATGCTTGGATCGACCGTCATTCGACGTTGTGAGGAAATTTTACACTCTAGGTAACACTATCCCCTATCGGTGGCAGCATCTCTAGGCTCAAGTAGGTCAGCACATCCGATTTCTGAGCTGCTTTTTATTTACTAGGTAGCACCCTAGGGCCTACATCAGTCGCCTCTTACAACATACATTGTAGGTTGCAGTGGTACTATTCTTTGCTTGCTTTGCGGGCCCCGGCACCACACGAGCGCAACGCGGAAATTGAGAATAGAAGATTCGCATGAGACTTTTATCAAAATTACGTTTTCCAAGAGGGAAAGGAAGGAGGGGGGCAGTCTTATGTTCGGGTGGATATGAAGTTGGCATACTTCCAGCTCATCATCATCAAGTGCCATGACAAAAGTAAAAATATGGGTCTCTGTGGCGTAGAGGTTAGGTGCTCGTCTCTGGTGCCAGAAGTACTCAGGTTCGTTCCTCGTAGAGCTATCTGGATATTTTTCAGAAAATCCTGATCTCAGTGTAGGTGAGATTGAGTTCCTAGTCCTATCAAAGACGGAGAATAAAACGTAGGTTCCGTGTTCAATTTGAGCACGTAGAGAACCACATCAATTCAAAATCGAGGAGAGCAGGCTGGAAAGCGCTGCCGAGGCAAATTCATTAGAAAATATTAAAATTCCTACAAAATTTCAAAATTACACGGAACACTCGCCGTGCTCAATTCAGCACTACAGCTGAGATCTTCCTTTGTAAGAAGAGATCAGCACATATGGTTACTCACTGAAGTGCAATGATGATGGTCCTATCAATCAATCATGCCAGCAGGAGTAGGTTATCATGTTCTTCAACAACTCTCTGTCTCTTGTTCTAACTATGAGTTCTGTCTCTTGTTCTAACTTGAGTTCTGTCTTTTGTTCTAACTATGAGTTCTGATCTTGTTCTAACTATGAGTTCTGATCTTGTTCTAACTATGAGTTCTGATCTTGTTCTAACTATGAGTTCTGTCTCTTGTTCTAACTATGAGTTCTGATCTTGTTCTAACTATGAGTTCTGATCTTGTTCTAACTATGAGTTCTGATCTTGTTCTAACTAGGGAGTTCGGGATCTTATCTAACTATGAGTTCTGATCTTGTTCTAACTATGAGTTCTGATCTTGTTCTAACTATGAGTTCTGATACTGTTCTAACTATGAGTTCTGATCTTGTTCTAACTATGAGTTCTGATCTTGTTCTAACTATGAGTTCTGATCTTGTTCTAACTATGAGTTCTGATACTGTTCTAACTATGAGTTCTGATCTTGTTCTAACTATGAGTTCTGATACTGTTCTAACTATGAGTTCTGATCTTGTTCTAACTATGAGTTCTGATACTGTTCTAACTATGAGTTCTGATACTGTTCTAACTATGAGTTCTGATACTGTTCTAACTATGAGTTCTGATCTTGTTCTAACTATGAGTTCTGATCTTGTTCTAACTATGAGTTCTGATACTGTTCTAACTATGAGTTCTGATCTTGTTCTAACTATGAGTTCTGATCTTGTTCTAACTATGAGTTCTGACACTGTTCTAACTATGAGTTCTGATACTGTTTTCATGCCGTGCCAAGATGTTAAACTATCTAGGATATTTGAACCTCTATGAACTTCATCTACTGATAGGATATTCGAGCATCGACTGAGAATCAGAAAACAACAACAACAGCCACAGTAAACGGAATCCCAGAGATCCACTGAATGGCAGCAGTAAAGGCCTCAACTTCGTTCCTATACTGGAAGTAGTTGTCCTGTACGCTCCCTTCGCCTGCAACAATCCTACCATGTGGCTGGTCAAAACTTCAGACTAACTTCTTACCACGATGTACAGACACATCAGTATAAACAACAACATCATCACTTTCATTATCTTCTATCTTTCTTCCTTTTTATGTTCTTCAGTCCTGTTTTGCCTTACCGCCCAGTGGTTACGGGGCGCAAATTTGGGGTGTAAAGAATAGAACCACTGTTGCCTGCCACGCATGTCGTAAGAGACGACTAATGAGGTTTGAAAGAAATCGGATGCACTTGTCCGCTAGGGAATGCTAACCGAAACAAATGCTTGCAGAAACGGATGCACCAGGCTGTAAGGCGCATAACATGGTGCAACCACCTCATATGAGGAATGGGATAACGGATTCTACAGTGCCAATCTGCCTCGGAGATTTAGCCACGCAGTAAGAATATCAGACATACCAGCACTGGCGTGGCCAAACTACTGCTGGAAGAGGTCGGCACAAACGGGGAAGCAGAAACCATCGGAATTATATCGTACAGAACTGTACCAGTATGCAGACTTAAGAACAAGAGGTGGCCCACTTAACTGCGTCCAAGATAAACTGTATGGCGTGGCTGATAATCTGAGACAGACGGCTGCCTTTATTAGAGAATCCGAAATCCCAATCTAGTGAGAACGCAGAAGAAGAAATTTTACCTGACAGCGTCAGGGTAAGAAGAGTTTTCTAGAACGAGCCCGTATGTGAGCTTTATAAATATCTAATATCAACTGCGTAAATTCTGTCGGAATATTACCCAACTCTCTACATTCTCTTCCAAGAGTAATGATAACGTTGTAGTAGTTGACCATGCTAAAAACATTTAGTTGGAATCCATTCTTCGCCTTTTTGGCTAGTGGAGTCACAACCATGGCAACCTGGCTTCTTCTTCTTCGTTGCCCGCTGTGAGTCCAGGCGAAGCCTTGGCGTTTCTCACTAATTTTTGCCTGAAAGCCTACCTACCGTTTTATTGGTGTCCTTCGCCATGCAGGCAGTCTTTCTCCGACTTCAGAGGTACTTGAAGTTTAAATCCTCAAATGTAATCTGGATCACTTGGTTAATTCAAGCTAGTTCTCTCCGTTTGTGCAATCTGGATCACTTGGTTAATTCAAGCTAGTTCTCTCCGTTTGCGCAATCCACCACATGCCACTCTTGATTTTCGAACCTTTAACAACATTACCATTCGTGTGCAGTGTGGTCATATACAACATTACCATTCGTGTGCAGTGTGGTCATATACAACATTACCATTCGTGTTCAGTGTGGTCATATACAACATTACCATTCGTGTTCAGTGTGGTCATATACAACATTACCATTCGTGTTCAGTGTGGTCATATACAACATTACCATTCGTGTTCAGTGTGGTCATATACAACATTACCATTCGTGTTCAGTGTGGTCATATACAACATTACCATTCGTGTTCAGTGTGGTCATATACAACATTACCATTCGTGTTCAGTGTGGTCATATACAACATTACCATTCGTGTTCAGTGTGGTCATATACAACATTACCATTCGTGTTCAGTGTGCTCCTTATAACTACAGTAACATGCGTACATTTATTTGGTTTGGGGAATAGCATGACCAGAATACAATGACAGCATGTCCCAATTTAATCTCCTCTTCACGCAGAACGGGTCTCAAGTGTAGACGAAGATAACATACAGGCATGACTTCATTGAATTGTTCTTGGTTGCTTTGTTTAAAGTGGATAGACACACGATTCAAAGCCTAACAGATATTTGTTAACTCAGTGACAACAGAGTTTTCGTGGGGGAAGGAGGAAAGGAGGTTGGAGAGGTTCTGTCATGAGTAAGGTAGTTTAGTATATTTCAGGTCACTCTCGATTCTTCTCTTTCTTATCTTCTTCTTCTTCTTTGTGTTCGTTTTTCTTCTTCTGCGTTCTACCTAGATTGGGATTTCGATTCTCTAATAAAGGCATCCGTCTGCCTCAGATTATCAGCCACGCCACACAGTTTGTCTTCTGCATTCTCACTAGATTGGGATTTCGGATTCTTTAATAAAGGCAGCCGTCTGTCTCAGATTATCAACCAATACAGTGTGTCTTGGACACTAGTGTAGACGCTAGTGTAAGTGGGCCACCTCTTTCTTCTTAAGTCTGCATATTGGGGGCAGTTCTGTAGGATATAATTCCTATGGTTTCTGCTTCCCGTTTGTGCCGACCTCTTCCTGCAATAAGTTTTGGCCACCCTCGTGATGGTAGGTCTGACATTCTTACTGCGTGGCAAAATCTCCGAGGCAGATTGGCGACCGTAGAATCCGTTATCCCATTCCTCATTGTGAGGGTCGTTGCACCATGTTATGCGCCTTGCGGCCTGGTGCATCCGTTTTCTGCAAGCATTAGTTTCCGGTAAGCATTCCCTAGCGGACACGTGCATCCGATTTCTTTCAAACCTCCTTAGTCGCCTCTTACGACATGCGTGGCAGGTAACAGTGGTTCTATTCTTTACACTTTAAATTTGGGCCCCGGTAACCACTCGGGCGGCGTTCGTTCTTTGCGACCAATTTTAATCACTCTTTGTGATATGTTTGATCTTTGCCAAGAACTTGTATACGTTACAATTGGTTTGGTAGGCCTCTAAATGCATAGACTTCTACACTTTTAGGACATGTGCATCCGATTTCAGCCAACCTCCTTAGTCGCCTCTTACGACATGAGTGTAACAGTGGTTCTATTCTTTACACCCCAAATTTGGACCCCGGTAACCACTCGGGTGCTCTAGTAATATGAAACTTCATTTAAATTCAAACAAGAAAGCACAGTCGTCGTGGCAAATGGTTCATGAAAGACAGAACGCCCTAGAGAAACCATGAAGCAAACTTTATTGAGAGAGATTAGATAATTTTATACCAGAGATTGAGCCAACTCGTTTCTCAAGGCTGGTGGTCCGGGTTCAACTCCACAGTGGGCGTTTTTTTTCCGACCGCTCTCAGTTCGACCCAGCCTCAACTGGGTACCAGACATGCTCTGGGAAAGTAAAGGCGGCCGGCGTGATGCTGACCACATCACCCATCATGTGCCGACGGTCAATGAACGATACAGGTCTAACACTGTATTGCCCTATATACCACGAGGTATGAAATGGTTCCTTGATTGATTTTTTACGTTTTGATTGAACAAGTAGTCAGGGATAGAGTGGTATGGAGAAATTTCTTTCTGGTCCTATATACCATAGCGGTTGAAGAGAAACGTATGAGCTTTGCCTTTCCTTTGGATGAAACAGTAGAGTAGAGAGGGGGGGTTGTGTTAAATGGTAAATGGGTCAGTCACATTTCCCATATTAGCTGCCCAAGTTAAGCATAAATGGAGATGACACTTCATCCTTACTTTCGGCTGAGACATAACATAGAAAGCAACAGACACTAGAGACATAGTGATGAGCTCAAAGGTAAGAGAGACAATTCAAATTCAGAGGTTGTCGCAGTAAACACTTGCCAATTGACTGTGTGTAATGACAAGAGAGACAAGCGCAAACTCAAAGATGTCACAGTAAACCAGTTGAAAATTGACCGTCTGTAAAGACAAGAGAGAACTCAGAAGTTGTCACACTAAACCAGTTGCTAATTGACCATCTGTAAAGACAAGAGAGACCATCGCAAATTCATAAGTTGTCACAGTAAAACACTTGCTAATTGACCATCTGTAAAGACAAGAAAGACCATCGCAAATTCAGTTGTCACACTAAACCACTTGCCAATTGACCATCTGTAAAGACAAGAGAGACCATCGCAAATTCATAAGTTGTCACAGTAAAACACTTGATAATTGATCGTCGACGAAAAAGGCCATATATATATATTTAAAGCAACTAAAAACCCAGGAAGGCTGAAACAAGAAGGGTTCGGAGACAATGGATGGAGTAGCTGGGGAGGTCTAAGCTGACAAAAACCAATTTCATTTTTTGTGCCAGGGCATCAGGGCATGCAATAATGTAATGGGAAATGAAAGTGCGCGATATGTTTGCAGGTATGTCTGCTGTAAATAGCAGGTGAGCAATGGACCTTACTGGTATTATAAATTTCCTAAGGGAGAGAAGATGTGTACATGATTTAAGTAATAGTGGTGAATCTACAACACTAACCAGACTGCAAGAATTCCATATCAAATGTGGTGTAGCTAGACAAGAACACTATGCTGGTAGCCAAAGAAGAATAGTAAACCAACAAAGAACCGAGTCGTTATAATAGTCGCCGCACGCTTGAAGACATACTGAAGAGGGGGAGATCGAATCACTTGTGGACTAATTGGTTCGACGTGCAGTGATGATGATCCAACGACTAAACTAAAAACTAACGATACACGTTAAATGATTAGAGTCCGTGCAGGCAGGTATCTGGAAATAGCGACTTATCAAACCTGTATTTAACTTTTAAAGTTGCTAAATCTTACCTGCACATCTGAAACACTGGATACAACACAACAGACACAGGTAATACTCCTCGCTCAAGCACGTTGGAAATGGGATTTTAAATTACCGTAAGGCATAAATACAATTTAACCAGTCGTCTGCTTAGTTAAAATGTTAAAGTAGGTCAGTAAATATGTTTTATACGTGTGACAAGCATACCAGATAGATTCAACACCAGGTGTCAGGTGACATGATGTTAAGTGACAGGCGGATGACTGCGATTTAATAATGAATAATGTATTGATTAATGTAAAGCTTATAATAGAACATGTTTGACTTATTCGACCTGTAAATATTACGGAGATTACCGAAGTGTTACGAACTGTATGTAAAAGTAAAGATCGAAACGAAACAAACACTATAATATACCTGCTTTTTCGTACGTGTTGTGCAGTGGGCTCGCAAGGGAAGCAAAGAATAGTACACTGCGACCTACAAGGCATGTCATAAGAGGCGACTGATGTAGGACCTAGGAAGCTACCCTAGTAAATAAAATCGTCGAAGAAATCGGATGTGCTGGCCTACTTGTAGGCACATAACTAGCACAACGTACAATCGCTCGTAGGCTCAGATGACATACAAATCACAAAAAGTGGTTTAACAAGTGGTTCAATATGAAGTGTTCGAAGAAGAAGAAGATAAAATAATCAAATGTGTTGCACTTAGAAGTTGCGATCGAAACAAGTAAACATCCACTGTAGAATTGAACCCGAACCACACGGTTAATCAGCGAGAGCACTAACCACTACGCCTTCCACGACATTAATCTATAGCGACGCAACACTAAAACAGGACATTCATTCTTCCTCAATGATCCAGCAGCACTTGAGCTCTTACCCTTTGGCCTAATGCTATGTAGTGGTATCTGTATGTGTTTGTAAGTTCTTTTGTTCCGTATAATGTGTTTCATTTATCAGGCCTTGGAGGAAGTAGGATCTTCCTGTCGTCGTCTAATGCTTGGCACTTGAAGAGATGGTAGTGAACGGTTTCATGATGATGTACACACAACTATCACTCTGGAGTGTGTTGTGGTTGAATTCTGTTCAATTGATTATTAGTTCATAGTTCGTATGTACTGTTCCAACTTCACCGCAACGGGTCACCCCATAATTGCTCCGTTTCTGTTCCAACGAAAATCACACGAAATGCTAACAACTATCTCCTGTGTCGTGAACTAATTCCAGAAAACAGTCGTACCGCCACAAAAAAGCAACCAGCGCCGCATAAATGCATATGGCCGTCGCTAAAGTGTCAACATAAAACTGTTCATCACTTGATTTGCAATTCATGTCGAATGGAACATTAATCACGACAAAATTCAGCTTTCTGCACATGCAAAACACTGCATACAGCAGATTGAATCGGTTCATCGTAACCCCTGTCCGCCATGTTCTGAATACCCACAATCACAACAAACGCACGGTTGACCCAGCAAAAAGCATTCCATGTGAGATTCATAGCTCACAGCGTTGCTCAAGCCCTAACTCAGTAGCTCGGCAAACGAAACCGGAAAATTCCCGATCAAACATTGGCGGAAATGCGCTAGCAAAGTCGTGTCCAGAATCAAACAATCCTGATTCTGAATGGCCCTCCCATATAAGTGATTATTAAGTGATATATGTTGATGCAAGTCTATTTTTTTTTCCGATCCAGAACCATTTGAGCTGAAAACTCTTCGGCTCGGTGTCATGGACATCGTAACCCTTCGGCTCGGTGCCACGAACACCGTAAATCTGGGGAACCTGTAGCTTTTCTGCCAGTCCGCGGAGTTGAACAAGCACTTACAGAGGACTAGTCACCCGTAGTCCAACGCGCTACGAACACGCTGGGCACGCGGGCAATGCAACAGTCTAAAATGGTGCTCTTTCTTGTAAGGTGGTTGATGTTGACATTGAGGTTAGGGTTGTTCTGTAACTCTTTCTTCCTATGTCTACCACATCCCTCCCATCTGTTTATGTAATACAAACAGTGTTTACAAAACAACAGAAAACAACATAAAACAACATAGAACAACACTAAACAACATAAAGCAACACTTAATAACATAACACAACACTAACAGCATAAAACAACATAAAACAACATAAAACAACATAAAGAACACTCAACAACACTAACCAACTCTAAACAACATAAAACAACATCAAACAACATAAAACAACACTCAACAACATAAAACAACATAAAACAACATACAACAACACTCAACAACATTAAACAACACTAAACAACATAAAACAACATAAAACAACACTACCCAACATTAAACAACACTAAACAACATAAACAAATATAAACAACACTACCCAACATAAAACAATGCTACAAAATATAAGGCAACACTAAACAACATAAAACAACACTAAACAATGTAAAACAACACTAAACAACATAATACAACACTAAACAACACAACACTAAACAACATAAAACAACATAAAACAAAACTAAACAACATAAAACAACACTAAACAACATAAAACAACACTAAACAACATAAAACAACACTCAACAGCATACAACAACACTCAACAGCATAAAACAACACTAAACAACATAAAACAACACTAAACAGTATAACACAACACTAAACAACATAAAACAAACTAAACAACATAATACAACACTAAACAACATAAAACAACACTAAACAAAATAATACAACACTAAACAACATAAAACAAAACTAAACAAAATAAAACAACACTAAACAACATAATACAACACTAAACAACATAAAACAAAACTAAACAGCATGAAACAACACTAAACAACATAAAACAAAACTAAACAGCATAAAACAACAGAAAACAACATAAAACAACATCGAACAACAATAAACAACAGAAAACAACATAAAACAACATAGAACAACACTAAACAACATAAATATACACTAAATAAACATAAAATAACACTAAACAACATAAAGCAACACTTAATAACATAACACAACACTAAAAACATAAAACAACATAAAACAACATAAAACAACACTAAAAACATAAAACAACATAAAGAACACTCAACAACACTAACCAACTCTAAACAACATAAAACAACATCAAACAACATACAACAACACTCAACAACATAAAACAACATAAAACAACATACATCAACACTCACCAACATTAAACAACACTAAACAACATAAAACAACATTAAACAACACTAAACAACATAAAACAACATAAAACAACACTACCCAACATAAAACAATGCTACAAAATATAAGGCAACACTAAACAACATAAAACAACACTAAACAATGTAAAACAACACTAAACAACATAATACAACACTAAACAACATAATACAACACTAAACAACATAATACAACACTAAACAACACATCACTAAACAACATAATACAACACTAAACAACATAATACAACACTAAACAACATAATACAACACTAAACAACACATCACTAAACAACATAATAACACGTAATACAAGTACTGTAGTTTTACAAATTACAAAACAATGACAAAATACAGCAACGTTTCGACCAACAAGGCCTTTATCAACAAACGAACAAACAGAGTGACAAATTAAAATGAAACACAAATGGACGACCAAATACAAACATATTTAAGGCGATTTATTTGGTCGTCCATTTGTGTTTCATTTAATTTGTCACTCCTGTTTGTTCGTTTGCTTGATAAAGGTCTTGTTGGTCGAAACGTTGCTGTATTTGTCATTGTTTTGTAATTTGTAAAACTACAGTACTTTGTAATTACGTGTTTGCCAATCAAATAGTTTTACTGCAGTTCCATATATATATAACAACATAATACAACACTAAACAACACAACACTAAACAACATAAAACAACACCAAACAACACTAAACAACATAAAACAACATAAAACACACCAAACAACACTAAACAACATAAGACAACATAAAACACACTAAACAACACTAAACAACATAAAACAACATAAAACAACACTAAACAACACTAAACAACATAAAACAACATAAAACAACACTAAACAACACTAAACAACATAAAACAACACTAAACAACACTAAACAACATAAAACAACATAAAACAACACTAAACAACACTAAACAACATAAAACAACACTAAACAACACTAAACAACATAAAACAACAATAAACAACACTAAACAACACTAAACAACACTAAACAACAATAAACAACACTAAACAACACTAAACAACATAAAACAACATAAAACAACACTAAACAACACTAAACAACATAAACAACACTAAACACACTAAACAACACTAAACAACATAAAACAACACTAAACAACATAAAACAACACTAAACAACACTAAACAACATAAAACAACATAAAACAACACTAAACAACACTAAACAACATAAAACAACACTAAACAACACTAAACAACACTAAACAACACTAAACAACATAAAACAACATAAAACAACACTAAACAACACTAAACAACATAAAACAACATAAAACAACACTAAACAACACTAAACAACACTAAACAACACTAAACAACACTAAACAACATAAAACAACATAAAACAACACTAAACAACACTAAACAACATAAAACAACACTAAACAACACTAAACAACACTAAACAACACTAAACAACACTAAACAACATAAAACAACATAAAACAACACTAAACAACACTAAACAACACTAAACAACATAAAACAACACTAAACAACACTAAACAACACTAAACAACATAAAACAACATAAAACAACACTAAACAACACTAAACAACAATAAACAACACTAAACAACACTAAACAACACTAAACAACACTAAACAACACTAAACAACATAAAACAACATAAAACAACACTAAACAACATAAAACAACACTAAACAACATAAAACAACACTAAACAACACTAAACAACATAAAACAACATAAAACAACACTAAACAACACTAAACAACATAAAACAACACTAAACAACACTAAACAACAATAAACAACATAAAACAACACTAAACAACACTAAACAACACTAAACAACACTAAACAACATAAAACAACATAAAACAACACTAAACAACACTAAACAACACTAAACAACATAAAACAACATAAAACAACACTAAACAACACTAAACAACATAAAACAACATAAAACAACACTAAACAACACTAAACAACACTAAACAACACTAAACAACACTAAACAACATAAAACAACATAAAACAACACTAAACAACACTAAAAACATAAAACAACATAAAGAACACTCAACAACACTAACCAACTCTAAACAACATAAAACAACATCAAACAACATACAACAACACTCAACAACATAAAACAACATAAAACAACATACATCAACACTCACCAACATTAAACAACACTAAACAACATAAAACAACATTAAACAACACTAAACAACATAAAACAACATAAAACAACACTACCCAACATAAAACAATGCTACAAAATATAAGGCAACACTAAACAACATAAAACAACACTAAACAATGTAAAACAACACTAAACAACATAATACAACACTAAACAACATAATACAACACTAAACAACATAATACAACACTAAACAACACATCACTAAACAACATAATACAACACTAAACAACATAATACAACACTAAACAACATAATACAACACTAAACAACACATCACTAAACAACATAATAACACGTAATTACAAAGTATGAGTTTTACAATTACAAAACAATGACAAATACAGCAACGTTTCGACCAACAAGGCCTTTATCAAGCAAACGAACAAACAGGAGTGACAAATTAAAATGAAACACAAATGGACGACCAAATACAAACATATTTAAGGCGATTTTATTTGGTCGTCCATTTGTGTTTCATTTAATTTGTCACCCCTGTTTGTTCGTTGCTTGATAAAGTCTTGTTGGTCGAAACGTTGCTGTATTTTCATTTTTTGTAATTTGAAAACTACAGACTTTGTAATTAGTGTTTTGCCAATCAAATAGTTTTACTGCAGTTCCATATATATATAACAACATAATACAACACTAAACAACACAACACTAAACAACATAAAACAACACCAAACAACACTAAACAACATAAAACAACATAAAACACACCAAACAACACTAAACAACATAAGACAACATAAAACACACTAAACAACACTAAACAACATAAAACAACATAAAACAACACTAAACAACACTAAACAACATAAAACAACATAAAACAACACTAAACAACACTAAACAACATAAAACAACACTAAACAACACTAAACAACATAAACAAAAAACACACTAAACAACACTAAACAACATAAACAACACTAAAAGCACTAACAACATAAACAACATAAAATAAACAACACTAACAGCACTAAACAAATAAAAAACATACACAAACTAAACAACATAAACAACATAAACAACACTAAACAACTAAACAACATAAAACAACACTAAAAACACAAACAATTACTAAAGCACAAACAACTACTAAACAACATAAAACAACATAAAACAACTAAACAACATAAACAACACTAAACAACATAAAACACACTAAACAACACTAAACAACATAAAACAACATAAAACAACACTAAACAATACTAACGAAGTCTATAATAACAACTAATATTAACACTAACTACATAATACAACACTAAACACATAATAAACATAAAACAACACTGAACACTAAACAACATAAAACAACATAAACAACACTAAACAACACTAAACAACACTAAACAAATACACCTAAACAACATAAACAACATAAAACAACACTAAACAACACTAAACAACATAAAACAACACTAAACAACACTAAACAACACTAAACAACACTAAACAACACTAAACAACATAAAACAACATAAAACAACACTAAACAACAATAAACAACACTAAACAACATAAAACAACACTAAACAACACTAAACAACACTAAACAACATAAAACAACAATAAACAACACTAAACAACACTAAACAACATAAAACAACACTAAACAACATTAAACAACACTAAACAACATAAACAACACTAAACAACATAAAACAAACACTAAAACAAACTAAACAACATAAAACAACACTAAACAACATAAAACAACACTAAACAACACTAAACAACATAAAACAACATAAAAAAACACTAAACAACACTAAACAACATAAAACAACACTAAACAACACTAAACAACATAAACAACAACATAAAACAACACTAAACAACATAAACAACACTAAACAACATAAACAACATAAACAACATAAAACAACACTAAACAACACTAAACAACACTAAACAACATAAAACAAATAAAACAAACATAAACAACACTAAACAACATAAACAACATAAACAACATAAACAACACTAAACAACATAAACAACACTAAACAACATAAACAACATAAACAACATAAACAACACTAAACAACATAAACAACATAAAACACATAAAACAACACTAAACAACATAAACACTAACACTAAACAACATAAACAGCATAAAACAACACTAAACAACAATAAACAACACTAAACAACACTAAACAACACTAAACAACATAAAACAACACTAAACAACATAAAACAACACTAAACAACATAAAACAACACTAAACAACATAAAACAACACTAAACAACACTAAACAACACTAAACAACATAAAACAACACTAAACAACATAAAACAACACTAAACAACACTAAACAACACTAAACAACAATAAACAACACTAAACAACATAAAACAACACTAAACAACATAAACAACATAAACAACATAAAACAACACTAAACAACATAAAACAACACTAAACAACATAAAACAACAATAAACAACACTAAACAACATAAAACAACATAAAACAACACTAAACAACATAAAACAACACTAAACAACATAAAACAACACTAAACAACATAAAACAACACTAAACAACACTAAACAACATAAAACAACATAAAACAACACTAAACAACACTAAACAACACTAAACAACATAAAACAACATAAAACAACACTAAACAACAATAAACAACATAAAACAACACTAAACAACACTAAACAACATAAAACAACACTAAACAACACTAAACAACATAAAAACATAACATATAAAACAACACTAAACAACATAAAACAACACTAAACAACTAAACAACACTAAACAAAACAACAAACAACACTAAACAACATAAAACAACATAAAACAACACTAAACAACACTAAACAACAATAAACAACACTAAACAACACTAAACAACATAAAACAACACTAAACAACATAAAACAAACTAAACAACATAAAACAACATAAAACAACACTAAACAACACTAAACAACATAAAACAACACTAAACAACATAAAACAACACTAAACAACATAAAACAACACTAAACAACATAAAACAACACTAAACAACATAAAACAACACTAAACAACATAAAACAACACTAAACAACAATAAACAACACTAAACAACATAAAACAACACTAAACAACATAAACAACACTAAACAACATAAACAACATAAACAACATAAACAACACTAAACAACATAAAACAACACTAAACAACATAAAACAACACTAAACAACAATAAACAACACTAAACAACATAAAACAACACTAAACAACATAAAACAACACTAAACAACATAAAACAACACTAAACAACATAAAACAACACTAAAAACATAAACAACACTAAACAACATAAAACAACACTAAACAACATAAAACAACACTAAACAACATAAAACAACACTAAACAACATAAAACAACACTAAACAACATAAAACAACACTAAACAACATAAAACAACACTAAACAACATAAAACAACACTAAACAACATAAAACAACACTAAACAACATAAAACAACACTAAACAACATAAAACAACACTAAACAAACATAAAACAACACTAAACAACATAAAACAACACTAAACAACATAAAACAACACTAAACAACATAAAACAACACTAAACAACATAAAACAACACTAAACAACATAAAACAACACTAAACAACATAAAACAACACTAAACAACATAAAACAACACTAAACAAACATAAACAACACTAAACATACAACATAAACAACATAAACAACACTAAAACAAAACAACACTAAACAACATAAAACAACACTAAACAAACATAAAACAACACTAAACAACATAAAACAACACTAAACAAACATAAAACAACACTAAACAACATAAAACAACACTAAACAACATAAAACAACACTAAACAAACATAAAACAACACTAAACAAACATAAACAACACTAAACAACATAAAACAACACTAAACAACATAAAACAACACTAAAACATAACACTAAATAAACAACACTAAACAAACATAAAACACACTAAACAAACATAAACAACATAAAACAACACTAAACAAACATAAAACAACACTAAACAACATAAAACAACACTAAACAAACATAAAACAAAAACAAACACATAGAAAACCATACAAAACAACACAGTAAAGAAGTATAAATCATACATTTTTGTAATTCAGAGCAAATTTAATCCAAGTTTTTTAAATGTTTCTCTACAGCTCAGGCGCTAAACCGGAAGTATGCAGGCTAACACAAGAATACAATGCTTCTATTTTCAGTGACACAGATAAGGATATCATTGGATAAATGTTATATTACATTTGAAATTAAACAGAAACTTTAACAAACTCTTTACTGTCTACGTTAGGCAGTGCAGGGGGAACTGCCTGAAGAATTTAAAGGTCGGTTAGGATTTTTCTTTATGCCCTGACATAGGATTGACCTTGGGCCTTACATAAGATTGAACCCAGGTCTCCTAAATGGGAGCCCGCAGAAACAATAAAATGATTTGAAAACAATAGTGAAGACTTTTTATACAGACTGATGGTGTTCTTTTCAAGGGAACTTTAGAGTAATGATACCAGAATATATGAACTCATAGGCGTCCACAGAAGGTTTTCAAGATAGGGGCAAAGTGGAAACAAATAATTTAGTTTGGTTGTTTACTGCGCGGTAATGGAGAAAATCAGAATCTTATAACACTCTTCTATCCAACATTCATTTTTGAAAAGGTGTGGCATTTCCTATCACCCTCCCCCTCCCCACACCACCCACCTCCCATCCCATCCAACAACCTCTTCTATGGAATTGAATTCGATATTTTTCACCTCTATCATCAACGCTTCTTCCATGGTTTCCCTAGAGCGTCCTCTCTTTCTTGAAACATTTGCATCACACTTCAATGTCTATTTTTTAATTCTTTGATAATTTCTCCTCAGAGTATGCCCAACATATCTCCATCTTCTCTTTCGTTATAACATATGTTACTAGTGGTTAACCAAACATTTCTTCTCAGAGTATGCCCAACATATCTTCATCTTCTCTTTCGTTATAACATATGTTACTAGTGGTTGACTAGATATTTAGTTCATTTCATCCTTTCTCCTGAATTCCTCCAAATTTGTATGTTCATTATTTTTTCAAATAATCTATTTGCAAATGCATGTCTATATTATTTAATTTTCCATTTCTCACTGGTACGTAGATGTTAGTTTATATGTATTATTCTGTGAACGCTCCATATCGACCACTTGTTAACCACTCTGTATGATGTGTATGTGATCTGAGCCTAATAGCGATTGTATGTTGTGCCAGTTATGCACCTACAAGTAGGCCAGCACATCTGATTTTTGCGATTCTTTGTATTTACTAGGGTATCTTCCCTGTGTCCTACACCAGTCACCTCTTACGACATGCCTTGCAGGTCGCAGTCTTACTATTATTTCTCCCCATATATATATATATATATATATTCATTCTTTAGCCTCTTTGTCTCAGGAGACAATAGGTCTTGCGTCACGTTGTATGTTCTGTGCCGAATCACAACGTTTCTTTTGGCTGTAATGGCCTATTCTGGAGTGGCAATCCTTGTCACAGTTGTTGTAGGTAAAACTGGAGACTGGAGCTGATACATAGGATGTTCTCTTCGCTTTGCTTCCACATGTGATGTTGTTTTTCTTCTTTTCTTTTTGAGCCGCCCTCACTGCCGCTCGCCATGCTTGCCTGTCTTTGACCAGCCGCTCTCAATGTTCTTTGTCTATGCCGCATGAAGTTAGATCACGCTTGCATGTATCAATGAAGCGTAATAATGGACGCCCATGTCGTACCGGACACAACAAGCTCCGAGCCCAAATGTTCCATAAACTTAAAATTGACACAACTAGACTGTGCCACTGCAAAAAGACAGACATGACGGCAGAACACCTCCTGCAAGACTGTCAACGGTTAGCAGGTATTAGGAAAGAGTCATGGCCCCAACACACAGAGCTTCGTGAAAAGCTGTACGGAGGAACGGAGTCCCTTAAAACCACAGTAAAATTCATGGTAAAAATTGGTTCATAGTCTAGGCCGGGAACGAAGAGGAGGACGCAGATGTCTAGTACCAGTTTCGAGTTGACCATATAGAATGTTCTTTGGGATTCTATCATCGCTCATACGGCACTGCGTCCCAGCCATCTCAGACGTCGCTGACTCAGCAACGTGTACATGCTTGGAATGCCAAGTATATATATATATATATATATATATATATATATATATATATAGTGGCGGCTCGTCATTATTATGGTGGGGCCAGTGGGGCCTGGTGAAAATAATGTTTAACGTGTATTTATTATTTTATGAAATAAAATATAGCAACCCAAAACCATGATTTATCCGGAATAAAATGTCTGGCCCCAGCAACAAAAATTATCACGAGCCGCCACTGGATATATAAATATATATATATATATATATGAACCTTATATTAAAATACCGCAAAAATTGTCTGAAAGTTCAACGTTCTACAGCTGCGACGTGACTCAGGATGACCTACTCGGATACGGACCAGTGATGATAAAATCAATTTGATAACTGTGACAGAAAATCAATATGTTTAATATGACTCGCTCGTGTTGGTTGTCTCTGTCGCCCGTGTGGTGCAGGAGCCCGCAAGGGAAGCAAAGAATAGTACTACTACAACCTACAAGGCATGTCGTAAGAGGCGACTGATGTAGGACCTAGGAAGCTATACAAGTAAATAAAAGCATCGCAAAAATCAGATGTGCTGGCCTACTTGTAGGCGCATAACTTTCACAATGAAAATCGCTCTTAGGCTCAGATCACATACAAATCACAAAGATTGGTTAACAAGTGGTCGATATGGAGCGTTGGAAGAAGAAGATGATTGTCTCAATGTAGCAGACATTAAGACATAACACAATACTCAATGTTTAGTTAATTACGATTCTAAGATCCTGCCGTAGTATTTTCAGACCTTAGGGTATGAAATGCCTGTAACTTTATATTTCTAGACCCTGGTGTGCAGGGTGTAGGAAAGCCATTTCCTTTCCTCGTGTGTGGGATTGAACCCACGACTCTCTTAAGTCTGTGTCGATGGGCGAGCGTTTATGGGTTACACTAGTCCATTTCCTTTAGTTGATCGTTTGATTGATTGATTAATAGAACCATCATCATCGCACTTTGGTGAGTAACCATGTGTGCTCCGATCTCTTTCTTACACATAAAGATCTCAGCTGCAGTGCACGAATTCCGTATCACCGGCGAAGGTCCCCGATGTAATTTTGAAGATGGAGAAAATATTTTTGTAGGAATTTTATTTTAATTTTTTTAATAAATTTTGCCCAGACAGCGGCTTTCTAGCCTGCTCTTATCAATTTTGCTCATACAGCGGCTTTCTTCCAACATACTCTTCTCAATTTTGCTCATTCAACAGCTTTCTTCCAACCTACTCTTCTCAATTTTGAACTGTCAATGTTTCTTTTACGTGCTCAAATTGAACACAGAACCTACGTTTTATCGTCCGTCTCCGATAAGACTAGGAACTCGATGTCACCTACACTGAGATCTGGGATCTCTGGAATAATATCCAGATGGCTCTACGAGGGAGCGAACCTGGTACCTTTGGCATAAGAGACGGGCAGCATTTAATTAAGCTGCACAAGATAAATTGACTAAAGACGAGAGATCTACATCATTATACCGGGTTCCTAAATGACTCGGTACTTCACCACAGAAATGACGCACCGCCTGCAGAGTGTATATCCCAAAGCACGAGCGCCGTAGCTAAGGCTGCAGTCAGAGGAGTATAGTACCTCTGAAGTCGGAGAAGGCACGCCTGTATGGTGGGGAACACTGATAATAAGGAAAGCAGGCTTTCACTCAAAAATTAGTCAGACACGTCATTCTCAGGCGCTCCAACTACGCCTGATTTCATAGCGGGGTAACGCAAGAAGAAGAAGAGGAAGAGGAGTATAGCACAAAACACGAACGAACTCCGTAGCTACGGCAGCAATCATAGAAGACTGGACAAAATACAGGGCACGGGCCAGATTGAACTCACTACTTTCGGAACGCAAAGCTAAAGGCTTAACCATGAAGTCGTCCGAGTGGTTACCGAGGCCCAAATTTGGGGTGTAAAGAATAGAACCACTGTTATCTTCCATGCATGTCGTAAGAGGCGACTAAGGAGGTCTAGATTAAATCGGATGCACGTGTCCTAAACACGTAGAAGACCCGCCTGCCCAGCGTGTTCGTAGCGCGTTGGACTACGGGTGCTAGCCCTCTGTGAGTGCGAGTTCACTTCCGCGGGCTGGCAGAAAAGTCACAGGCTCCCCAGATTTACGGTGTTCGTGGCACCGAACCGAAGGGTTACGATGTCCATGACACCGAGCCGGAGAGCTGAAAGCTCCAAGTCCTTCTAGATCGGGAAAAAAAAACTATGTAGAAGTTTATGCGTTTAGAGGTCTACCAAACCAATGTACAACGTTTACACGTTCTTGGCAAAGATCAAACATATCACAAAGAGTGATTAAATTGGTGGTAAAGAACGAACGCAAAGAAGAAGAAGAACCATAAAGATCCCCAGTAACAAAATCTGTAATGTGGTGATCAAGTAGTAACATGTCCCTTGAGGAACGTCCCTTTCATTACAGCCTGCCTGAAATACTCTGTCTCTAGCAAGTTTTCTCGTCTCCTTCAGCGTCATACTCAAGATTTATTTGATGTCCTGCTGCTACCTACGTCTTGGTCGTTCCCTACTTCTACTTCAGCAACCAGGACTTCCATTACCGTTCTCTCTAACTCACTGTGACGTTTTAAGTGGTCAAAATATTTTATCTTCCGGGACATGATGTTATTTATGAGGCAATACTACTCGAGAGATGTACAGTTGTTTGTTGTAATTGTAACAGCTGCAATAATCTACACAAACGCAACACATTAACACAAGCGCAACACACTCACACAAGCACAACACACTCACATATGCACAACACACTCACACAAGCACAATACACTCACACTAGCACAATACACTCACACTAGCACAATACACTTACATATGCACAACACACTCACACTATCACAACACACTCACACTAGCACAATACACTCACACTAGCACAATACACTTACACAAGCCACAAGCACAACACAATCACACTAGCACAACACACTCACACAAGCACAACACACTCACACAAGCACAATACACTCACACCACAAGCGGAACCAACTCACACCCGCACAACACACTCACAACAAGGAAGAGTATTAACCTGCACTACACAGTGACACATCTCACATACTTCCTTGTGTGTGTGGATTTTATTTTCGCAGTTGGCATTAGTCATCTCCAACAGTCTCTCTATAATAAATCAGATCTAGCACAATGTTACAGTATAACTCCAGATGTGATACAATCAGATCTGACACAATGTTACAGTATAACTCCAGATGTGATACAATCAGATCTGACACAATGTTACAGTATAACTCCAGATGTGATATAATCAGATCTAACACAATGTTACAGTATAACTCCAGATGTGATAAATCAGATCTAGCACAATGTTACAGTATAACTCCAGATGTGATACAATCAGATCTAACACAATGTTACAGTATAACTCCAGATGTGATACAATCAGATCTGACACAATGTTACAGTATAACTCCAGATGTGATACAATCAGATCTAACACAATGTTACAGTATAACTCCAGATGTGATACAATCAGATCTAGCACAATGTTACAGTATAACTCCAGATGTGATACAATCAGATCCGACACAATGTTACAGTATAACTCCAGATGTGATACAATCAGATCTGACACAATGTTACAGTATAACTTCAGATGTGATACAATCAGATCTAACACAATGTTACAGTATAACTCCAGATGTGATACAATCAGATCTGACACAATGTTACAGTATAACTCCAGATGTGATACAATCAGATCTGACACAATGTTACAGTATAACTCCAGATGTGATACAATCAGATCTGACACAATGTTACAGTATAACTTCAGATGTGATACAATCAGATCTAACACAATGTTACAGTATAACTCCAGATGTGATAAATCAGATCTAACACAATGTTACAGTATAACTCCAGATGTGATACAATCAGATCCGACACAATGTTACAGTATAACTCCAGATGTGATAAATCAGATCTAACACAATGTTACAGTATAACTCCAGATGCGGTACAATCAGATCTAACACAATGTTACAGTATAACTCCAGATGTGATAAATCAGATCTGACACAATGTTACAGTATAACTCCAGATGTGATAAATCAGATCTAACACAATGTTACAGTATAACTCCAGATGTGATAAATCAGATCTAGCACAATGTTACAGTATAACTTCAGATGTGATACAATCAGATCTGACACAATGTTACAGTATAACTCCAGATGTGATAAATCAGATCTGACACAATGTTACAGTATAACTCCAGATGTGATAAATCAGATCTGACACAATGTTACAGTATAACTCCAGATGTGATAAATCAGATCTGACACAATGTTACAGTATAACTCCAGATGTGATACAATCAGATCTAACACAATGTTACAGTATAACTTCAGATGTGATACAATCAGATCTAACACAATGTTACAGTATAACTCCAGATGTGATACAATCAGATCTAACACAATGTTACAGTATAACTCCAGATGTGATACAATCAGATCTGACACAATGTTACAGTATAACTCCAGATGTGATACAATCAGATCTGACACAATGTTACAGTATAACTCCAGATGTGATACAATCAGATCTAACACAATGTTACAGTATAACTCCAGATGTGATAAATCAGATCTGACACAATGTTACAGTATAACTCCAGATGTGATACAATCAGATCTGACACAATGTTACAGTATAACTCCAGATGTGATACAATCAGATCTGACACAATGTTACAGTATAACTCCAGATGTGATACAATCAGATCTAACACAATGTTACAGTATAACTCCAGATGTGATACAATCAGATCTAACACAATGTTACAGTATAACTCCAGATGTGGTACTTTACAGTGGAAGTTTTGTTCTTTTTGTAAAATCACAGTTATCTATCTGTAGACGGATGTAGCGTAGATGTTAGGTGCATGACTCTTGTACCAAAGGTAACCGGTTCGCTCCCTCGTGGAGCCATCGGGATATTTTTCCAGAGATTCCTGATCTCAGTGTATGTGTGATCGAGTTTCCAGTCATATCGGAGATGGATGATAAAAACGTAGATCCCGTGTTCAATTTCAGCAAGTAAAAGAACCTTAGGCAGTCCAAAATCGAAAAGAGCAGGCTGGAAAATCGCTGCCCGAGAAAAATTTCTTTGAAAGGATTAAAAATAAAATTCTTACAAAATATCTTCCCCATCTTCAAAATTACACCGGGGACCTTCGCCGGTGCTTCGGAGCACGTACACTGCAGCTGAGATCTTTATGTGTAAAGAAGAGATGGGAACAGACGTGGTTACTCAGCGAAGTGCAATGATGATGGCCCTAACAAACAATCAATAAATCAATTAATTAATAACCAAAAAAAAGACAATATAACCCATCGGTCGTTGTGGTAAATTATGGACGAGTAGTTTTTTTTTGGTTGGACTAGTTTTCTGGGAAATACGAACTTTGGTATTTGTCCATACCGAGCTAATTAATGTGATTGTCTTAATTAGTACAAGTATCGAATTAGTAGGGTTTGACGTTCGATGTATATCACACTGCGATACCTGCCACTTAGTGATGTAGTATGTTCTGTCAGGCATCGATCGTAACACGGTTAAGTCGTAAATGTAGAAGGGATGATGGTAACAAAGAGCTACAGAAGAGTACTTGGAATATCATGAACAGAGAAAGGAACACATGCTTCTGTTCTGGAACAGCTTGATATTAGAGAGAGAGAGTTGGCTATTAAAGAGTATAAAAACAAGGAAAATTAAATATTTCGGATACATCAAATGACATGAGTGCATATAAAAGATAACTTTGGAGGGAATGGTTCCTGGAAGAAGAATGAGAGGAAGACATAGAAGACTATGGGTGCAAGATGTCATTGACGATCTGAGAATCACTGCTGCTGACGCCGGTTAACTTGCACAGAACAGTGAGTTTTTCAGGACTGCTGTCATGGGAGCCAAGTTCCGCAAGGGACAAGCTACTTAATGATAAATAAAGTGGTTAGATAGATAAGTACTGGTGTACATTGCAATCAATGAGAACAAGCAAGCATGCAGATATATAGACCAAATTATAGAAGTAAGTATACATTTATTTGTTAAACTACTATTAGTAACCATCACATTAAATGAGACTGAGATAAGACAAGTACAGAAATTGAAATACCTCGGAGTCCTGGTAACATCAGATGGTAGATACAGAACAGAAATAAAGAGAAGAATAGGGCAGGCAAAAGTAGCTTTTCAGAAAATGAGAAGCATTATATGCAACAAGTCCTTGTCAATTGAGATCAGAATGCGAGTTATTCAGTGCTACATACAACCAATACTGATATACGGATGCAAGTCATGGACAATAAACAAACAGATCGAAAAATCACAGATATGGTTTTACAGAATCCCATGGACTGCTAAAATGACTAATGTTGAGGTGTTGAATGAGATCAAGACACAGAGAAAGCTTATCATCAATATAAGAAAGAGGTAGTCATCATTTTTCGGGCATGTGATGAGAAGGGAGGTTTAGAACACATTGTGATAACCGGTAAAATCGAGGGTAGATGAGACAGAGGAAGATAGAGAGAGAAAATTTTGAATATTCTGACTTCATGGCACGAAAGAGCGTCAACATCTGAGATGATAGCAAAACCAGAGACAGCGATTTGTGAAGATCCATGATCGCCTACGCCAGCCAGCAACCTGATGATGATGATGACTATTACTAAATCTTTGTGTTACCGGTTGGAGATGAGACAACTAATGCTGCTACTACTACTACTACCGTTGCTAGTACTCTACTGCTGCTACTACTACTACTACTACTACTGCTGCTGCTACTACCAGTTTCAGTTTGGAATATCTTCATTGCACTCCGGATATGTCCATAGGTGCTCCGATCTCCTTCGCAATATCACCAACAGCGTCCAGCGACTGACCTTACCAGTTCGGTTTTGATTGATGAGCCTACTCACGTACCTGTTATGCTGTTCTTTTCTTGCTACTCCAATCTTCAAACCCAGCTCTTGCAATCTAGTAGTTGACGTTGATTGGTTTAAATGAAAATCTTCTTTGCGGCCACACTCTATGAGAGCGTTCAAAATATCAGCGTTATTTATTGGCTGCCCTTTGATATGGTGGCAGAGCCAACCATCCTGTCTGCTCTCTCATTGCCAACAACACCAATGTGCCCTGGAACGAAGATAAGTGTGATTCTGCAAATTGTTGACGCTTGTAGTGATTCAGTCCATTGCCTGCGCACCGAACCGGCCTCCACCTTTCGGATCATACTCATTGAATCACTCAGAATGCACGCATGAGTGAAGTTTTGTGACTCCAGCCTGCGTAAAGCATTAGTCACCGCCAGTGCAGCCAGAGTAGTGCATTAGTCACCACCAGTACTTCCATTGTCATGCTGCTTGTTGTCATACGAAATGCATCACTCGTCTCCTGGACCATTCTGCCACATTAACTTGCAGAGAAGGCCCATGTGGACTTTTCGTGACGAACTACCGATCCATCCATGTAAATCACAACGTGCCCTTCATTGCAATTTTCATCAATGCTAACCTTGACGTCTGCATCCAGCGCCAAGGGATTCCTCTCTCTCTCTCTCTCTCTCTCTCTCTCTGCAACTTTTGTCAAATTTAACGATGGTGGAAAAAGTGTTTTTGTATAGTGAAGGCATAGGTATCCATTCTTCCCCATAATCGACATTTGTGAGCTCGCATACCAGCTGAACAGTGTCTGCAGCACGGCCAACCCACGACTTGCTCCGCTTTAATCAATTTCCTCCACTGATGCTGATGCTTGTGCAGCCGAGGATGATACGTATAGCTTCATTCCGTATTCTCCCAGTTTTCAATTTGCGTTTTACTAACAGTGAGGAAAGCCATTGCATATTCAATGGTGGAAAGAACCAACGTATGAGACAGGATGACAAGCAACCGTTGCGCGATATTAGCAGTCGTCATAACTCTCATTGCCGATAAACCTTCACCTGCCTTGGTTATTGGTTATTGGTTACTAAACTGACGTCATTGCACTCCGGGCAGACCCATAGGTGCTCAGTCTCCCCAACAAATATCGAAGAGTATGCATACTGATGGTTCCTGTGGCTCGCTGATTAAACACACCTCTCACTCTGCCTCTCAGGCATCCAGTTCGACTTGAACAACGGGTAATTCCAAACTGCTTAAATCGCTTGATCGATTCAACATCGATTTTAGTGTCCTCATCCAACAGAGAGTCGCGAAGAGACCGAAGAATATCCCCTTATCCATCTTCAACTCCCCAACAATCGATGCTGTTGATGCAAGCCTGACGCTCTCTCATTACCGTAAACACCCGCATGCCCAGGACAGTATATCCACGTAAGCCGCTGGAGGTTAGAAACTTATATAGACGACATCCACTCATACCGAAACCTACCTTTCTGGATCTTGTGAAGCATCGACTGAGAGTCAGATACCTGCCTTGACAATGACATACTCAACACGTTTCCTGAAACACAGGCTGCGGTCAAATTGCACACCCAAAAATTTCATCGATTTTGCTCCGGACAAACCAACACCGCAAAGTTCTACAATAGACGTACATGCGTTAACAGTGTGATTATTGAGTGAGAACCATGTTACTGCCACTTTTGTAGGGTTAACTAGTGCAGCAGAGACATCACATCAGTTTGTGATGCGGTCAAGTTCCTTCTCCGGCAATCGCATCCCTGTCTTTCCCTTGTCTATACACTAGAATGTCATCAGCAAATGATAAAGTTCTACCTTTGCCATCAAGTTGTTGTTCTGTGATTGACACCGTGTATATGTTGAATGAGACAGGTGAAAGAGGAGAGACCCAGTCACCGGGGAATATACCGCGAGTCACCCAGTAAGAGGAATATACAGTCACCGGTTCAGAAAACCAACCACCACATCGCAGTACAACCTTCCTTTTGAATATCGCAGCAGCTATCCATCTTATGTATAGAGGGCGTACCTGGAGTTCAATAAGCTGGTGATAACCAATATTACTAGAATACACCAGTTGCAAGAGCGTACAACCTAAAAATGGAATTATCAAGTGGAAAAGACAGACCAAGAAAAAGATGGATTGATGGAGTTAAAAACATAGTAAAACGCTCTAACAGAAACAACCTTTCAGAACAAACAAAAGGGGACCGTTGAAGACCTCAAGCGCACCACTCTGTTTATGATAAATAGCGGAGTAGTCGCATAGCAGAAGTTGATCAAAGAAGAACAAGTTCATTATTATTTCTCACTCTCCATTAACGATATTTATATATTTTTTTTCCCGATCCAGAAGCACTTGAGCTTTTCAGCTCTTCGGCTCGGTGCCATGGACATCGCAACTCTTCGGTTCGGTGCCACGAACACCGTAAATCTGGGAAATCTGTGGCTTTTTCTGCCATCCCGCGGAATTGAACACAGAGGATAGTCACCCGTAGTCCAACGCGCTACGAACACACTGGGCAGACGGGCTTATAATTTGTTTAAATCACCATTCATTACCACCACAATGAAGTTGAATAAAACGTGATTAGGACCACAGCTCCTGGTAACAGAAGACAGTATAGCTTATCCGACGTATCGGAAATTCCTGTATGAGGGGGGCTGGTTTTTGTATACGTTTGATAGAATACTGTACACTTTATTGCAGTTTTACTCAAGACTTTGAGTTCATAGTTATTTATTATTGATGAAAGGTATTAATAATACTGAATCTTTCAATCAAATGTGAAGTCAGTGCTGTTCTATGGCTCGGAAACATGGAAGACAACAAAAGAAACTAT
The DNA here is from genome assembly GCA_020796225.1 of Arion vulgaris. Classification (NCBI taxonomy): domain Eukaryota; kingdom Metazoa; phylum Mollusca; class Gastropoda; order Stylommatophora; family Arionidae; genus Arion; species Arion vulgaris. The sequence goes on from CM036755.1 coordinate 31,609,612, forward strand.
CAGAAAACTGTAGACCTTCGTAAATAAATGTTGATGGAAATGGACTGAGATGGTATGATAAGATTATAGACGAGGAATTCAGAGAAAGAACTAAGCTGGTACCAGTGGAGAAAGAGCTCAGGAAGAGACACTGGCGATGGATATGACATACAGTGAGAAGACCGACCGGAAGCATTACAAGACAGACACTGTTTTGGAACCCGCAGGAAAGAGGAGTAGGGGAAAGCCTAGACAGACCCGTAGAAGATAGCTGGAGGCTGATATTAAAACATGGAAAGAGTTGGAAGGGATGGCAAGAGAGAGGAAGAGGTGGAAGAAGTTTGTTGAAGACCTGTGCTCCGCTGGGAGTTGAAAGGTGAAGAGAAAATTAATAATACTGATATTCCTTATTGTTGAACTGAACTTGTAACATGATTTAACCTTGATTTAGTATGCTGTGTTGTTTTTTAAATGAATTTGTCTTTACACAACAATATTGGAATTCGAGGTCACGCGACGGTTGTGGTCTTATTTCCTATAATTTTTATCTGAGCCCGCTGGCCGTATGTTATCGGAGGCCATGGTTAGGACTTATTCGTTTCTGGTAGGACTAGAAACTCTATTTCGCATACGCTAAGATCAGGAATCTCTAGAAAATATCCAGATCGCTCCACGGAGAGGAATGAAGCCAATACTACGGGAACGAAGTCTTATCTTATCTTAACCACATTTGCCGTGAAGCGCCGTGGGGAGAGTTAGTTGCTATCTTGTGCCAGGTGCGTTGCGCTTGACGTTGTCAGTCCATGCTTTCGCAGGACTCTGAGATGTTATCTATCCATCGTGTTCTTTGCCTGCCTCGTGCTCTGCGTCCTGAGTGTCGATTATTGTAGGCATGTGATGGTAATAAATGTGGTTCCATTCTCATTAGATGGCCGAACCACTTGATTCTTTGCTTCTGGATGTAATGTATGAATGGTATAGTACCAACGATGCTTCTGATATTCTCGTTTCTCACTCTATCTCTCCTTGTAACGTTGACAGCTTTTCGTAGACATCGCATTTCGCATGTTGTAATCTTTCTTGTGTCTTAGTCAGGGCCATGTTTGGCACTGATAGCAGAGAGTTGGAATAAATATGCAGTTTATCAGTTGTCGTTTGACTGCCATGTTAATGCTTGGATGTTTTAATAGTGGTGACAATTGGTATGTCACTGCGTTTGCCTTCTGGCATCTAGTCTCGATTTCTCTGTCCATCTTTCCATCTGCTGTGAATATACTCCGAGATATTTGAATTCTGAAGTCTGTTGTATTTTTACATTATTCACGTGTATATTTAGTAGACCTGTTGACCTACTTATTGTCATGACTTCTGTTTTGGAGGTGTTAATTTACATGTCATATTTTTCGCATGTCGCTTGCAGTGCATTTATGTGTTGTTGAAGTTTGTGTTCGTTGTTGTAAATTATACTCTGATCATCTGCAAAGAGTAGTTCGTTTATTAAATTGTAGTTGTTATCGAGGTTGTTATCTGTCTTGGTTTCTTGCGTTATCCTGTCTATGTACTGTATATATAGAAAAGTATAGGCGAAATCACACATTCCTGCCTTACTCCTCATGATACTAGAACGAAGTAAAAACACAAAAATAAAACCGACGTCTCGACCACGTAAGCCACCAGACAGAGAAACGTGAACTTTGTCTTGATGATATGTCTACATATTACGTCTAATGAACAGCTGAGAGCCGCGGTAGCGTAGTTGTTAGTGAACTCGCTTCTCATGGCTGGTGGTCTGGGTTCAACTCCCGCAGTGTGTGTGTGGAATTTTTCCCGACCGCGACGGCGGTCAGGTCGACCCAACCTCAACTGGGTACCAAACATGCTCTGGGAAAGTAAAGGCGGCGGCGTGATGCTGACCACATCATCCATCGTGTGCCGACGGTCAATGAAAAATACAGGCCTAACACTGTATTGCCCTATATACCAACGAGGTATGAAAGGGTTCCTTAAAAATTTTTTTTTTAAAAGTGAACAGCTGTATCAACACATTAACAGACTCCAACAGTTAACATGCATTGAATATAATATGAGAATGAACATTGACAAAACCGAAGTAATAACATTCGCTAGAGAGGAAAACGCTACCAATATCTCCATCGACAAACATCAGTTAACATCAGTCAAAGACTTCACATATCTAGGGAGCATTTCTTCAACAAATGAAAGAATAACTAATGAAATCCAACACAGATGCAATAAAGGAAATCAAAATCATATGACAAATGGCACCAATTGTAAAATGCAAACATGTCACCATGAACACTAAAAGAACATTGTTCGACACAATATTTCTGCCAACATTATGCAATCAGTGCCAAACCTGGACGCTGACAACAAATTATAAAACAAAACTAGTCACAACAGAGATGAAGTGTCTACACAGAATGCAGGGAGAATCAAGAAGAGGGTGGTTTAGAAATGAAGATATCAAGAAAAAAAGGGTTACAACATCAGTACTGAGAACTTCATCAAGAAACAACAAATTAAATGGTTCGGCTACATAAGCAGATTACCAACAGACAGTGCATATCAAAGAGCAATGTTACTAATATACAGTGAATACAAAGAACAAATATATCACACGCAAACGATTGATTCAGAAATAACAGAGGCGACGAAAGACACTATTTATTAAACGCACACAAAAGTCCGTTCTAGAAATATATTATTACCCTGACGCTGCGAGGCATAACAGGATCAGAGAGAGAAAAAAAAACAATGACCCGAACACTTATAAAAGGATTTCTTATCGATCCAAGAGCCTTCAGATACGGTGAGAAGATATACAGTTCTGTTATAAATATATTTGTTTCCTCTACTGTTAATGTAGTGAAACAAGTTTTACTGCAGTCTTCCCCCTATTTCGATACTGTTAATGTAAGTATGTGTATGTCTATAATTCAACCGTAGAAAGAATAAAGTGATTGGTATTCAATTATACATCCAAGAGAAACGGTTGCTAGACAATCAAATAGTAAACAAAGCAACGATCGATAACTGCCAGTTTCTTTCCGATTGGTGTATTGGTCTGCTAGTGGATGACCTACTTATCGAACAGCGATCACACTGGTTCTCAAACGGGTGTCGAATCACTCCACTACCTGATGACGTGAAGTAATCCTTTGCTGTGAAATATTGTAAAAACAGTATGTGTTGAAGAATTCTTTATATGTCTACCAATATATTACTTTTTCTGTGTTAATTAACATATAATATTGACTGCACACATACAGTAATCTGTTCAATCGCAGCAGGTTAAATTCCTCCACCAAGGAAAGAATGAATCATCTCAAACATGTTGTTTGCTGATGACTGCGCCCTCGCTACCAACTCTGAGGAAGATATGCAGACCTACCTTAACAGATTTTCTTTGGTCCGTGATATGTTTGGCCTTACAATTAGCCACCCGAAAACTGGTGAAGACCCTTTGATTGAAACGTCGATTTAGATCAATTATTATTTACTTCATACTTTGAAATCTCGCCTTTGTTATATAGTTTGACTGCAGGTAACCTGCTTCACATAAGGCATAATAGTATGAGAACCTCGTTTATGAGATTAAAAATAAATGTAAAAAATTCCCGTAGCCTTTTCAAAACTTTAGAGTAGGAAGTGCCTGTCACATCACATTTATAATCCCTCGTGAGTAGGCGGTAGGAGGGCCAGTTCCTTTCCTCACACACGTGTAGCGTTGTGTGTGAGATTGAACCCACAACTCTCTTGTGTCAGAGTCGATAAACGAACGCTTACGCATTACGCTAACCCGTCCCATGAGATTGAATGGATGCCACTAAAAGAGATGCAAGATAGAATACTAAAATTCGAACAACATGTCAATAGTGTGCTGTAACGAACAACATGTCAATATGTTAAGTCATGTAATTTTGAACATGTCAATAGTGTGCTGTAATTTTGAACATGTCAATAGTGTGCTGTAATTTTGAACATGTCAATAGTGTGCTGTAATTTTGAACATGTCAATAGTGTGCTGTAATTTTGAACATGTCAATAGTGTGCTGTAATGAAAGATAACGAAATATTTTGAACATGTCAATAGTGTGCTGTAATTTTGAACATTCAATAGTGTGATGTAATGAAAGATAACGAAATATTTTGAACATTCAATAGTGTGATGTAATGAAAGATAACGAAATATTTTGAACATTCAATATAATCAAACTTCGATATGGAGCGGAATGTCAGTCATCTTGATCTTAGACAAGTATGCAGTGACTGATTTGACTATATGACTGATTGATAGAATCGTCTGTCCAGCATGTTCGTAGCGCGTTGGACTACGTGTGACAAGCTCCCTGTGAGCGTGGGTTCAATTCCGCGGGCTGGCAGAAAAGCCACAGGTTCAACAGATTCAAGGTGTTCGTGGCACCGAACCGAAGGGTTACGATGTCCAAGGCACCGAGCCGAAGATCTGAAAGCTCAAGTGCTTCTGGATCAGTTAAAAAAAAAAAAATTGATAGAACTATCACCATTGCACTTCGGTAATTAACCATGTGTGCACATATCTCTTTCTTACACATGAAGATTTCAGCGGCAGTGCACTAACTTCGTTGCACTAACTTCGTAGCCGGTGACGGTCCCTGGTGTAATTTTGAAGATGGTAAAAATATTTTGTAGGAATTTTATTGTAAAAAAAATTTTCGAATGAATTTTGCCTGAACAGATTTTTTTTACAGCATGCTCTTCTCAATTTTGAACTGTGAATGGTTCTATTACATTCTCTACTTGAGCATGGGATCTACATTTTATCGTCCATCTTCGATAGAACTAGTAACTCTATCTTATCTACACTGATATTAGGAATCTCTTGAAAAATATCTCGATGGCTCCACGAGAGATCGAACCGAATACCTTTGAAATGCGAGGCAAGCATCTAATCCCTACGCCACAGAGATATCTGTGCGCGCGTGACAAGAATACAATTGACCGATATAGATCAAAGTAAGTAGGCACTAAATGAGGTCAATAGTCAGTGCGTTGAATCACAACCGACTCTATTATAGAGTCGGCCGTGGTTGAATTAGGCTAATGCATAACGGAAGCTTATCCTGCAGACTAGAAAGAAGCAGTCATACATTACAACAATTATATGTTGAGAAGATGGTTGGAACACATAGTGGCAGCAAACTGAATTATTGGGAACAGAAAGGGTGGACGACAAAGAGAAGAGATTAGACAGCTAAGCATGGAGCTCATAATAACTACATCATAACACCAATCTCGTGGCATTCATAAAAGTCAATAACGTAGCTAATGCACTAGGAATAACAAGTTGGGGGTGGTGGGTCGTCGATTTTCGCTTTATTCATCTGATAACGACTTGTGGGAATGAGAGACCTACCCATGAAGTCTGAGAGGTACCCCGAGGTATGCTGAGGACACTGATAATGAGAAAAGCAGTCTTTCACACAACAATCAACCAGAAGCGCACTGATTGCGCCTGCGTTCATACAGGGCGAACGCAGTAGAAGAAGAAGAAGAGGAAGAAGAAAAAAGAGTTGGAAAGATTGACATTTTAGGGACGTGAGACTAAATATTTGAGAATCACTGCTGCCATAGTCTGCTTGTCTGAATCGAGAGTTATAGTTCTTGCTGTGTTATTGCACAAATGGAAGTAACCTGGTCTGTGTTTTACTCCGACTTCGTTAGCAAAGACCTATTGAGGCTATATATAGTTTCTGATTTCAGCCTTACCACCTACAATCACATATAGACACATACTACATTTTCACTCATGTTTTTTCACACAGTGTACACGTTCAGTACATATCTGCTATTAATTGTAGTGTATGTCTAATTTGGACGGACATGTCGGAGATGTCCAGATGAAACTGAAAAAAACCGTCGTCCGGCAGCTTCCAAGACTTTAGACGGGCTTGAAACTCGTAAGTAAAATAAGTTGATTAGTAACTCTAACTTTCAATAGTAATATATAAATATGGTATTATAGCAAGATGTGTGTTGTATTAATCGTTTAATGATCATTGTATATTCAAACGACGTCAGTTTTTATAGTCTTGCTAACAATTCTAACTATTCAGTGCCGTTTCCATTTCTCATTTTGGGTCTTATCACGGCCTTCTCTATAATGGCCGCAGCGCAGACGGCAATATTGCCATGTGACGTCACAGGCTGAGGCGGTGTATTCGCACAGACTAACTATTGTCTGTTACTATTGGGAAACGCCGATCTAGACAATACATCTTGCAGATGTTAGAAACTTGTTGTTGGATGCATGTGTGTATTATAGAAGAAGTTTTATGATGAGTAGCTATAGTTGTTGCTCTCACATACTATTTTAGTTTAATTTTATACAGAATACTTCAGAGTGAGGAGTAATTTTATACAGAATGAGAAGTAATTTATATATGATTACTAGCGTACTTACATCAGCTTATGGTAGTCTCTCATCAGTTATCCATGAATAAGTAAGCCACATGTTTGTACAACACCACAGCTTCTGGTTTGTCATGGCCAAGAACTTTGTGTACATTATGTCGAAGGAGATCAATAGTCTACATACCAACTTTTATTACATTATGTCGAATGAGATCAATAGTCTACATACCAATTTTTATTACATTATGTCGAATGAGATCAATAGTCTACATGACAACTTTTGATACATTATGTCAAAGGAGGTCAATAGTCTACATGACAACTTTTGATACATTATGTCGAAGGAGATCAATAATCTACATGACAACTTTTGTTACATTATGTCGCAAGAGATCAATAGTCTACATGCCAACTTTTGTTACATTATGTCGAAGGAGATCAAGTCTATGTGACAACTTTTGATACATTATATCCGAAGAGATCACTAGTGATACAGGATAACAAGGGAAAACAAAATGCTGTGCCAATCAAATTTTCACCACACTACAACTTGATTAGCACATAAACTAAACAGTATTACACAAATATATTTATCTACTACTGAATTCTGCTCTTTTCCTTTTTTGTGAAGAAGCAGCTTGCTGAACATTGCATTGAACATTCCTGATTTTTATATCATTGTTGAGGAAAATGTTGGAACCACAGACAATAAAATATTTCTTTTTTGAGCTCCGCAGACACATACAGTACTGTCTAATGAGAATTCCATGTAACTGGTAGTTACAATTTGTATGACAATCTCCTTATGGTTTGTCGTGGCTAAGAACTTATCTTCATATCCAAATGATATGAGGACAGATCAAGTTCAATTTAATATGTCATAAATGCAAAACACTCAGTGCTATTGCTATACCATTTTCTGTTATCTGGAGTTTTGACCAGATGCAAATGTTCAAGGAGGAATTGGGTTTTTTTTCTCTGGCACAAAACTAGTACTTATTGTGGTGGATGATAAACTAATTGCTTCAACCAGATTATCATGTGCCATTGTCATGTAATAGTCAACAGTTGGTGCTCTTCTAAATCTTTGCATGATTTACTTGTTAAATTAACTTAAATGCTACATATATAATTATAATCATAATTTTATCTACATTTTGGTACATATCACTTACTAGCTAGGCATCGTTATTTTGTTGTTATGTTTATAACACTGACAACAGTTACATTTACTGAAGAAGACACTTGTTAAATTAACTTAAATGATACATATATAATTATAATCATAATTTGATCTACATTTTGGTACACAGCACTCGCCCTAGTGGTTACCGGGCCCAAATTTGGGGTGTAAAGAATAGAACCACTGTTACCTGCCACGCATGTCGTAAGAGGCGACTAAGGAGGTTTGGCTGAAATCGGATGCACATGTCCTAAACGTGTAGAAGTCTGTGTGTTTAGGGGCCTACCAAACCAATGTGCAACGTCTACACGTTCTTGGCAAAGATCAAACATATCACAAAGAGTGATTAAAATTGGTTGTAAAGAACGAACGCAAAGAAGAAGAAGAAGGAGGAGGTACACAGCACTTACTAGGCATCGTTATTAGGCATCGTTATTTTGTTGTTATGTTTACTAAAGAAGTCTGTTTGAGTCTGTATGTTTACTAAAATGTCCATATGTTTACTAAACACGTTTGAATAATCCGCCTCACCCTCCATCTTGAAAAATATTGGGCAAAGGCCAGTATTTACGATGGCAGCGGTCTTATCCCATGCTTTTCTATAGAAAATAGGGCAACGGCTAACATAAACAATTTTGTTGTCGAATTCACTATGACTTCGACTCATTGATTATTCATAAAGATTATTGAGAATTGCAGTATTAATGGTGGAAATTAATGTTATCTATAAAAGAGCGTTCTATTCTATGTAGATTAGTCTAAAAATATCTTAAATGCGTTTCTCGAAGGCACATATACTACTATATAGTTGGGACATGTAAAAATCCATGTCGGTTAATTTATCACCAGTTGTGTTAATTTGTTTCGATGGAGTAATTCCTTGGTGTACTAATAAATACAGTTCATTTACTGCGGCGCTGTATCAGCTTTGTTAATATGTTTAGGTAATTGTTTGGAACAGTGCTCCTTCTTTAAAACAGGCCTCAATAAAGTTTAGTTGAAAGAACTGTCTAGTCCTATATAGAGGCCAGCTGCTTGAATGCGTGCTTGATGCTGCTGATGCTGCTTGATGCTTATGCTTGATGCTGCTGATGCTGTGATGCTGCTTGATGCTGTGATGCTGCTTGATGCTGTTTATGCTGCTTGATGCTGCTTGATGCTGTGATGCTGTGATGCTGCTGTTTATGCTGCTTGATGCTGTGAAGCTGTGATGCTGTTGATGCTGCTTGATGCTGCTTGATGCTGCTGATGCTGTGATGCTGCTGATGCTGCTTGATGCTGCTTGATGCTGCTTGATGCTTGATGCTGCTTGATGCTGTGATGCTGCTTGAATGCTGCTTGAGCTGCTTGATGCTGTGATGCTGTGATGCTGCTGATGCTGCTGATGCTGTGATGCTGCTGATGCTGTGATGCTGCTTGAGCTGTTGATGCTGTTGATGCTGCTGAATGCTGCTTGATGCTGCTGATGCTGCTGATGCTGTTGATGCTGTTGATGCTGCTGAAGCTGTTGATGCTGCTGATGCTGTTGATGCTTGATGCTGTGATGCTGCTTGATGCTGCTTGATGCTGTATCTGATGCTGTTGATGCTGCTTGATGCTGCTTGATGCTGCTTGATGCTGGTTGATGCTGCTTGATGCTGCTTGATGCTGCTTGATGCTGCTTGATGCTGTTTGATGCTGCTTGATGCTGCTTGATGCTGCTTGATGCTGCTTGATGCTGTGATGCTGCTTGATGCTGCTTGATGCTGTTGAGCTGCTTGATGCTGCTTGATGCTGCTTGATGCTGCTTGATGCTGCTGATGCTGCTTGATGCTGCTTGATGCTGCTGACGTGAGCTGCTTGATGCTGCTTGATGCTGCTTGATGCTGGTTGATGCTGCTTGATGCTGCTTGATGCTGCTTGATGCTGCTTGATGCTGCTTGATGCTGCTTGATGCTGCTTGATGCTGTTTGATGCTGCTTGATGCTGTTTGATGCTGCTTGATGCTGCTTTGATGCTGCTTATGCATGCTGTTGATGCTGCTTGATGCTGTTTGATGCTGCTTGATGCTGCTTGATGCTGCTTGATGCTGCTTGATGCTGTTGATGCTGTGATGCTGTTTGATGCTGCTTGATGCTGTTTGATGCTGCTTGATGCTGTTTGATGCTGCTTGATGCTGTTTGATGCTGCTTGATGCTGTTTGATGCTGCTTGATGCTGTTTGATGCTGCTTGATGCTGTTTGATGCTGTTGATGCTGTTGAGTTGATGCTTGATGCTGCTTGATGCTGTTGATGCTGCTTGAAGCTGTGATGCTGCTTGATGCTGTTGATGCTGCTTGAGCGTGAGCTGCTTGATGCTGTTTGATGCTGCTTGATGCTGCTTGATGGGAAGAACTTGTATAAGTAAAGATTAGTGGCTGGAAAGTGAAGACTGGCAGGACCCCCCAATACACAAGAAATACCACAGTCTGTCAATGTCATCGTAAAACGATTTGGGCTGCACATTGTGCATAATGGCTTAGTATACTGGCTTTAAATCATCTTAAAATTATACAGTGTGCCAGTATCATCAAGTAGCTTGTCCCTTCCTTGGCTCCCATGATAGCAGTCCTGAAAAACTCACCGTTCTATGCAAGTTGACTGGCCTCAGCAGCAGTCATTCTCAGATCGTCAATGACATCTTGCACCTATCGCCTTCTAGATCTTCCTCTCGTTCTTCTTCCAGTCACTATTCTCTCCAAAATTATCTTCTCTGGGCACTCATGTTGCTTGATGTGTCTGAAATATTTAATTTTTTTTGTTTTTATGCTCTTTAATAGCCAACTTTCTCTAATATCAAGCTATTGCAGAACAAAAGCATTTGTTCTCTTCTCTGTCTATGATATTCTAAGTACTCTTCTGTAGCATTTGTTCTTTTCTCAGTCCATGATATTCTAAGTATTCTTCTGTAGCATTTGCATTCAAATGCATTAATGATCTTCTCTGCTGCTTTGTCAATGGTGGTTGTCTCACAACCATCTGTTTGCAAGGAAACAACACAGGCTCTTAAACACATGATTTTTGTTCTTATGTCAGTTCTCTTTCATAGGTTAGTTAGTTCTTTTAGTTTTTGCAAAGCAATGCTCAGCCTTCTTTTAATTTCTTTTATAACATTCCTGTCATTGTATGCCAGTATACAGAATCTAAATGGGTTGGGAAAACCAAATACTTTAAAATTTTGTTTTTTTATTCTCCAGGAAAGTATTGCAACAAAGGAAGCTGGAGAAACTAAGCAGAAATGATTTCTATGCACCCATGGGTTCTCAGTCTAATAAAACTTGTTGAAAGTGTTATTGGGACAACACTTGCTACACAGTAGCTTCCAGACAAATCCAAATTGTGTCCCTACTCAGAGAGGTCCAGGTATCAATTTTGAACTGAGTGATTGGAGAGTAAACTGTACTAGGAAGCAAATACCATTCAACTAACTCTGGCTAAGCTAAAGTAGCTTGAGTATCAGAGCAGCATGGACAAAACAATGTTGTCACAAATAGCGGAGATTACCAACTGCTTGTACCTTAGCAGCGCAACTGCTGTTCGTGGCGAGAAGATTCGAACTCTGGGCATCACACTTATCATCAATGTGACATCCGAAATCCCCAATTTACACATGTCTAACTTGGAGTGTATACAGATTCATGTAGAGGATACACCCAGCGCTCGACTAGGATTATACTTTGATCGCTGTGCTGACAAAATACATAATGTTAGTAATACAATCTTGTTTGCTACAAAATGTTGTTGATGTGTCTGTAATTACAAAAACTTGTAATTTAGATACCCAAGTTAGGGAATGCTAACAAAAAACAAATGCTTGCAGAAACCGGATGCACCAGGCCGTAAGGTGCACAACATGGTGCAATGACCCCTCACAATGAGGAATGGGATAACGGATTCTACGGTCGTCGCTCTGCCTTGAAGATTTAGCCACACAGGAAGACTGTCGGACCAACCATATCAGCGTCCAAGACAAACTGTATGGCGTGGCTCACAATCTAAGGAGGATGGCGACATTTATTACAGAATCCTAAATCCTAATCTAGTAAGAATGCAGAAGAAGAAGAAAGAAGATTCCCAAGTAAAGGAATCTGATCCAACACATAATACATAAGTTGGAGACATTTCAGAATAAATGTTTCAGGAGAATCCTGCAAATTTTCTGGTCACATACCATAACAAATGAGAAGCTTTTGAAACGAACAGACTGTGCATCTTTGGAGACCATCATTAAAAGATGGAGGTGGATTGGACATGTATGTTGTATGCCAGTGGTGGCATTGGCTAGGACAACTCTCAGATGGACAGCGGATGGGAAGAGAAGGCCTGGATGTCCAAAGGAAACATGGAGAAGAACTATGGAGAGAGAGTTGAAAGAGTGGGGCTTGACCAGGGAGATGGTTGGTAGAAAACCTTATCTGTTATTCGGGACACGTAGAGGATATAGATAGAAGTACACCCGAGTGGTTACTGGGGCCCAAATTGGGGTTTAAAAATTAGAACTACTGTTACCTGCCACACATGTTGTAAAGGGCGACTAAGGAGGTTGGGAGTGGGGCTAGCTACCCACCAGTAAAACCCTGGATGGCTACCACACAGTAAAACACTGGATGCTACCCACACAGTAAAAACCTGGAGGGCTACAGAACGGAGAGTGAACCGAGTAAACATGGCTGAAACCGGACACATCACGAAGGATAAACACAGAGCTCCAAATGGTGCTGAAGATGTGATGTAAAACACACCAATGCTAAAGCTGCATGAATCAGATTTCACATGAATAGAATTTATGGGATATCTGGTACATCGTCTAGGCGTGATCGCAGAGAGATAAGTTGTGTTTTGTGTTTTTCTTTATAGATGTTAGGAAGACTGCAGTAAAACTATGTAGCAATGGCAAAACATGCACAAACAAAGTACTGAAGTTTTACAAAAAACAATACACAGCAAAATTTCAACCAAATAACCTTTATCAAGCAAAGGATACAACAAAGTGAAAAATCCACTTCTTACATGGCATATAGAATCTTAAATACATTCCTTACTGCCCTTCACTTCTGTTGTACACTTTGCTTGATAAAGGCCTTTTGGTCGAAACTTTGCTGTGTATTGTCATTGTTTTGTATTTTGTAAAACTACAGTACTTTGTTTTTACCTGTTTTCTTTCCCAACCTTATCATTCTTCAAATCAGTGAGTATAAAATTGAATCAAAATCGAGTAACCTTGTCCTTATGTTTGTCTACAGGTTGGTCGAAAAGGTGGAAAAACCCTGGTCCACTGTGTTGCAGGTATAAGCCGTTCTGCTTCTATATGCCTGGCATACTTAATGAAGTATCAGAGAATGACACTAGAACAAGCCTACAGACATGTGAAAAAATGCAGACCTGTCATCCACCCAAACATTGGCTTCTGGAAGCAATTGATTGATTATGAGAACCGCATTTTTGGACATAATACGGTTAAAATGGTTAGTTCACCAATCGGTTGGGTACCAGATGTTTACCAAAAAGTAACTTAACCGTGTGATCTGTTCTTTAAATTATTAACTTTCATGTACAATTTGTTATTGGTTATTAAACTGACATCATTGCACTCCAGGCAGATCCATAGATGCTCAGTCTACCCCAAGAGATATTAAAGAGTATGCATACTGATGATTCCCGTGGCTCAATAGTTAAACATGCTCCTCACTCTTCCCAGCAGGCACCAAGTTCTACTTGTACAATGGGTAACAGCAAACTGCTTAAATCACTGGATCGATTCAATGTCTATTTTAGTGTCCTCATCTAACAGGCAGTCGTGAAGAGGCCAAAGAACATCTCCCATATCTATCTTCAACTCCCCAACAATCGATGCTGTTGATGCAAGCCTGTCCGCTCTCTCATTACCGTAAACACCCGCATGCCCAGGGCAATAGATCCACGTAAGCTACTATAGGTAAAAAACTTCTTTAGACCACATCCACTCATACCGAAACCTACCCTTCTGGATCTTGTGAAGCATCGACTGAGAGTCAGATACAACTACAACCTCAGCAAACGGAGTCCCAGAGAACCAATAGATGACAGCAGCAATAGCCTGAATCTCCTTCCTCATACTGGAAGTAGTTGATATGGGGCATATTACATACTTGTATCATTCAATGTTAGACTGAAGATTTGAGTGGCCAGAAAAAAACAGCACAACAGGTATATGAGTTATGAAGGCAGTGGATACAATTAATACAAAATGTGACAATCCAGACACTTACCTTCATCTTTGTCCCAGGTCATTCTAGGGGGAAAGGCAATGAGAGAACGGATGCACTGGTAAGTAATGCTGCTATCGATAATGGGTTTGCTATGGACATCAACGCTCGAAGAGAAAACATACGCTCTAAAGATTTCAAGGAAGAAGATAAAGGGTACTCTCTATCTCGGTTGCTCAAGATAGGTGCGGCAAGATGGAAAACCATGAGAGAAACCCCAGTAGATACATCAACCAACACAGAATGGAAGTTGTTAGTCTAAACACTCTGAAATACATGCTTTGGAGGAGATCTGAGCAATTATGGACATGTCCGATGAAGATGATACTTAAATGAAAAATGAAGATATATGAGTAGGCTTATTAATCAAAATCGAACTGGTACGGTTAGTCGCTGGATGTTGTTGGAGATATTGCGAAGGAGATGAGAGCACCTATGAACATGTCCTGAGTGCAATGAGAATATTCCAAACTGAAACTGATCCGAAACCTTTCAATGTTATTGTAATTTATTATTTTGTGTTATTTCATAATAATGATTAAAGTCTTTTATTGCAAACGATGATTGTCACAGTTTGTCTCAAGTCTTGTAAGGATAGTCATGATTAAAGTCTTTTATTGCAAACGACGATTGTCACAGTTTGTCTCAAGTCTTGTAAGAGTTTTAATATTGTTATATAATTTCTTACTTGTTCTTCTTCCAACATATTCAGAAATCGAGAGTCTATGTCCTCCTCCATATAGCTTGCCTTAGACTGATATTGACTTGTGTACTTCTAACTGTGGCTAAGTGGTTAAGCCATTCCTTGCCATCCAAAGGTCGTTGGTTCGAATCCGGACTGCTGTTCTGTTCACAGGTGCATATTTTTCCAGAAATCCCTAGGATTGTTGCAGGAGCTACAGAGTTTGTGCTTTGTGCAATAGTAAGGCAGGTGGAATGCCATTTCTGCGGAGAGGGATGGAGCCATTTGGGGTAAAACCCGGTGTGATGGAGTTAATCCTTCGGCTTTAAAACTCCTTTAACTCTTTCCAAGCATAGTTATTTTCTCAATTTTTAAACAGTTAATTCAAGGGAGGTAAAACAAAAAAAGAAAACAAAACAATTTACGATCCCAACTACTCGTCAATAAATAACCATATATATATTATTATATATTAAATTGAAGAAAACTGGACAACCCAATAGAATAACAAGGTTAAAAAGTAGTATAAGTAAAACAGTAGAAGTAAAACTAGAAAGACTTCTTATAAGGAAGCAACTCTATGGCGCAGTATGCGGCTAATAGTGTGCAACGGACTTCATCCATGGCGCAGTGTGCGGCTTAAAGCGTGGAAAGAGTTAAACTTCTAAAGTAGTTAGTGGTCAACTGGAGTCTGTGTACGTCTCCATTTAGTTTGTCATGGACTGACATGGGAGTTAGCCATGTGTGTTTCCTCTATTCATTGTATGTTGACACTTTGAGAATATTCTCTCACTGCTATCGTTCTTTGTCCATTTGATCATTCTTATTGTGAAATATAAACAGCCTTTCCAAAACCTTTTACGTACATCTTCAGTACCATTTGGAGCTCTGTGCTTGTCCTTGCGATGTGTCCAATTTCAAGCAGTGTTTACTGTTCGCTCTCCGTCAGCCTTTGGCTGTCCCACCACCTGCAAGGCAGCAGGTTGTAGAATATTAGAAGGTGTAAAGCCAGGTTTGACTTCATTGCTGGGTTTTACCCCATATGGCTCAGTCCTTCTCCTCAGAAATAGCATGCCACTCGCTGAGTTTGCACAAAGTACAACTGAAGAGTCTGAGTAGTTAGGGTCTCTGGTAAAGATTGTTGTACAGAATGGCTCAGTCGATTCGACCATGACTTTCTGAATAGAAGCCCTTAGCCACAAAGACTCCCAAATGTAAATGTGTTTCTATCAACTTGCTGAACCACATGTTCAGAATTAGTTGAGACTATCTTGTACTTGTTAAACAGACTGTACTTCAGCTTATTGGGATCAGTCTGTAACCAAAAGATTGATTGATTATACCATTATCATCATTACACTTCTATGAGTTACCATATGTGCTCCATCTCTTTCTTACACAGGAAGATCTCAGCGGCAGTGATCTGGCGAAGATCCTGATGTAATTTTAGAAGATCGTGAAGATATTTTTGTAGATTTTATTTTAAACTTTCTAATGAATTTTGTCAGGATAGTGGCTTTCCAGCCTGCTCTTCTCGTTTTGAACTGCCAAGGGTTCTTTTACATTGAGAGACACCAATATGTACTTCTCTAATGAGTAATTATAACTTGAACAGACTTTGAAGTAAGATCTCACACAAGAATTCTTTCAATTCATTTGAATTCAAGTATATCTAATACTGAGATCAGCAGATGCACTTTTTCTTCTTCTTCACCATTCAACTCCCAACAGAGCACAGGTGTTCAACAAACTTCTTCCAGCTCTTCCTCTCTCTTGCCATCCCTTTTCAATTTTTCCATCTTGCCCATCCTTTTAATAGTCCTCTCTTCTCCAGGTAGTTCTAGGCTGTCCCCTACTCTTCTTTCCCTGCAGGTTCCAAGACAATCCCTGTCTTGCAATGCTTACCATTGGTCTTCTCAATGTGTCTCTATCCATCGTCAGCGTCCCTCCTTAGCTCTTTTCCACGGTATCTGCTTAGTTCTTTCTTTGAGTTTCTCATTCATAATCATATCATACCATCTCAGTCCCTCTATTCTAATTAAACATTCATTTACAAAGGTCTGTAGTTTTCTGGTGGTTTCTTTTATTGTCCTCCATGTTTCGAACCATACGACAGGCATTAACAGTATAAATAAGGAAATAAAAAGGAAGAGATGGAATTGGTTGGGACATAAATATGGGGCTGTTTTGAGGGTCTTTGCCCCAATCAGGGCTAAAAGACACAGGGGAGATAATCTGTTTTTCTTTGGTCCACCTATTGCAGGAACTGCCTTTGCTTCGTATCCACTGTATTGAAGTAACATTGCTCTTTGAGTGCACTGTCTGTTGGTAATCTGCTTATGTGGCTGAACTATTTAATTTGTTGTTTCTTGATGAAGTTCTGTACTGATGTTGTGCCAACTTTTTTCCGATGTCTTCATTTCTAAACCTGTCTCTTCTTGTTACTCCCACCATTCTGAGTAGACACTTCATCTCTGTAGTGACTAGTTTTCTTCAATCATTTGATGTCAGTGACCAGGTTTGACACTGATAGCATAATATTGAGAGAAAGTTTGTGTTGAACATTGCTCTTTTTGTGTTTATGGTGACATGTTTACATTTTAAAATTAGTGTCATTTATCCTATGATTTGATTTGCTTTATTGCATCTGTGTTGAATTTCATTAGTTATTCTTCCGTTTGCTGAAAAAATGCTCGCTAGGTATGTAAAGTCTTTAACTTGTTTTGATAGGCGTTTGTCGATGGAGATATTGGTAGTGTTTTGATATCTTCTGTTGTTTGGGTTGACTCCGTAGATGTTAATGGTGCAAATTTCAACATTATTTCTCGGTTCTCTCCCTTTGTCCCGGTTAATATTATTTTATGGTTATCTCCCTTTGTCCAGGCTAGCATATTCGTGAAAATCTCTTCATAATTATATTTGAGCATAAATTAAAACTAAACCACTGTAGGCTTACTAGGCCTGTCCCAGTAACTTCAGAATCTTCTAGATGGTGCACTAGTGTATCACATTCAAGCTAGAATACACAAGTTCCATCCAAGGAAATGGGAAAATCGACTTCGGCTAGAGGTCGTCCGAAATACACCTCCAGCGTTCCGAGTCAAGTTGGAAGATTGTAAGAGATTGTAATAACTATATGGTTAGTCAATGTACCGATGTGTACCACATTCGTGTTCTCGGCGCAAACCACACTTATCACACAGAGAGAATAACCCTTTCAACCCCTAATTTTTTAACTGTGGACTCATTTATATTGCAACTTTATCGAATTAACAAGCCCGCGCATGTGGTTGACGCAGCCCACAAGGGAAGCCAAGAATAGTAACACTGTGACGTACAAGGCTTATCGTAAGAGGCGTCTGATATAGGACCAAGGGAAGCTACTCTAGTGAATAAAAATCATCGCAGAAATCGGATGTGCTGTTCACGCGCATAACTGGCACAACGTACACTCGCTCTTAGTCTCAGATCACATACAGATCACAAAGTGGGTTAAACAAGTGGTTGATATGGAGTGTTCAAAGAAGAAGAAGAAGAGACATTAACCAGTAGACCAGCTTTACGTCTTCATAAAATCTACAGCAAGTCAGTATATCTACTCACACAGGCTTCTTCTTCTTCTTCTTCTTCTCTAATCCTGTTTCGCCTCACATCTTCACGATTTTTTGGATTTTTTTCCCGATCCAGAAGCACTTGAGCTTTTCAGCTCTTCGACTCGGTACCATGGACATCGTAACCCTTCGGTTCGGTGCCACGAACACCGTGAATCTGGGGAATCTGTGGCTTTTTCTGCCATACCGCGGAATTGAACCCGCACACACAGAGGGATAGTCACCCGTAGTCAACGCGCTACGAACACGCTGGGCAGACGGGCACATCTTCACGATAAGAAGAGATATCTAGATCGTGGTTCCGTGTGCTCTTCATAAATAGTGTTTTCGTCGCCTCTGTTATCCCCGAGGTCCACCTTTTGCATGGACCACCATTTTCTCATAAGGACGAATAGATTGAATTGACTGGTAAGAACAGCCTGTGTTTTGTCGGGGCTCTTAAAGGAAGCAAAGAATAGTACCACTGCGACCTACATGTCGTAAGAGGCCACCCTAGTAAATAAAAAGCGTCGCCGAAATCGGATGTGTTGGCCTACTTGTAGGCGCATGACTGGCACAACGTACAATCGCTCTTAGGCTCAGATTACAAACTTCTTCTTCGAACGCTCCATATCGACCACTTGTTAACACTTCTTTGTGATTTGTATGTGATCTGAGCCTAAGAGCGATTATACGTTGTGCCTGTTATGCGTCTACAAGTACGCCATCACATCCGATTTCTGCCATGCTTTTATTTACTAGGTAGATTATCTAGGTTATACATCAGCCGCCACTTACGACATGCCTTGTAGGTTGCAGTGGTGCTATTCTTGGCTTCGCTTGCGGCCCACACGGGCAAGATGAGATATACATCACAAAGAGTAGTTAACAAGAGTAGTTAACAAGAGTAGTTAACAAGAGTAGTTAACAAGAGTAGTTAACAAGAGTAGTTAACAAGAGTAGTTAACAAGAGTAGTTAACAAGAGGTCGATATGGAGCGTTCGAAGAAGTAGTAGGCAACTGATAAGACCGAACACAAGAAAGAAGAAGTAGTAGACAACTGATAAGACCGAACACAAGAAAGAAGAAGTAGACAACTGATAAGACCGAACACAAGAAAGAAGAAGTAGACAACTGATAAGACCGAACACAAGAAGAGAAGAAGAATATTTAAGAGTCGTAACTGTAAAATCGGTGGCGTATGTGGCCTGAGGGTTAGTGACTCGGTCTGTTAACCCCGACGTTCTGAGTTCGAATCACGCTGCGGACAGTTTGGTTGCAAATTGTTTGCGTGAGTTTACACAATCTTTCTCCCACATTATGTTACCAGTGCCAAACCTGGACGCTGACAACAAACGATAGAAGAAAACTAGTCACAACAGAGATGAAGTGTCTACGCAGAATGCTGGTGTAACAAGAAGAGACCGGTTGAGAAATGAAGACATCAGGAAAAAGTGGTACAACATCAGTACTAGACTCATCAAGAAACAAAAATTAAATGGTTCGGTCACGTAAGCAGATTACCATCAGACAGTGCACCCCAAATAGCAATGCTGCTCCGATACAATGGGTACAAAGCAAAAAGGCCGGCCACGCAAAGATGGACCTCAGAGATAACAGAGGCGACGAAAGAGACTATCTACGAAGCGCATACTAGGGCCCGTTTTAGAAATCTCTTCCTGACCTGACGCTGTGAGGCATACAGGATTCAGAAAGAAAGAAAGAAAGAAAGGAGTTTTACAAAGGACGATGACACCACCCGTTCAGAAAGCAATGGCAAACTACTGAACGTAATAATGCCTAGAAAAATCACAAACAGCGTTTAAAAGCTGGGGTTGATTCGCAAAGTCCTGTAAAGGAAATGTAATTAACTTTTAACTTGTAAATCAAATAAAACATCAGGAATAGTTTATCAAAAATGTTTATTTCTTATCCTCTGGATTTTCCAAACAAGCTTGACTAAATTGTTTCAACAAATCATCGCATTGATTGGTATACTTTACATAACAATTGTTTTTATAAATGATATCTTCTTTTTGAGCACAGGCTGATGAGTAGCAGCTTTGGACGTAATCGTGTTGCTCTCTAATGCAAAACTCGCCTTCATCTCTGACACAGTTGAAGTAGAATTGGGCGTTTATGACACACGATGAGTCCTCACAGACAACTGCTACAGCTAGAAGGCTTACACATATAACACATATCGTCATGGGGGTCAATACTGACATTCTGTCTTGGAATTTCTGTTAGAAATATAAATAAAAACAGTTTGAAAAACAACAAACATTATATACATAAAATAGAGCTTTAAACATGATTATGTTCATTCTCGAAGGTTTTGCAGTGAGGGACAACATTTAAAAAAAATAGTTTTAGTTTGTATTTTACCGCGCGAAAATGGAGAAGATCAATCAATCAAATGCCACGCATACCGGCGTAGACGATAATGTCTCTACACAACTTTCTATCTTTGGTGCAGTGAATCTATTCTGACGTCGATCTTTTGTTGAGTCATGATGTCAGACCATCCAACATCTTCTCCCTCTGTCTTCCACGATATATCCTTCTCTGAATTTACATGGTGTCACCAAATGCTCTAAAGATTCGCATTATATGCCTAAAAACCTTGATTGTCTGATTCTTATTCTTTTGATAAAGTTTCTTTGTGTGCATGCCTGTTTTCTCTCTCTGGATCGTTCTTTTTCGGCCGTTTTGATCATTCTTATTGTGATATATAAACGGCCTTTGCCAAGAACGTTTGTTTTACGTTACAATCTTAAGTACCATTTGGAGCTCCGGTTCTTTTCCTTCGGCGACGTATCCGATTTCAGCCAGCGTTTACTGGGTTCGCTCTCCGTTAGCCTTTAACTATCGCCAGCCGACCTGCAAGGCAGCAGGGCATGCCTGTTTTAAAACCTCATCATTTGTTTTCTTCGCTGTCCATGGAATTTTCAGTATTCTTCTGAAAAACCACATCTTTGTGGCTTCCAACAATCTTATTAATCATTTGTTCATTGTCCATGATTCGCTGTCATACATAAGTATTAGCTCATTATATCACTGGAGTACTCGTTTTCGCAGTGTCATTGGTAGTGAATTCACGCATAGTGTGTTCTTCATTTTCATAAAAGCTGCTTTCGCTTGAGCTATTCTAATCTCTGTTTTACATCTTCCATCTGATGTTAGAAATGTTCCCAGGTACTTGAACAATGCGCCCATGTGTTGCCGAGGCTTGCAATGGGAGCAAAGAATAGTAACACTGCTACCAACAAGGCATATTGTAAAAGACAACTAAGGTAGGGCCAAGGGAAACTACAATAGTAAATAAAAAGCCTCGCATAAATCGAATGTGCTGGCCTACTTGTAGGCGCATAATTGCCACAACGTACAATTGCTCTTAGGCTCAGATCACATACAGATCACAAAGAGTGGTTAACAAGTGATCGATATGGAGCGTTCGAATGAGAAGAAGAATCGATGGACTTGTTTCAGTGTTGTGTTGTTTATTTTGATATTACATTGTGGTGTTTCCTGTTTCTGTGAGATAGCCATTACCTACTGGAGAATATCAGATTCCAATAAAACTGTTTTATCAAAAATTCATTTTACATGGGTGGCACCTACCCCTTTTCTTGCCTTAACGTGTAAATGCCATGTATATGATACTAGTGTCCGGGTTTGGAAACCGTTCAGAAAACAATGGCAAACTACTAAACGTATAAGTGGTGCCTAGAAAATCAGCGACTCGTTTACTGTGGATATGTCCTTTAGGATATGCCACGATTTTCATTTCAGCATAATGTTGGGAGAAAAATCTATGTTGAACAATGCTCTTTTTGTGTTCAGGGTGACGTGGTTGCATTTTAAAATTGGTTCCATTTGTCCTATGATTTGTTTTGCTTTATTGCATTTATGTTGGATTTCGTTAGTTATTCTTCCATTTTCATTAAAAAATTCTCCTAGATATGTAAAGTCTTTGACTTGTTTTAATGGATGTTTATCAATGGAGAAATTGGTAGTGTTTTACTCTCTAGTGAATGTCATTACTTCGGTTTTGTCGATGTTTATTCTCATATTGTATTCATTACATGTTAACGAGTCTGTTAATGTGTTGCTGCAGCTGTTCCTCTGTTGTTGATATGATTGCCTGATCGTCTGCAAAAAAAATATTCGTTTAAGAGTTCCCCGAGATTGTTTCCTTTGCTTTGTTCATGTGTCTTGTTCATGCTGTTCCTTTGTTCATGCTGTTCATGCTGTTCATGCTGTTCATTCTGCTTTATGGATGTGATCTATATATGTGATGAACAGAAGCGGTGATAGTACACATCCTTGTCTTACTCCTGAGCTTGTCTAAGAGCCGTTGCGGTCGGAAAAATGACCACACATAAATACTTCACAAATCTGAGTAGTAAAGTTAGTCATCATCATCATCAAATAGCTTGCCTGAGCAGAACTTTGCCACCCCAACAGTCCTCCGGAATTTCTCTCTCATAGGCCAGCCGTCATGTTCAAATCATTAGTTACATCCTGAATCCATCTTCTCCTTGATCTTCCTCTTCTTCTCTTTGCCGGTATGCCTCCTTCCATAATGATCTTCTCCAGCCCTTCATGTCTTTTTGTTTGTACAAAATATCTCAATTTAAAACTAGTACTAAAATAAAACATAAATTGAAGAAAACAAAATCCAAATCAAGATGACAAAGATACGAACATAAATAAAAACACACCATCTCAACGAAACAAAACATAATGTATGATATCTACCTGTCTCCTGGTGAAACTAACAGAACTGATCAATGCCACGAACATCGAGAGAATGTTCTAGATGTAGATTGAACATTTTACATGTTCGTTGAAATGATGTGGGTAGTTTAGTGTCTGTATCATCAAATCGTTTGATATCTGATCTGACGATATTTGAGATTGTTCAGTCCATTTGGTTCGTTTATTGATTTGTCTCAACAACAATATTCGATGTTTTAACCATGGGCGTCAAAGAAATTTTCCAGGAGGGGGCAAAATGAATGAAAAAAAAATTGGTTGTTAGTTTACAACGCAAAAATGAAGAAGACCATATTTGTATAACGCTGTTTTACCAAAACGTTTTTATCCAGTGGGTGGCAGTGGTCCCTTTAGCCTCAAAGTATGAACGCCCATGGTTTTAACTAATGTGTTAATCGTTTCCAAAATACGTAGGTCCCGTATTCAAGTTGAGTATGTAAAAGAACAATTCACAGCTTAAAATCATCCAGAAGTACAAGCTGAAACGCCGCTGTCAGAGCTAATTCTGACCAGATATTTTCACCATTTTCTAAATTATATCGTGACCCTCGTGGTGCTATGGAGCTCGTGCACTGTCGCTGAGATCTATCTATCTATTGTCTTTCAGCAGGTGGATGATGGAATTGGTTGTCCACTCTTCCCATTAAGTGTAGGAGTGGGAACTTTGCGTTCCTGTGCCAGATGAGTCGCCCTTGTGTTATATCCATGTTTATTTAGTGTGGTCTTGATATTGTCTATCCATCTTTTTCTTGGTCTTCCCTTGGCTCTAGTACCTGATCTCTTTTTATTGCATGCTGTTATTGGTGGTTGGTTGTATTCCTTTCTCATTAAATATTTAAACCACTGCATTTGTTGTCTCTCGATGTATTCGGTACACGAAGTTATACCCACTCGGCTTCTGATGTCCTCATTTCGCTGTCTATCTTCCTGTGTAACAAACAAAGAGATCGGAACACACATGGTTACTCACCGAAATGCAATGATGATGATCCTATCAATCAGTCAATCGTTTCAACATTGAAAAACATACATTACGTGAATTCACTACCATCGAGACTGTGGAAAAGAGTCTAACCCCGAAGGATTAACTTCATTGCACCGGGTTTTAGTCGATATACCTCGGTCCCTCTCCGCAGAAAGGATAAACCACCCGCTGAGAGTATTGCATACAGCACGAAGTCCACAGCTCCGACACAATTCTAGAAACTTCTAGAAAAATGTACTGAAGTGTTATATTGAATCAATGCTTATGTATGGCAGCAAATCATAGACAATGTCCAAACAATCAATCAGATCATCGGAAGCCACAGAGATGTGATTGTACAGAAGAATGCTGAAATTCATAAAGACAGGGAATAAAACAAATGATGAAGTTTTAAATCAGGCCTGCACACAAAGAAACCTTATCAAAAGAATAAGAATCAGACAATCAAGGTTCTTCGGGCATATAATGTGAAGAGAAGGTTTAGAACATTTGGTGACAACAGGTAAAATTAAGGAAAGGAGAGATCGTGGAAGACAGTGGGAGAAGATATTGGATGGTCTGACATATTGGTTTGACAGAAAAGCGACGTCAGAACTGATTAACTGCACCAGGGATAGAGAGTTGTGGGAGACATGATCGCCTACGTCGGTAGGCATGTCATTTGAATGATTGACTGATCTAGTGTTGTAAATAACTAGTATGTTGACAGGGGCGTAAACACGCTTCATGTACAGAAGGGCTGATTAAAATGTGCTGCATTTTTCTATCGAGCCTCATCAATGCGCAATTACAAAGTACTGTAGTTTTACAAATTACAAAAACAATGACAAAATACAGCAACGTTTCGACCAACAAGGCCTTTATCAAGCAAACGAACAAACAGGAGTGACAAATTAAAATGAAACACAAATGGACGACCAAATACAAACGTATCTAAGGAAAATCTGGAATAAAAACGAATAACGAAATAAATGTAACACAAAAACACACATAAAAACTAGAAATGAAAGGAAAAGAAACAATGAAACATCTAGTAAATATAAAACTTGATTTTGATACGTTTGTATTTGGTCGTCCATTTGTGTTTCATTTTAATTTGTCACTCCTGTTTGTTCGTTTGCTTGATAAAGGCCTTATTGGTCGAAACGTTGCTGTATTTTGTCATTGTTTTTGTAATTTGTAAAACTACAGTACTTTGTAATTACGTGTTTTGCCAATCAAATAGTTTTACTGCAGTTCCATATATATATATACTCATCAATGCGGTACGCTCTCATTTTTGTGATTGGGGAGGGTATGGGGGGGTGGTCTCTCAGACACTGGACTGAGTGCGGGAATTAGGAGTTAAGTTTGGACATGTCAGTGTCGTCTTCGTGGTAGAGAGAGAAGATATACTAATCAACTTCTCATGGGTTGGGTGAGCAAATACACGTTAGGATGGCTGCTGCAGCGGAGGACAGAAAACTCATGGGAATGCCCAATGTGCCATGACGTCGATCGCTCAACATAACATAACATTAAACCTCATCCTGGTGTCCATTTTTATACCAGCCCTTCTCTTCCAATCTATTTCATACGATATCAACTTCTAGCTACACCACTGTATAGTCACACACATACCCACACACAAGAGAACCTACTTCAAAGATCTCACTCTACCAACTTCTATCGACACCACTGTATAGTCACACACATACCCACACACAAGCGAGAACCTACTTCAAAGAGCTCACTCTACCAAACTACTACCCACACAAACTACCTAAATCAACAGTTGTATAGATAAAAACAAAGGCAAAACTGATACTTTTACGAGTATAATGTTACATTCATTGAAATAATAGCATTTACTAGTGTATTTTAGTTATTCAGTGAACACCCACGACAACAGGATTATACAAAACACCCGATATCTACTTGTTCTATAGCGACAGGGCAAGGTAAGGGCAGGTGGTATAAGGTAACTGTAGTTACTGCCTGTACACAGCCAACTCTAATATTGGGCCACATAACTGACCGGGAAACCCTGACCTAGTTTTGAGTTGGGGGCTCGCCTGTGTTGTGCCGGGGTCCACAAGGGAAGCAAAGAATAGTACCACTGCGACCTACAAGACATATCGCAAGAGACGACTGATGTAGGACCTAGAGAAGCTACCCTAGTAAATAAAAAGCATCTGCCAGGTGCTGACCTACTTGTAGTCGCATAACTGGCACAGCGTAACTCGCTCTGATGCTCAGATCACATACAAATCACACAAAGGCGAAGATCAGAGCACATATGTGCATGTCCGATGTGCTATTATGATAGTCCTCATATAACTGATATGTGCTCGTAGATCGATAGTAAGGACACCGGTAGGTAGGTTTGCAGATTGGTAGAAAGAAAGGTAGATCGGTGGGTAGGTAGTTAGGTTGGTAGAAACGTATGTAGGTAGGTAGGTAGGTTGGTAGTTAGGTAGATAGGTAGACAGTGGCGGCTCGTGATCATTTTTGTTGGTGGGGCCAGACAAACATTTTCGGAAAAATGGTTTTGTGTTAGGTTATATTTTAATTGATTTTTAAAAAAATACACATTACACATTAATTTTGGTTGGGTCCGGCCCCGTAGGCACTTAATGGTGTGCCGCCACTGGGTAGAAAGATATATGAGAAGGTAGAATCGAGCAAAAACAAAGCAAGATAATACTACACCTTTTATATTAGTCTCTAAAGACAACGTACTGCCTTCATTGCACTGGGTTGTACCCAATATGGCTCGGTCCCCTCTGTACAGAAATGGCAGACCACTTGCCGAGAGTATTGCACAATCAGCATCTCATTAACTATAACAACAATAATAGAGATCTTGATCAGACAATAATTCGATGCGATCTGGATTCGAACCAACGACCTTCAGAACGCAATGTAAATATTGTAAGCAATGTCATGCAATGATGGGAGATGCCTTGAACGAATGAATAGCAATGTTGAATGATAGGATGCTGAACATGATAGATGTAATGGCAATGTCATGCAATGATGGGAGGATGCCTTGAAGCACGGATAGACGCCTGCAATGATGTCTCCAGCGCTGTTGCCTAGCGGTTGCGTTGACTACGGGTGACTATCCCTCTGTGTGTGCGGGTTCAATTCAGCGGGATGGCAGAAAAGCCACAGATTCCTCAGATTTACGGTGTTCGTGGCACCGAACCGAAGGGTTACGATGTCCATGGCACCGAGCCGAAGAGCTGATAATCAAGTGCTTCTGGATCGGAAAAAAAGCAAGGATAGATGTAGACAGACAGATAGACATACAGACAGACAAACAGGAAGATAGATTGTTTGATGACTTCACTGACATAAACACAAAGTCTCCATTTAAAATATAATTGAAATGTTGCAAATAATTTTTTTATAATTTTTATTGCATTTATGAAAATGTTTGGTTTCCATTGTAGTGACTGAGGAGTAACCAGTAAGGAATTGACCTCCAGTTTCCTACAGTGATAGAAGCATCCTCCCATCACTTATGAGACCTAAGGCCGTAGGGGTCTGAAAATAACAATTTGTGTTATTTTGTTAATATTTTTCTATAATATAAAATAAGGAGAAGATCATAAATTAGAAATTATTAGAAATTCAGAGTATGCATGTTATTCAAAACATCATTTGATATCAATTATTTTAACCCTCTGTGTGTTGTCGAGGATCGCAAGGGGAGTAAAGAATAGTAACACTGTCTCCTATAAGGCATGTCATAAGAGGTGAATGAGGTAGGGGCCTAGGAAGCTATTCTTGTAAAATAAAAGCGAGGTAGAAAGCGAATGTGCTGGCCTACTTGTAGGCGCATAACTAGCACAACGTACAGTCGCTCTTAGGCTAGCAGATCACATCATCATCAAATAGCTGGTCCTGAGTAGAACTTTGTCACTTTAACAGATCTTCCGAATTTATCCCTCTCATAGGCTCGATGACCCGTCTTTGCAACGGTAATGTTCAAACCATCAGTGACATCCTGAATCCATCTTCTCCGTGGTCTTCCTCTTCTTCTCTTGCCGGTATGTCTCCTTCCATGATGGTCTTTCCAGCCCTTGATGTATCTTTATATTTCCAAATATCTCAATTTTCTCTTTCTTATTTGTAGCATCAGCCAGTTTTCTTTGATTTTGAGTTCTTTCTGTATAGATCTATTTGTTCTCTTCTCTGTCCATGATATACGGATGACTCTTCTGTAACACTTATATTCAAAAGCAGATATATGTTTTTCCAATGTCTTGTTAAATGTCCATGCTTCACACCCATACGTTGCCACTGGAAATTTGCATGTTCTTACAGTTTTTTTTATTAGACCTTTGTTTTCAGAATACTAAGAGCATGCATATTCCCAACGGGAACATATGGGTGTGAAGCATGGACATTTAATAATACTTTTGGAAAGACATATCACATACAGATCACAAAGAGTGGTTTAATATGTGGTCGATGTGGAGATTTCGAAGATGAAGAAAAATAACGCTATAACCATTTAAAACACCAACACTCTAAAATCACTTAAAAACTCTAACCATTTGAATACACTCTAACCACCTGGCAACTTCAGCGGTATAACCACCTGACTTCTCACAAGATCGTATCACTCTACAATGTCAACGATCTAACCAGATTTGATAAAGCGTAACTTTAACCACTTGACAATGGTTACGCTATAACCACTTGACAGTGGTTAAGCTGTAACCATTTTGCAATGATTGCACACTAACTACTTTATAACGGTTACAAATCGGATCAACAACTGTTATTACTTACTTACTTACTTACTCCTCTCCGCTCCTCGTAGAGCATAGGGCCTCAACAGACGTTCGCCACTGATCTCGATCTCTGGCTGTTTTCTTATGGTTTCCCAGGATAGTCAAACATTCTTCAGTTCCGCAAGAAGGCTTCGTCTCCATGTCTCTTTAGGGCGTCCTCTTTTTCGTTTTCCTTGCGGGTTTCACTCAAGTGCTTGTCTAGTGATACTCGACTATGTCTTCCGTAGGGTATGCAAGACCCTCACACTTTTCTCATTTTAACTTGGATCATCGTGGGTTCCTGTCCGCTTGTTATCCACAGGTTGTGCTTGCAACTCTGCCATACCATCTCAGTCTGAGAATCCGTCGACGACATCCGTTGACAAAGTTCTGAATCTTATTTATATTTAACTTGGTGACTTGCCATGTTTCTGAGTCATACACCTGCTATTAGATTCATGGAAAAACAGAGACTCAAATGGGTTGGACAATTGGTGAGAATGAACCCGAATACACCAGTTGCAAGAGCGTACAACCTGAAAATGGAATCATAACGAGGAAGTGGTAGACCAAGAAAAAGATGGCTTGATGGAGTTGCAGACATCTTAAAACTCCACAATATCACAGCATATCAAGCAACCGAACGTGTACTATCTCGGAAACCGATCATCAGTTAAACATGCTACGCCTAACGAGAGAAGGACAAAACAAAGAAAGACATTCTAAAAACTGAACACTGTTACATTGTAACCACTTGTCTACAATTATACTCTAAGCCAGTGGCGACTCGTGATCATTTTTGTTGGTGGGGCCAGACACAAATTTTCGGAAAAATCATGGTTTGGGGTTGTTATGTTTTAATTTATAAAATAATAAATACATGTTACACATTATTTTTTTTTTTTTTTATGTACCCTTGACACAAAAATTAGACACAGCTTTCAGTGGATTGAACTACGGTTGCACTTTAAGTTTAATTCCGACCAGGATCTCCCTTTAATTCAACTTTAAGTTCTTCAATCCGTGATCTCACTTAATTCTTCTTCATTACCGTGACTACTCACCGTATTCCAAACGGTCTTCAACAACTCGTTCAGTCATTCCTCTTTCTTCCATCCCTTCTTTTCCCCTTTAAATGCTTTTAGTTTTCCGGGACAGGAAATGATAGGTTAATCAGGACTCTAATAGTTGGGCGCATAACTTGAACCGAAAACCTTGACCTTTAGTGATGGGAGGGCTCGGCTTAATTTATTAGATTATTATTTTAACTCTCAATTTTAGATGTTCAGACTCGGCAGGTTTTAAAACTCTAGTGTTACTCGCCATCTTCTATCTTCATTTTTAGTCTGACAGGAAAAGGTTATGACGACTGCAATAGGCAAACTGATCGAGAACTGCCCAGTAAACTGATTTAGATATGAGTAAATATAATGTAGACTGCAGTAAAACTATGTAGACTGCAGTAAAACATGTAGAACTGCAGTAAAACTATGTAGACTGCAGTAAAACTATGTAGACTGCAGTAAAACTATGTAGAATGCAGTAAAACTATGTAGACTGCAGTAAAACTATGTAGAATGCAGTAAAACTATGTAGACTGCAGTAAAACTATGTAGAATGCAGTAAAACTATGTAGAATGGCGAAACACGTAATAACAAAGTACTGTAGTTTTACAGAATACAAAAACAATGACAATACACAGCAACGTTTCGAACAAAAGGCCTTTATCAAGCAAACGATACAACAATAGTGACGAATGTCACAGAACACTAAATATAGACTTTGAGAAAGATATTGATAAAAATATAGATGTTTGATAGAACACTGCAAGCTTGTTTTTGCAACTTAACTCAATTCTATGAGTCTATGGTTGTTTATTGATGAAAAATATTCATAATACTGATATTCCTTATTGTTAAACCTGCCCAGCGTGTTCGTATCGCGTTGGACGACGGGTGACAAACCCCCTGTGTGTGTGCTTCAATTCCGTGGGATGGCAGAAAAGCCACATGTTCTCCAGATTTACAGTGTTCGTGGTACAGAACTGAAGGGTCATGGTGTCCATGGCACCGAGCCGAAGAGCTGAAAACTCAAGTGCTTCTGGATGGAAATTGTTTTTCTTTTAAATTGTAAAACTTAATTTGTAACATAATATAACTTTGATTTAGCATGTTGTATTGATTTTAAAATGAATTCCTCTATGTACAACAATACTGGAATGCGAGGTCACGTGACGGTTGTGGTCTTATTCCCGGTTGTGGTTTTATTGAGTTCACCGGCTGTATGAGTTTATAGTTGGCTGTTGTCGGCATCACCGGTTCCTTTCGGCTTTCCCAGCGATACGTCATTTGGCTCGATATTGTGAAACCTTCCCCTGGTTGGGATGATTTCGTTAAGTAATTTCTTATTGTGGTACTGTCCATGTTTGTTGAAGATATTAAAAAAAATTTTCAACAGGGTGAGGTAGCCAGCCCCACAACCATCCTCCTTATGCACCTCTTACGACATGTTTGTCAGGTAGACATTGCTACATATTCTTTCCTCTCCTTTCGGGCCCCGGCAACACACGGGCGGGTTTCTACCTTAATCGCCTCTTATGACATGCCTTGTAGGGCACATCGTTACAATTCTTTGCTCCCCTTGCAAGCCCTGGCAACACACGAGCGCATGACTACTTCTACGTCCCATATAACAATTTGGCCGCACGAGAGCATAAACAGCTCTCTCCTCCCAATAACAAATTTGGCCTCACACGAGACGTCGATGACTGACTTCTCCCATTTAACAATTTGGCCGCACACGAGCGCATGACTACTTCTACGTCCCATATAACAATTTGGCCGCACACAAGCGCATGACTACTTCTACGTCCCATATAACAATTTGGCCGCACACGAGCGCATGACTACTTCTACGTCCCATATAACAATTTGGCCGCACACGAGCGCATGACTACTTCTACGTCCCATTTAACAATTTGGCCGCACACGAGCGCATGACTACTTCTACGTCCCATTTAACAATTTGGCCGCACTGGAGCATAAAAACAGCCCTCTCCACTCCCTCCCACAGACTTACTGTCCTTCACAAATAAAATTGGCATTCACATCGCATGAACAGTCGTTCCATTGGTATTGCGCTGGTGGAGCAAAGCATAGACAGTCTTCAGCTACAAGATAACAAATAGGATGGAAAGATGTTACATAAAGGGTTACAATATAGACATGGACAGGTAAATTATAGTGTTACATAAGCAATATAGACATGGACAGGTATATTATAGTGTTACAAGAGCAATATAGACATGGACAGGTATATTATAGTGTTACAAGAGCAAATAGACATGGACAGGTAAATTATAGTGTTAAAGAGCAATATAGACATGGACAGGTATATTATAGTGTTACATAAGCAATATAGACATGGACAGGTATATTATAGTGTTACAAGAGCAATATAGATATGGACAGGTAAATTATAGTGTTACAAGAGCAATATAGACATGGACAGGTAAATTATAGTGTTACAAGAGCAATATAGACATGGACAGGTATATTATAGTGTTACAAGAGCAATATAGACATGGACAGGTAAATTATAGTGTTACAAGAGCAATATAGACATGGACAGGTAAATTATAGTGTTACAAGAGCAATATAGACATGGCAGGTAATTATAGTGTTACAAGAGCAATATAGACATGGACAGGTATATTATAGTGTTACAAGAGTAATATAGACATGGACAGGTAAATTATAGTGTTACAAGAGCAATATAGACATGGACAGGTAAATTATAGTGTTACAAGAGCAAGGGGGAAATGATTAAAAAAAATAAAATAACAACAATTGACGTTTCAGCTTTAGGCCTTTATTTAGAAAACATGAAATATGAAATTAACTAACAAATATTGATCTAAAATACATACAGACTGACAGACAAACAGACGGACAGACAAACAGACGGACAGACAAACAGACGGAAGGCGGACAGAAAGACATACGGACAGACGGACAGATATACAGACGGACAGACAGACAGACGGACAAGCAAACAGACGGACAGACAGACGTACAGGCGGACGGACATACAGACAGACGGACATACAAACAGACAGAGACAGACGGACATACATACAGACGGACGGACGGACAGATATACAGACAGATAGACATACAGACAACCGGACAGACAGACAGACATACAGACAGACGGACAGACAGATAGACGTACAGACAGACAGACGGACAGGAATACAGAGAGACGTACAGACATACAGACAAACGGACAGACAGACGGACAGGCAAACAGACGGAGAGACCGACGGACAGACATACAGACAGACGGACGGACATACAGACAGACAGACAGGCAGACATACAGACAGACGGACAGACATACATACATGTAAACATACATACAATGTAACAGTATTACTGTTCCTGGGGATAAGGGGGGATAAATTCCTGATTATATTTTAGTTGTTTATTTCCCTTTTGTTTTATTCCTCTTTTGTTTATTTTGTTGTGATGACAGTTGATGACAGTTGATGACAGTTGATGACAGTTGATGACAGTTGATGACAGTTGATGACAGTTGATGACAGTTGATGACAGTTGATGACAGTTGATGACAGTTGATGACAGCTCATCAGTTGTCACGAAGGTTACCTGAGTGGTGAACGAACTCAGGGTTTTGGATATTTTTGAGTGGGCAATCGGATTGTACATTGAGTCTGGGACTGTACAACGAGCAGGACTGTTGAAGTAGTCGAAGGATGATTGAAGCTGGGACTGGACAGTGGGACGGGGATAGAAAATGAATAAGGGACCAGATCGGTCGTGATGGTTTTCTTTGTTTAGACAACATCATTTCTACTGTGTTTGCATCTGAGTTATGTATTATATTCTACAAGCCTGAAAACGTCGTGTGTTACTGTCTTTTGGCTAGACAACGTAGTTTGTACTGTTTTGGCAATCTAGGTGATGATATATATTCTACAGGGTGTTCAACTTAAAAGCAGCCCCAGTGATAAATAGAAATTTGCCAGGTACGCATTGCATCTCCGTCTATTTACTAATTAAACCGGTTCTGACTAGCTTGTCCTACGTCACATTTGTTCATCGCCCCTTCCGCACTACAATTACACACCGTCACACAACCTTGACCTTACTACGTCATAACTGAACCTTCTCATTTCCATACATATATGCCAGATTAGTTCCATTCATGGGCTACTTTTAAGTTGAACACCCTGTACAAGGACTGAAATTGTCATGAGTCCCTGTCTTTGGATTAGACAACGTAGTTGGTACTGTTTTGACATCGGTGTGATATTTTTCTACTGTGTTTGCATCTGTGTGATGTATTATATTCTACAAGACTGAAAACGTCGTGAGTCACTGTCTGTTGATTAGACAACGTCATTTCTACTCCGTTTGCATCTCTCCTCTCTCTTTAGCCTGTTACGCCCTTGGCGTTTAGGGCGCAACAAACGTACACCATTCTTCCCTGTTCATGGCCTTCCTCTGTATTGTGTTCCAGCTATGATTCATTTCCTTCAGCTCTTGCTTTATCGTTCTCCTCCAGTTCGTCTTGGGTCTTCCACGCTTTGCCTACCCTCTGGAGTCCATCTCAGTGCAGTTTTCGTGTCGGAGCCAGTCTCCATGCGCATCACATGTCCAATCCATCTCCAGCGTCGTCTTCGGATGATAGTGCCCATATTCTCTTGTTGGCATCGTGCAAGCAATTCTTGATTCGAGATAGTAGTCGGCCAGTACACGCGTAAGATTTTTCGCAGACAAGTTGTATGAAAGGCGGAGAGTCTGACATATCCTGTTCTGTCATTCTCCAGCATTCCGATCCGTACAGCAATGTTGACAGCAAACAGCTGTTATAGATACTAGTCTTGGTTCTGATGCTGTATTGGGCAGATTTCAGTGGTCTGAAGGGTCACCGTTTGCATCTGTGTCATGTATTATATTCTGCAAGCCTGAAAACGTCGTGTGTTACTGTCTTTTTGGTTAGACAACGTCGTATCTCCTGTTTTGGCAATCTAGGTGATGATATGTAGTCTACAAGACTGAATTCGTTGTGAGTCACTGTCTTGTGATTAGACAACGTTGTTCCTACTGTTTTGGCATCTAGGATGATGTTATATATTCTACAAGACTGAATTCGTCGTGAGTCACTGTCTTATGTCGTCAGCGTGATTGTTGTACTGTTTAGGCCACGGTGTGATCCTAAAGTTCTGCAAGACTGGTATTTGTTGTTGTGATGCTCTTCGTGCTACGAAGGACAAGGAATACGGACCAGGAGATTAGCTTAAGGTAATATTATTAACTGCTAAATTTGGCTATTTTCAATAAGTTTGATTTATGTGAGATGTGATTTATTATTACTGTATTATGGTGCATCATGTTTATGAATAATGATTATGTAAATTTCAATGTAAAATAGATGCTTTATAATTACTGTTCTTGAATCGTGACGTTGGTGTTGATTCTTGTGTTGTTGTCATTAGAGTGGTATTGATTCATGTGAGTGGAGTTACTATTAGGTGTGTTCGTTTGTTGAAGCAGGCATCAGGGGTGTTCGTTTCTGTTGTACCAGCTTGGAACGAGGCGGGTATCACTGTATAACACTACACGCAGCTGGTGTCACTGTATAACCCGATCAGAAAATACTACATAACGACCCATCAGAAAATACAGGTACAACAGATGGTCGGACATATATACAGACGGACATACATACAGACATACAAACAGACATCAATGGTTGGGCAGACATAGAGACGGACAGACAGACGGACAGACATACAGACAGATGGAACAGGACAAACAGACGGACAGACAGGCGGACATACATACAGAAGGACAGACAGGCGGCCATACATACAGACGGACAGACAGGTGGACATACATACAGATGGACAGACAGGCGGACATACATACAGATGGACGGACATACAGACAGAGAGAAACACATGTAGATATACAGACATACAAATATATATATCGACAGAGAGATAGATAACTGATAGATAGACAGGTAGACAGGTAGGAATGTAGGCAGGTATACAGGTATACAGGTAGAGAGGTAGATAGAAAGATCGGTAGATTATTAGATAGTTAGGTAGATAGGTAAGTAGGTAGATAGATAGATAGATATATACATAGGTAGATAGGAAGGTAGGTAGATTGGTAGACAGACAGACGGTCGGACAGACAGACGTGACAGACAGACAGAAGGACGATAGATAGATAGATAGACCGACGCGACAGACAGAAGACAAGACAGACAGACAAGACAGACAGATAGACAGACAAATAGATAGATTACCTCCTAAGTACTCGTCAGGCTGATTAGGTGCCCAGTCTGTAAATGCGAAGATGAGGTTACCCGAGGTCATCCATACCCAGTTGCCTTCATCAAAGATGTCAGTTCCACCGATCCATGTGTAGCCTGCTGTGATTAAATGTTCATAACGACAAGTAAATGATGAAATTATTTTCAAATATAGATCTTAGAAACAAGGTACTACCGACAAATTCTTGAAACGCTTTTTACACAGAATAGAAAAATGAAGTCTTATTACAAGACTAATCGCTCATAAAATCTCCGCCCATGCCAGTTCCAAGCCTGAATTAAAAAAAGGGAGAACTTGTAGGTGAGGCCAGTTCCTCACCACAAGAAAGTTAAAGAGCTACAGAAACTTGCAAGAAAGGTAACCATACCGGTAAAACGACCAGTCAGGTGGTGTACAGTGTCATCAATGATCATGCTTGCTGATAAAGCCATTTTGCGGAAGTCAGCAACCCGACTCGTACATTACTTGGCTCCAAAGTAAGTAAAGTAAAGGAACCATTTCGTGGTATATATGTCAATACAGTGTTAGGCCTGCATTGACCGTCGGCACACGATGGGTGATGTGGTCAGCATCACGCCGGCCTCCTTTACTTTCCCAGAAGCATGTCTGGTACCCAGTTGAGGCTGGGTCGACCTGAGAGCCGTCGCGGTAGGGAAAAATTCCACGCACATTGCGGAGCTGAACCCAGACCACCAGCCTTGCGAAGCAGTTCACTAACAACTACGCTACAGCGGCTCTCTCTTGGCTCCAAAACATACACTTAAATTGGTTTTTGGAATGTGAGAACGATGGCCACAGCTAGAAAATCAGACAATATTGCTGAAGAAATGAATAGATACAAGCTGGACATATTTGGATGAGATGATCTGGATGGTGCTGTCACACATATCGGTATGCATAACTTGGCGAAACACATAATAACAAAGTACTGTAGTTTTACAAAATACAAAAACAATGACAATACACAGCAGACGTTTCGACCAAAAATGCCTTTATCAAGCAAAACGATACAACAAACCTGACGGATAACTTAGAACACTACATATAGAGTTTAACAAAGATATTAGTACTACAGTACTTTGTTATTACGTGTTTCGCCATTCGACATAGTTTTACTGCAGTCACAATCTATATTGTGATTATGCACAACTTGCGCAACCAAGATAGAGAATACCATTTATTGTCTTCTTTGAATTTCTCAGAGCGTATGTTTTCTCTTAGAGCAGCGGTTCCAAAACTTTACATTACGTTGACCCCATTTTAAATACATTTTGCTACCGCGGGCCCCAAAAGTTTCTATATGTGAAAATGGACAGGAATGTGTGTGTTACACAAGTAAACAATGCCTGCAATTTAACATTTTAATAAACAGGAAGAGGTTTCCTTTTGCCTTGAACAAGACGCACCATCATTAGCACAGTAACACTTCACTTTCAGCAATCCATCCTGAAGCTCAGCAAAAATGTATTGTAGCAACATCCAATGCACGCCAATGTTATTTATCCCATTTTTCCCAAGATCGTTTCAGCCAATTACTTACTTAAACTTAATTCTTCTAGCAATGGAGTTATTATTACACCACAACAACAATCAAACTCGATCCAATTTCTCTGACTGCGGGAAGCTTCAAATTATCTTTACTGTTGACCTGTCAGACATTTAGACTCCGGTCAGGTCCGAGTCCTTTGATTTCACAGCGTAACTAGTTTACCACTGTTTTTAAACATTTATTTTTCTATTTGAAATATCAAAGATCATATTATTTCTTCAAGCGCTTGAGGGCCACCTGTGAGTACCTAACGGACCCCAGGAGGTCCTCAGAGCCCAGTTTGGGAAACAATGTCCTAGAGCATTAACGCTTTTGTCAATGGAAGGACCATTCTCGATCGCATCATTGCTTGCCAGTGCATCACCAACATAAAACAAAACCTCTCATATCATTACTGGAACTCTGCTGCTAATATGGTCAGTCATTTAAACTGTTAAACATTATGTTATTTTCTCGTATATAAATCTTGTTTTGTTTAATCTTCAAACCTGATTTATTCCTGGCCATATCTTTCAGAAAATTATTCTCGTCTGCATTGTCCACCTCTGCTAGATTGGCAAAATGCAATTTACAAATTTCCTGAAAAGAATGAGAAATTAAACTGTTAGTCGGAGGTTATAAAGAAAGCTAAAATACAACCACCATGGCAAGATTATGGCGAAATAATTTGGAATTCATACAAGAAAAGTTCTACTCGAAAGTTCTGTAAGAAAAGTAAAGTCTTCTTCTCCTTCTTCTTTTTTATAATCTTGTTTTGTTTCAAAGCGTCAGGATGAGAAGAGATTTCTAGAACGGGTTTTTGTGTGTCTTCATAAATAGTCTTTTTTACTACCTATGTTACTTCTGAGGTCCATCTTTTGCGTGAAAGCCTTTTGCTTTGTATCCATTGTTATCCATTGTTATCCCTTGTATCCATTGTATCCTTCCTTTGCGTTCCCGGCCTAGCCTGATGGACCAACTTCTATAATGAATTTTACTGTTGTTTTTAGGGATTCCGTTCCTCCGTACAGCTTTTCTCGAAGCTCTGTGTGTTGTGGCCAGTACTCTTTTCGTATACCTGCTAAACGTTGACAGTCTTGCAAGACGTGTTCTGCCGTCATGTCTGCCATATTGCATGGGCACAGGCTAGTTGTGCCAATTTTAAATTTATGGAACATGTGGGCTCTGAGCTTGTTGTGGCCGGTACGGAGGCGAAATATGGCAACTTGTTCACTGCGAGAGAGACCATAGTATCCGTCACTGTCTGTGTACTGCGGGTGATCTTTTGCCCATTTGTTTCGATAGTGCGAACCGATGGTTGTTTTGACTTCCTCATAGCTGATCTCGAGATCAGTCTGGGGTAGTCGCCCGCCCTCTTTGGCTAACTTGTCGGCCGCTTCGTTTTCCCTAATGTTGCAGTGTGACGGTATCCACTGGATGACGGTGCGTTTGAGTGAACTCGTTAGTTCAGCGAGGGACGTTTTGAGCTCATTCATCTCAGTTTTGCCGACGCATTTGAGTGCCGTGATGACCGATAGAGCATCGGTGAATATCACGACATTGTTGCGTGTAGTGTTTCTTCTCTCCAAGATCATTTCGGCCGCTTCTTTGATTGCCTCTGCCTCTGCTCGGTAGTTATTCGAGTATTTGCCAGTTGCAATCGCTTTCTTGACCGTGACTTTCTTTGAGATTTTAAGCACTATTCCTTGTTATCCATTGTATCCATTGTTATCCATTGTATCGGAGTAATATTACTCGTTGAGGCACACTGTCCGTTGGTAATCTGCTTATGTGGCCGATCCATTTAATTTGTTGTTTCTTGATGAAGTTCAGTACTGATGTTGTAACCACTTTTATCCTGATGTCTTTAATTCTAAACCAGTCTCTTCTTGATACTCCCAGCATTCTGAGTAGACACTTCATCTCTGTCGTGACTAGTTTTCTTCTATCGTTTGATGTCGGCGTTCAGGTTTGACACTGATAGTATAATGTTGGTAGAAAGATTGTGCTGAACACTGCTCTTTTAGTCTTCATGGTGACATGTTTTGAATAATAAAATTGTTGCCATTTGACATCTCACTAACATAACACTGACACAACACTGACATGACACTGACATAACACTGACATAACACTGACA
Source organism: Arion vulgaris (assembly GCA_020796225.1). Lineage (NCBI taxonomy): Eukaryota > Metazoa > Mollusca > Gastropoda > Stylommatophora > Arionidae > Arion > Arion vulgaris. Next base: position 31,649,297 of record CM036755.1, read on the forward strand.
TAACACTGACATAACACTGACATAACACTGACATAACACTGACATAACACTGACATAACACTAACATCTCACTGACATAACACTGACATAACATTGACATAACACTGACATAACACTAACACAACACTAACATAACACTAACATAACATTGACATAACATTGACATAACACTAACATAACACTGACATAACATTGACATAACACTAGCATAACACTGACATAACACTGACATAACACTAACATAACACTAACATAACACTAACATAACACTAGCATAACACTAGCATAACACTAGCATAACACTAGCATAACACTAGCATAACACTAGCATAACACTAACATAACACTAACATAACACTAACATAACATTCACATAACACTGACATAACACTGACATAACACTGACATCTCACTAACAGAATGTCACCTGCGCTGCTGCAAAAGTCACCGTAGAATCTCCATAACTGTAGCAGGAATCTCCGTGCACCTGCCAACCTTCTCGACACTGCGCCTGGACCACTGCAACAAAATCAGCACAACCATAGTTATTAATATTAGATTATCAGCATCACCACTACTACATTCACCACTGTCATCATTATCATTACTGTTAGTATCATCACTACCTGGATCATCTTTCCCATCTTCATTACTACTACAACTACTACTTCTACTACTGCTACTACTACTACTACTGATACTACTATTACTACTACTTCTACTACTATTACTACTACTACTACTACTACTTCTACTACTGCTACTACTACTACTACTACTATTACTACTACTCATCATCATCAAGGTGCGTATCCTTTATAGGACGTTGCTCTCTTTGCAGCGCATCTGAAATTCACTCTGTCTCTTGCCAGTTCACCCACTTCGCCGATGGTCATATTCATGGTTTCTTTAATATCTTGTATTACTACTACTACTATTACTACTACTACTACTATTACTACTACTACTACTATTATTATTACTACTACTACTACTACTACTACTACTATTACTAATATTATTACTACTACTATTACTACCACTACTGCTACCATTAGTACTGCTACTACTACTATTACTACTGCTACATTACCATTACTATTACTACAATTACATCAATTACTATTACTAGTACCCCTACTCCTACGTCTACTACTACTACAGCAACTACTAACAACTACCATACTACTACTACTACTACTACTACTACTACTGCTACTACAACTACTACAACTACTATCACTACTGCTATGACGACATCTACCTGTCGTCACTGCTGATGTTCTACTACTACCTCAACTTCATCATCTTCCTTCCTCATGTTGAACTGCACCCAAGAACATCATCATCATTATCAAAACACAATCATCAACAAACCTTGTCCAAAAGTTACACAAACAATGAAAATAAACAGCAACATCTTGGAAAGAAAGTCCTCACACAACCAAATCTAAATCAGATTTAAGAAGTCGACCTTGTCCCTACGGAGACCATTCGTGACATTGGTCGCACACCACCTTCCTGTTTCTTTCCCCTTCCTCAGTGGTTTCTTCCAACGTAAACAAAACAGATTTACCTTATCTGTTGTTCATTTATTTTATCTGATTTTTTTTATATTGTTGTTTACCGAGAATGTTTGTTTTAACATTCAAAAACATGACACAGATAATAGCACACCAGTCTTCTTGTTATCAGTGGAGCATAGGACTACAACTAAACAGTCTAGTGGGGTATATGAAAAAAAAATGAAAATCGTGGAATATCCTTTACAGGACATAGCCATCAACCACAGTAAATGAGTCGTTGATTTTCTAGGCACCACTTATACGTTCAGAAGTTTGCCATTGCTTTCTGATCGGTGAGGTCTATTTTTACCTTTTATAAAAATCCCAAGGAAACGAATTTGTTTCCAAACTTGCCTACCGTGGGTTTTGAACCAGGTACGCTTGGGTTTGTGATCGAGCTCACTACCACTTGAGCTACAGACGCTGACAGTGGGGTATATATCTACCCCCTAGACTTAAGTGTTATTTTCAATGTCTATGATATTCTAAGCAACCTTCTCTAGCCTTATATTCAAAAACATGAATGATCTTCTCCGCCGCTTTATGTGTTTCATGGCGATATAAGAAGATAGTTTGTCATTGCTTCTGTTCTGCAACAGCTTGATATTAAAGAGAGTTGGCTATTAAAGAACATAACTTCAAGAAAAATTAAACATTTTGGACAGATTAAATGACATGAGTGTCTAGAGAAGAGAATTCTGGAGGGAATGGTGAATGGAAGAAGAATGAGAGGAAGACCTAGAAGACGATAGGCGCAAGATGTCATTGACGATATGAGAATAGCTGCTGCTGACGTCGGTCAACTTGCACAGAACGGAAAGTTTTCGGGACTGCTGTGATGGGAGCCAGGTTCCGGAAGGAGAAGCAACTTGATATGATGATGCTTTACGTGTTCATAATGGGGCATGAGATTTCAACTTTCGTTTCACTGCTACTACAACTCTGCAGAAAATCATAACGACAGAGATGATGTGTCTTAGAAGAGCTGCAGGTGTGACAATAAGAGACAAAATTAGCAGTATCAAACATGGCAAATAACAGCAGCTAATGAGCGGAAAATCATAACGACAGAGATGAGGTGTCTTAGAAGAGCTGCAGGTGTGACAATAAGAGACAAAATTAGAAATGAAGAAATCAGAAGACTGGATGTGAAACCAGTCAGGCAATTCATAAAAGAACAACAGATGAAATGGTTTGGACATATGACAAGAATGTCTGGTATCGCCTACCCCAGAGAGCCACACTTACAAAGTACAGCTCAAGAGGAAGACCACGTAAAAGATGGAGCGACGTCTTCCTTAAAAAATGAATAACAGCTCAAAAACGGCTGTAGAACAAGCACAGACAAGATCATACCTACTAAACGCTGTGACAACACACAAGTCACTTCCCACCCCCGTCGTAATCACAGTCATCTTAAAAACGTTTTAAAACATACAAATAAACTATCACAATGTACTATCTATCTCTTTATTCACTTCATCTTTCGTCCTAAGAACAGGTCACTGTAGGCTCAACCATCACATGCACAGAATAAAGCTTGCTCAGACTGCACAGTGTGCATGCCAGACAGAAACACAGACTCCAGAGCACATCCTGCAGTCATGTCCATCATAAATACACCAACGAAATGAAACATGGCCTCATGAACAAAGCTTACAGACCAAGCTATGCGGAACTCTCGAAGAACTCCAACTGACATGCAGCTTCATAGATGCAACCCATCTCATGATTTAGACGAGCATACGAAACCGAACGCACAGAAGAAGAAGAAGAAGATTCTCTTCATGTCCCGTTTGACACAAAATGATTCCACAAGAGAGTTCCATTGTTGCCTTTCCGCCATCTCTACCAAGTGTTTCCCACGTCATACCACAATCTTTCAACTCTCCACAGTTTCCACGTTTCTTTAGCCGTTCAGATACTTTTTCTCAATCCATCGGAGATCTGTTCTAGCCAATGCCCCTACTGGCATACGATATACATGACCAATCCACCTCCATCTTCTAATGATGGTCGTCAATGATACACAATTTTTTTAAATCTCTTAATTTGCTTTTGTATTTATCCAGAATATTCACAGGATTCTTCTTAAACATTTATTTTGGAAATTTTCCAGCTTGAATATAATGTTGTGGGTCAGTTTCCAGCACTCACTACTGTTCAATAACACTCACATACATTATAATGTCTCCAGCTTATGTATAATGTGCTAGGTCATCTTCCAGAACTCTCCACAACACGGAACAATAAAACAAACCATCTCATTTTCACAGATTTTTATTATTGAAATTTTTTTAACATTAAAAAAACTAAATCACAAAACAGATGTACAATTCGATAAACAAACAAAACTTCTAAATTCTTATCTTTGATAGATAAGATGTTTTATGGTGTTGTCTTTTTAATTGTGTTTCGTTAGTTTAAGACAGGTTTTGTGGATGTCTTTATTTCACTTTTTTGGGTATTTAACCCTTTAGCTGCTAAGGACGTATATATATACATTTTTCCCATTTACTTCTAAAGACGCATTAACATGTCTGTTATTATCTCTCCTCTGTGGGCTAAAGACGTGTTAACACGTTATACATTGCTACTGTCACTCTATAGGCGTACATTCACGTTTGTGACCTAGAAACAAAAGTAGCTATTTTTAGCTCAGCCTTCGGAAAGTTTGTAGCAGCGAAAAGGTTAATAGGACAATCGGTGATGGATAGGACACACATTGAGAAGACCGACGTGAAGCATTACAAGACAGTATTGTTTTGGAGCCCTCAGGGAAAAAGGAGATGGGGAATGCCTATAAATACACGGAGAAGTGAGATGGAGACATATTACTTCTTCTTTTTCTGTATACTCACTAGATAGGGATTTCGGATTCTCTAATAAAGGAAAACGTCTGCCTGAGATTGTCAGCCCCGCCGTACAGTTTGTCTTGGACGCTGGTGTAAGTGGGCCGCCTCTTTCTTCTCAGGTCTGCGTGTTGGGGACAGTTCTGAAATTTGAGACATATTAAAAGGATAGATACATCATGGAAAGAATTGGAGTGATGGCAGGAGAGAAGAAGAGCTGGAAGACGCTGTTGAAGACATGGCACTTGGGAGTTCAAAGGAACAAGTAGGACAATCATTATTGGAAATTAGGTCATAGAAACACATCACTGCAGGCTCAACCTTCACATGACAGAATAAAGCCTGTTCAGACTGCAATGTGCATGCCAGACAGAAACACAGACACCAGATAACATCCTGCATTCATGTCCATCATACATACACCAACGACAAACATGGCCTCATGAACAAAGCTACAGAGCAAGCTATGGAACCTCTCAAGGAACTCCAACTGACATGCAGCTTCATAGACTCAACCCATCTCATAGTTTAGATAATCATACGAAACCCAACGTAACAAAGAAGAAGAAGAAGAAGGCAATAGGAAAAGAAAGTTTAGAATACAATATGGCAATGATTTTTATTTCACCATTTCCCATTGTATTCGTCCGTTATGCATTCATGCGTGGTTATAGCTCCTAATGGGGGTCGCCGATGGATAGCTCCTAATGGTGGTCGCCAATGGATAACGAAGTTGATAACATGTTTCGGTAGTGACAACAAACGTGTCGTAGAAGTTCCAAAGTTCGAGTCCAGCTTATACCAAAAACATTCTCAGTGTTGCTCATCGTACACAGTCGGACTACAGTTTCCTGGATATTTGACTTGGGGATTTCAATTACAGGTACATCTGAAGTCGGAGTAAAGTTTGCCTGAATAGTGAAGGACACTTGTAATAAGGAAAGCAAACCTTCACTCAAAAATCAGCTAGAGGAGCCATATTAGGGGCCATGACTACTCCTGCATTCATAACAAGCAATAAAAAACAAAATTGATCCTAATTTCACATCTCTGTCTGATTTGTGTGTGGAAACTTGCTTTCCTTATCCCATGTCCCTCGTCCTTCAGATGATCCTTACCCCGGCTTTAGATGTACTTGTAATAAAATCCCCAAGTAAAGGAATAAGTATATCATGTAGTTCAGCTGATAACCTTGCTCAACAATACACTTTTGGTACAAGCTGGTCTCGAACCGTGAACGTTTTCAGAGTAGACAACGAACCAACCCCCCACCCACCACCCTACCTTTCATACATCTCTCAGAAAAGTTCGTTTAAGTGTTTCCTTAGCGCGTCTTCTCTTTCTTGAAAACTTTCCACGTCACTTCAGTGTCTACTTTGGTATTCTTTGATCATTTCTTCTCAAGGTATGCCCAACATATCTCCATCGTCTCCTTCAACAGTGCTGAATATGCTCTCAGAATTCATAATAAGCCAGGCTGATTCATTCACTCAAATATCACTCACATATTCACTCACATATCACAGACATATTCACTCACATATTCACTCACATATTCTCTCACAAATCACAGACATATTCACTCATATATCCCAAACATATTCACTCACATATTCACTCACATGCTCACTCACATATTCACTCACATATCACTCACATATTCACTCACATATAACAGACATATTCACTCACATATCATAGATATATTCACAATTCCTACACATATTCACTCCATATTCACTCACATATTCACTCACATATTCTCTCACATATCACAGACATATTCACTCACATATTCCCTCACATATCACAGACATATTCACTCACATATTCTCTCACATATCACAGACATATTCACTCACATATTCCACCTCCATATTCACTCACATATATATTGGCCCTTTTCATCTTTACAGACGGTCAGTAGGCAAGTGTTTTACTGTGACAACTTCTGAGTTTTCGCTTTTCTCTCTTGTCGTTCAGCTCGTACATAAGTCTCTTCTCAAAAGACTCTGCGCCCTTCCATAATTTGGCTTTCCACACAACTCTGTCATCAGCTAGTCCCTCCCATGTGCTGGGATCTATAGAAAAGTTTTTCATTGAGGTTTTGCAGACATCTTTATATCTTAGCAGTGGTCTGCCCTGGTGCCTCTTCCCCTCCGAAACAACATTTGTTTTGGTATGCGATAAGTTTCCATTCTTCTCACATGTCCCAACCATCTTAGTCGTCTACTGCTGAGCATGCCCATGACGGAAGGCAGATTTGCACGTTGTAGTACTTCAGAGTTGGTTATCTTGTCGTACCACCTGATGTTCATAATCTTGCGGAGACATCGAAGGTGAAAGATGTTAAGTCTCCTCTCGTGTCTTGAGTAGGATGTCCATGTTTCTGAGCCATATAGTAAAGAACTAATTACACAGGCTCGATATATTTGAGTTTTCGTCTGCAATGTCAATTTTTGTTGTCCCACGCTCGCTTTGATAGTATGCCGAATGTAGTAGCCGCACTCCTATACGAGCGTTGATTTCTTCATCAAGAGAAAGGCTGGCAGTGACCGTGGACCCAAGATAGCAGAATTGTTGCACTGGTGTTAGATGGTTGCCATTTAAAGTGATATTTGATGTCTTACCTCCCTGACATAGTACAACTGTTTTGGAGACACTTATTGTCAGAGAAAAGAGGTCGCATGCCTTTGACAAATTATTAATTAGACATTGCAGTGTAGTCTCACTGTGGGCGACTAAGGCTGCATCGTCAGCGAAAAGGAGGTCCTTGAGAAGAATTTCCGTCGTTTTTTCTTGGCTCTTAAGCGAGCCAAGTTAAACAGTGAACCATCAGATCTAGTGCGGATGAAAACATCACCATCAGCGTCCCCTAAGGCGTGGTTCAAAAGGACTGCGAAGAAGATACCAAAGAGAGTGGGGGCAAGGACACAGCCCTGCTTGACTCCACTCTTAACCTCAAAACTATCAGATGTGCTGCCATCGAACTGTATGCTGGCTTTCATGCCCTCATGGAAGGAAACAATCAATTGGAGCAACTTTGGGGGACAACCAATATACTTCAATATTTTATAAAGACTTGGCCTGCTGACTGTGTCAAATGCCTTAGTCAGATCCACGAAAGCAATACATAGAGGCTTGCTCTGCTCTCTGCACTTCTCTTGTAGCTGTCGAAGGGTAAATATCATGTCAGTTGTTGACCGTCTAGCTCTGAATCCACATTGTGACTCTGGAAGAACACGCTCCGCCAGTTTCTGTAGTCGTTTTGAAAGGACTAGTGCAAAGCTTTGCCTGTTACGCTTAGAAGGGAGATGCCTCTGTATTTGTTACAATCTCTCTTATCCCCTTTGTTTTTATAGAGTGTCACTATCTTTGCATCCCTCATGTCCTGAGCAAGTGTTCCCTCTCTCCAGCACTGAATAAGGAGATTGTAGAGGTGGGGCAGCAGGACATCCCTATTGTATTTGAGGACTTCTGCAGGAATGTTGTCTAGTCCTGATGCCTTGCCATTTATCACTCACATATTCACTCACATATTCACTCACATATTCACTCACATATTCACTCACATAAAAACTAGTCACGATAGAAATGAACTGATTACACAGAACGCTGGGAGTATCAAGAAAAGACCAGTTTACAAATGAAGAAAATGTGGGTACAACATCAGTACTAAACTTCATCAAGAAACAACAAATTAAATGGTTCAGCCATATAAGCAGATTACCAACAGACAATACGCCACAAAGAGCAATATTGGTTGCTCCTATACAGTGAATACAAAGCAAAAGGTCATCCACGCAAAAGGTGGACCTAAGAGATAACAGAGGAGACGAAAGACAATGTTTATGAAGCATACAGAAAACTCTTCTGTTTAAAAATCATTAATAGCAAGAAATGAAATGGCGCTCCAGAAATTAGTTGATAAGGTTGTGACAGAAAGTAACAACAAATCACTCATCCAGGTGTCCATTTCTATACCAGCCCTTCTCTACCAATCTATTTCATACAATATCAACTTCTATCGACGCCACTGTATAGTCACAAGCACACGCATACTCATACTCATACTCACACGCACACGCACACTCACACGCACACTCACAAGAGAACCTACTTCAAAAAGCTCACTCTACCACACAATCTACACAAACACAAACTAACTAAATCAACAGTTGACTAAATAAAAACAAAGGCAAAACTGATACTTTACGAATATCCTGTTACCAGGGGCGGCTCGTAGTCATTTTTCTTGGTGGGGCCAGAAACAAATTTTCCTGAAAAATCATGATTTTTGGAGTATTTACTATTATTTGTCTATTCCGGGAAGTTCCTCCCTTTCGATTATTGATGGGGCCAGGCTCCACTGGCCCTTAATGACGAGCCGCCCCTGCCTGTTACAATCATTTACATGCAAGCATTTACTGTTGTATTTTAGTTATTCAGAGAACACCCACGACAACTGTTTTTAGAAGAAAAATAACCCAATGGCGACAGGGCAAAGGTAAGGGCAGGTGATGTAAGGTAACTGTAGTTACTGACTGTTATATCGCTTTCTTATGACAGTGTAGGACAAGGTAAGGGCAGGTGATACAAGGTAAGGGCAGGTGATATAAGGTAACTGTAGTAACTGACTGTTATATCGCTGTCTTATGACAGTGTAGGACAAGGTAAGGGCAGGTGATACAAGGTAAGGGCAGGTGATATAAGGTAACTTTTTACTGACTGTTGTATCGCTTTCTTATGACAGTGTAGGACAAGGTAAGGGCAGGTGATACAAGGTAAGGGCAGGTGATATAAGGTAAGGGCAGGTGATATAAGGTAACTGTTGTTACTGACTGTTGTATCGCTTTCTTATGACAGTGTAGGACAAGGAAAGGGCAGGTGATACAAGGTAACTATAGTTACTGACTGTTGTATCGCTTTCTTATGGGCGGTGTAGGACAAGTGGGACGTGGCCCTGAGAAATTTAATGGCTAGTGCAGTCGTTTCGAAGCTGTTCAGGTTAGGATCTTTTTTTTTTAATGCCCACAAGAGAAAACATTCATTGGCCTTACTGTGGTTTGATCAAGGGTCTCGAGACCACATGGGAGCAGCGCTCTAATCAATTCGGTCAGACGCTCCAGGTTGTTAAAGCCAAAGGATTGACTTCATTGCACCGGGCTTGTCCCCATATGGCTCGGTCCCCTCTCTGTAGAAATGACAGGCGACCTGTGTAGAGTAATGCACAGTGCAGCAACTCCGTAACTACAACAATAATTATAGGAATTTTGAGAAGAAAATAATTCGACGCGAGCCGGATTCAAACCCCATGATCTTCAGAACGCAACGCAAACATGTTAAACAATGTGATGCAATGATGGGAGGATGTCTGGGAGCATGGATAGATGTAGACACACAGACAGACAGGAAGATAGATTGTTTGATGGTCTCACTGACGTAAACACAAAGTCTACATTTAAAATATAATTGGAATCTTGCAAATAAATTTTAATCGTTTTTAATTATATTTATGATACAGGTTTCATTTCCATTGTAGTGACTGAGAAGTAACCAGTAAGGAATTGACCTCCAGTTTCCTGCGGTTATAGAAGCAGCCTCCCATCACTTATGAGATCTAAGACCTTAGAGGTCTGAAAATAACAATTTGTGTTATTTTGTTAATATCTATCTACGAGGCGTGTTCAAATGAAAACGGGACTTGTGGATTTATTTTAAAAGTATCATTCGCAAATTAACAGTTTCAATGGAATTAAACAAAGCAACCACTTGTGAATAAGCATGCACCTGGGTTCATCAGAAAAAATCTCCGTATGCATTTAGGCTAGCATCCCACTGTTTAGGTAGACGTCGAATGCCGTCCGAGAAAAAAGTGCGTGGCTGCTCACTGAACCATGTGGTCACCGCTGTCTTCACGTCTGCGTCGCTGTTGAATCGCTGTCCATTTAGTGCTTTCTTCAACGGTCCGAACAAATGGAAATCACACAGGGACAAATCTGGACTATAGACTGGGTGATGAAGAACTTCCCAGTTCTTCTTTGCCAATGTTTCCTGCACAATTTTTGCGACGTGCGGACGAGCGTTGTCGTGGAGAAGAATCACACCTTGAGAAAGCTTGCCTGGTCGCTTAGCCTTGATGGTCTTATGCAGCTTGTCTAAAGTGTCTTTATAATGGGCGGCATTGATGTTGACACCAGGTTCCTTAAAATCGTCAACAAAAGCCCTTCATGGTCAAAAATGCGGTCACCATAACCTTCCCAGCAGAAATCTGTGTCTTGAATTTTTGGGTTTGGTGAACCTGGATGTTTCCATTGCATGCTGTCAATTTTGCTGCTCGGTTCATAGTGGTGGCACCACGTTTCATCACCTGCCACAATGCTCAACAGAAATGCACCACCCTCTGTCCTGTAACGCATCAAGTGGTTCAAACTCCACCCCATCCGTTCGTCCTTATGGTGGTCAGTCAACATCCGTGGACCCACTGGAACACACCTTCCGATAGTTCAATTTCTTCCGAACAACCATGTGGGCTGTCCCAATTGACATATGGAATTCTTCTGCAAGCGAACGAATGCTCCGACGACGGTCAGTGAGTACTGCTTTATCAAGCAAGGCTATGGCTTCTTCTGTTGCAACAATATGCGCCTGACCTGGCCGTGCAAGATCTGCTGACAACGCTCGTCCGCACGTCGCAAAAATTGTGCAGGAAACATTGGCAAAGAAGAATTGGGAAGTTCTTCATCATCCAGCCTATAGTTCCGATTTGTCCCTGTGTGATTTCCATTTGTTCGGACCGTTGAAGAAAGCACTAAAGGGACAGCGATTCAACAGCGACGCAGACGTGAAGACAGCGGTGACCACATGGTTCAGTGAGCAGCCACGCACTTTTTTTCTCGGACGGAATTCTACGTCTACCTAAACAGTGGGATGCTAGCCTAAATGCATACGGAGATTTTTTCTGATGAACCCATGTGCATGCTTATTCACAAGTGGTTGCTTTGTTTAATTCCATTGAAACTGTTAATTTGCGTATGATACTTTTTAAATAAATCTACAAGTCCTGTTTTCATTTGAACACTCCTCGTATAATATAAAATAAGGAAAAAAGCATAAATTAGAATTTCAGAGTAGGTACAGTTATACATAAACATTATTTATATTAATTATTTTAACGCTCTTTGTGGTTTCAGGGCTCGCAAAGGGAGTAAAGAATAGTAGCATTGTCTCTTATAAGGCATGTCGTAAGAGGCGAATTAGCTAGGGGCCTAGGAAAGCTATCCTTGTAAGTAAAAAGCAACGCAGAAATCGGATGTGCTGACGTACTTGTAGGCGCATAACTAGCACAACGTACAGTCGCTCTTAGGCTCAGATCACATCATTATCATCAACAACAAATAGCTGGTCCTGAGCATAACTATCAGTCCTTCGGAATTTTTCCCTCTCATAGGATTGATGACCCGTCTTTGCAGCGGTAACGCTCAAACCATAATTTACATCCTGATTCCATCTTCTCCGTGGTCTTCCTTTTCTCCTCTTTGACGGTATGCGTCCTTTCATGATGATCTTCTCTAACCCTCGTGTCTTCTTATATGTCAAAAATACTTACAATTTTCTCATTCTTATTTGTAGCACCAGCCAGTTTTCTTTGATTTTGAGTTCTTTCTGGATAGAACTATTTGTTCTCTTCTCTGTCCATGATATACAGAGAACTCTTCGGTAAGACTTATATTCAAAGGCACATATATGTTTTCCATTGTCTTGTTAAATGCCCAAATGTTGCAACTCTGAATACGCATGATCTTAATATTCTGATCTTTGTTTTCAATACTAAGAGCATGCATATTCAGAGTGGCAACATATGGGTGTGAAGCATGGACATTTAACAAGGCAGTGGAAAGACATATCACATACAGATGACAAAGAGTGGTTTAACAAGTGGTCGCTTCCGAAGAAGAGGAAGAAGAATAACGCTATAACCATTTCAAAACACCAACACTCTAAAACCACTCGACTTCAAAACTCTAACAATTTGAATACAGCAACACTCTAAACCACCTGGCAACGTCAGCGGTATAACCACCTAACTTCTCACGATACAACCAGACTTGATTAACCATACACTCTGACCACTTGACAATGGTTACACTTTACAACGGTTATTATTCGGAACAACACCTGCTATTAGATTCAAATGGTTTGTCCACTTGGTGAGAATGAACCCGAATACATCAGTTTCAAGAGCGTACAAACTGAAAACTTCAGATTTGTTGGCTTATTTTTTTCAACGAAGTGAGGTAGTCAGCCCCACCACCAACCTTCCTTAATCGCCTCTTACGACAGACCTGGCAGGTACACATTGCTGCATATTCTTTCCTCCCCATTCAAGCCTCGACAACACACAGGAGGGTCCCTATCTTAGACGCCTCTTACGACATGCCTTGTAGGGCGCAGCGTTACAATTCTTTGCTCCCCCTTGCGAGCCTCGACAAGACACGTGCGCGTGACTAGTTTACGTTCATCTAGATAACAACATGGCCGCATTGGAGCATAAAAACAGACTTACTGTCCTTCACAAATAAAATTGCCGTTCAGATTGCATTTACAATCGTTCCATTGATATTGTACATGTTGAAAGATGCATAGACAGTCTTCATCTGGGAGATAAAAGATATCAAGCAAAGATATTTGTAAAGGATACAATGTGGATCAGGACATGTGTATTTTAATTTTACTAAAGCAAGAGGGAAAAAAAGAATTATTAAATATATAAAATGACAAGAATTAACGTTTCGGCTTTAGGCCTATATCAAGAAAACATCAAATACTAAATAAACTGAAATATATTGATCTAAAATTAATACAGACTGACAGACGGACAGACATAGGCAGGCAGGCAGGCAGATAGATAGACGGACGGACGGACGGACGGGTGGATGGACGGATGGATGGATGGACGGATGGATGGATGGATGGATAGATGGATGGATAGATGGATGGATAGATGGGTGGATAGAAAGATGGATAGATAGATAGATGGATAGATAGAAAGATGGATAGATAGATAGATGGATAGATAGATAGATGGATGGATAGATAGATGGATGGATAGATGGATGGATAGATGGATGGATGGATAGATGGATAGATAGATGGATAGATGGATGGATGGATGGATAGATGGATGGATGGATGGATAGATAGATTGTTACCGGGGTCCTCAAGGGGAGCAAAGAATAGTAACACTGTGACCTACAACGCATTTCGTAATAGTCGACTAAGGTATTCGTCTAGGAAAGTTACCCTAGTAAATAAAAAGCGCCGTAGAAATCGAATGTGCTGGCCTACTTGTAGCGCATAACTGGCACAACGTACAATCGCTCTTAGGTTCAGATCACATACAAATCACAAAGAGTTGTTTAACAAATGGTCGATATGGAGTAGAAGAAGAAGAATGTAGGAAATGTGGATTAAGAAACAGATATGTGGATTAAGAAACAGATATGTGGATTAAGAAACAGAAATGTGGATTAAGAAACAGATATGTGGATTAAGAAACAGATATGTGGATTAAGAAACAGATATGTGGATTAAGAAACAGATATGTGGATTAAGAAACAGATATGTGAATTAAGAAACAGATATGTGGATTAAGAAACAGATATGTGGATTAAGAAACATATATGTGGATTAAGAAACAGATATGTGGATTAAGAAACAGATATGTGGATTAAGAAACAGATATGTGGATTAAGAAACAGATATGTGGATTAAGAAACAGATATGTGGATTAAGAAACAGATATGTGGATTAAGAAACAGATATGTGGATTAAGAAACAGATATGTGGATTAAGAAACAGATATGTGGATTAAGAAACAGATATGTGGATTAAGAAACAGATATGTGGATTAAGAAACAGAAATGTGGATTAAGAAACAGATATGTGGATTAAGAAACATATATGGGGATTAAGAAACAGATATGTGGATTAAGAAACAGATATGTGGATTAAGAAACAGATATGTGGATTAAGAAACAGATATGTGGATTAAGAAACAGATATGTGGATTAAGAAACAGAAATGTGGATTAAGAAACAGATATGTGGATTAAGAAACATATATGTGGATTAAGAAACAGATATGTGGATTAAGAAACAGATATGTGGATTAAGAAACAGATATGTGGATTAAGAAACAGATATGTGGATTAAGAAACAGATATGTGGATTAAGAAACAGGAATGTGGATTAAGAAACAGATATGTGGATTAAGAAACAGATATGTGGATTAAGAAACAGATATGTGGATTAAGAAACAGATATGTGGATTAAGAAACAGATATGTGGATTAAGAAACAGATATGTGGATTAAGAAACATATATGTGGATTAAGAAACAGATATGTGGATTAAGAAACAGAAATGTGGATTAAGAAACAGATATGTGGATTAAGAAACAGATATGTGGATTAAGAAACAGATATGTGGATTAAGAAACAGATATGTGGATTAAGAAACAGATATGTGGATTAAGAAACGGATATGTGGATTAAGAAACAGATATGTGGGTTAAGAAACGGATATGTGGATTAAGAAACGGATATGTGGATGAGTAAGCTGGTTGAAGCAGGTAGGTAGACAGGTCTTACCTCCCGACTGCTCGTTAGGCTCGTTCGGTGCCCAGTCGGTAAATGCAAAGATCGCGTTACCTGAGGTCATCCATATCCAGTTCCCTTCATCAAAGATATCAGTTCCACCGATCCATGTGTAGATTGCTGTGATTAGTTGTTAACAACGACAAGTAAATGAATAAGTTAGTGGGTATTTTCAGAAGTACAAAAACACAACAGAAAGCTCACTACGTTTGAAATAAAATTCTCAAGGAAGGCGATGGAGGTCACCAGAAAAAGATAGACTACGAAACAAGGACACCATTACTACAACATTCAAAGATCAAGATGAAAGTAAAAAGACAGATGATAAAAGTATTTTCCTACCAACACTTTGTTACCAGTGCCAAACTTGGTCTCTTACAGCAACACATCACAGAAAGCTCACCACGTGTGATATGAAATGCTTGAGGAAGGCAGTGGGAGTCACCAGGAAAGATAGACTACAAAATGAGGACATCAGAAGCAGAGTGGGCATAACTTCATGCACCGAATACACTGAAAGACAACAAATGCAGTAGTTTGGACATTTAATGAGAATGGAATACAACCAACTACCAATAACAACATACAATAAAACGAGATCAGGTACTAGAGCCAAGGTGAAGACCAAACAATTGGATAGACAATGTCAAGACCACATTAAATAAACACGGATATAACACAAGGGTGACTCAACTGGCCCTGGAATTCAAATTAAAAATCCCACACCTGCGTTTGACGACAAGAGTAGACAAGCAATTACATCATCACACTAGGGGAAAAACAATCGACGTATTTTCAAACATAAATCTCAGAAATAAATTGCTACTGAAGCATTATTAGAACACGTTGAACAGAGACGAGGGAAAAACAAGGACTTTGTACAAGACTCGATATCGCTTATAATGAGGAGCTTTTGAAACGAACAGACTGTGCATCCATGGAGACCATCATTAAGAGATGAAGATGGAGGTGGTTTGGACATGTATGTTGTATGCCAGTGGGAGGGGGTATTGGCTATGACAGCTCTCAGATGGACAGCGGATGGGAAGGAAGGCCTGGACGTCCAAAGGAAACATGGGGAAGAACGGTGGAGAGAGAGTTGAAGGAGTGTGGTCTGACGTTGGAGACAGTTGGTAAAAAGACAGCAAAACGGCAACAGTGGAAGTTTCTTGTGGAAGCCTTATGTCAAACGAAGAGGTTATAGATAGATAGAAAATAGCTCATAAAATCTCCGCCAGTGCCAGTTCCAAGCCCGGATGTAAAAGAAGGACTTGGGAGTGAAGCTAGCTATCTCACCACAAGAAATTTAAATAGCTCCAGAAACTTGCAGGAACGGATGCCATTCCGGTAAACCTACCAGGCATGGGATGTGCGGTGCACCTAGTACATCAATGATAGTTACTGATGAAAGTCACTTTGTGGAAGTCAGCAACCCGACTAGTACATTACTTGGCTCAAAACGCTACACTAAAATAACATTCTAAAATGTCAGAACAATGCCTTCTTCTTCTTCTTCTTCCTTGTCGCCATACTGCTACCAGGTTGCTGCACAGTGTCGTGGTTTTCTGTTTTTGTAATGCGCTGTTCTGGTGGCATGGGTGATTGCTATTTTTTCTCTTTGATAGGATTCTGCTATGCCATCTAACCATTGTTTTGTGGTCTTTCTTTCTCCTTCTTTCCTGATGTTCTCTTGTAGAAGACCGTATATTGTGGAGTTTGGATGCATTTTTATTAAGTGGCCAAACCACTTCATTCTTTGTTTCTCAATGTAATTCAAGCAAGGTTCTGTGCCAAACTTTCTTTCTTATGCTGATGTTGGTGACTCTGTCTTTTCTGGTGTTGTTGGTAACTTTTCGCAGGCAACGCATTTCACATGTAGTTATTTTTGTGACTGTGCTTTGCTCATTGTCCATGTTTGGCTCTGGTAACACAAAGTAGGTATAAAAATGCTGTTGATAATCTGTTGTTTAAGCTGCAGTGATGGCTACAGCTATAAAATCAGCCCAGATTGCTGAAGAAATGAAGAGATACGAGCTGGACATATTTGGGTTAAGTGTGATGAGGTGACCTGGGTGGTCCTGCCGTACCTATCGGTATTCATAACTTGCGCAACGGAGATAGAGTATACCCTTGATCTCAGTCTCATTATGGAAATCAAGGCGGTTACTAAAGCGATGGTTTGGCTGGAATCACAGACTTTTATCCATGCATGTTTTCTCAGTGACTCATGAGTACGATAGAAGATCGAAACAGAATGGGCTCGAGAAAATTGGATGGAGTCCTGGGAGGTCTAAGCTGACAAAATATTTTATTTTGTGCCAGGCATGCATGATGTAAGGAGGAATGAACGTGCGGATAGGCTTGCAGGTATGGCTGCTATACAAAGCGGGCGAGCAATGGACCAGGCTGATATTATAATTCCCAAGGGAGAAAAGGACGTGTAACATGAGCATGCAATAGTGGTGAATCTACAACACTAACCGGATAGCAAAACTCAAAGTTAAGTGTGGTGTAGCTCGACAAGAATGCTATGCTGGCAGACAAAGAAGAATAGTAAACCAACAAAGAACCGGTGTCGTTAGTCGCCACACACTGATGGACATACTGAGGGAGAGATCGGAGCACTTATGGACTAATTGGTACGACTTGCAGTGATGGTGATCCAACGACTAAACTAAACTAAACTAAACCCTTTATCTTCTTTGTTGAAATCTTCAGAGCGTATGTTCTCTTTTAGAGCATTTATGATATCGCTTTTGTCCATAGAAGGACCGTTCTCGATCGCAGCATTGCTTGTCAGTACATCACCAACATAAAACAAAACCTTTGATATTATTACTGAGTTCTTCTACTAATATGGTCAATCGTGTAAACTATTTAACAGTTTTATGTTATTTTATATAAATCTTGTTTTGTTTAATCTTCAAACCTGACTTATTCCTGGCCATATCTTTCAGAAAATTATTCTTGTCTTTCAGTGTCCACCTCTGCCAGATGTGCCAAATGTAATTTACAAATTTCCTGAAAAGAATGAGAAATTAAACTGTTAGTTGGAGGTTATAAAGAAAGCTAAAATACAACCACCATGGCAAGATTATGGTGAAATAATTTGGAATTCATACAAGAAAAGTTCTACGAAAAATTCTCGTAAGAAAAGTAAAGTCTTCTTCTCCTTCTTCTTTTTTATAATCTTGTTTTGTTTCACATCGTCAGGATAAGAAGAGATTTCTAGAACGGGTTTTGTGTGAGCTTTCATAAATAGTGTTTATACCAAATTCTTTCCATGTACTTTCTTGAAATCCACCTTTTTGCGTTTAGATTTTTACCTTTTTTGCTTTTTTGTACATCATTTCCATTGTATCGAGTAGCATTGCTCTTTGAGATGCACTGTCTGTTGGTAATCTTTTTACGTGGCTGAACCATTTAATTTGTTGTTTCTTGATGAAGTTCTGTACTGATGTTGTACCCACTTTTTTTTCCTGATGTCTTCATTTCGAAACCGGTCTCTTCTTGATACACCCAGCATTCTGCGTAGACATTTCATCTCTGTCGTGACCAGTTTTCTTCTATCGTTTGATGTCAGCGTCCAGGTTTGGCACTGATAGCATAATGTTTGAAGAAAGATTGTGTTGAACTCTTTTAGTGTTCATGGTAACATGTTTACATTTTAAAACTGGTGCCATTTGTCTTATGATTTGATTTGCTTTATTACATTTATGTTGGAATTGATGATATTAAAGTCATGAGGGATAGACAAGAACAAAATGATACCACCGAAATTATTAACGATGAAAATTGGAATGCTCTAAGCCAGAGATTCTCAAAATGGCGTCCGTGGACCCCGTGGTCAGCGATATACTCACAGGGTGCCTCAAGCGCTTGAAGAAATATTATGATCTTTGACATTTCAAACAGAGAAATATTTTTTTTAAATATGTACAAAAACAGTGGTAAACTAGTTCCGCTGCGAAATCAAAGGACCTGGACCAGACCGGAGTCTAAATGTATGACAGGACAAAATGAAAGATCATTTGAAGTTTCCCACAATCTGAGAACATTGTTTACTATTGTAACACAAAGATAATTTATTCCTGTCTAGTTTCATATATAGAAACTTTTAAGGGACGCAGCAGCAAAATGTATTTAAATAGGGTACGCCCGTAATGCAAAGTTTAAGAACCGCTGATCTAAACGAACCAAACTTATGAAAACGTGGTTATAATTTAACCAACACCTCAATCTACACCACGAGGTAAAAGTAAACACACAAGAAAACTCAATAACACTGACATAACATTGACATAACACTGACATAACACTGACATAATACTGACATAATACTGACACAACACTGACATCATACTGACATAATACTGACATAACAATGACACAACACTGACACCAAAACTGACATAAGTTCACCTGTGCTGCTGCAAAAGTCACCGCAGAATCTCCATAACTGTAGCAGAAATCTCCATACAGATGCCAACCTTCTCGACACTGCGCCTGGACCACTGCAACAACATCACCACAACCATAGTTATTAATATTAGACCATCATTCTCACCATTATCAACATCATAACAACCATAGTTACTACTTTTAGTATCATCATCATCATTTTCACTACCTGGATCATCTTCACTATTTTCATTACTACTACTACTACTACTAGCATTGCTACTGCTACTACTACTATTACTACTACAACAACTACAACTACTACTACTACTAGCATTGCTACTGCTACTACTACTATTACTACTACAACAACAACTACTACTACTACTGCTACTACAACTACTACTACTACTACTGATATTGCAACTACTACCACTACTACAACTAATATCACTACTGCAATGACAACATCTACCCGTCATCACTGCTGTTGCTCTACTACCACCTCAACTTCATCACCTTCCTCATGTCGAACTGCTACAACTCTGCCACACACAACATCATCATCATCAACAATATATAACCACCAACAAACCTTGTCCAACAGTTACACAAACAATGAAAATAAACAGCAACATCTTGGAAAGAAAGTCCTCACAAAACCAATTCTAAATCAAATTTATGAAGCCGAACTTGTCTCTGCGGAGACCATTCG
This sequence comes from Arion vulgaris, assembly GCA_020796225.1. Taxonomy (NCBI): domain Eukaryota; kingdom Metazoa; phylum Mollusca; class Gastropoda; order Stylommatophora; family Arionidae; genus Arion; species Arion vulgaris. The sequence continues at coordinate 31,669,486 of CM036755.1, forward strand.
TGACAATGGTCGCACACCACCTTCCCGTTTCTTTCCCCCCTTCCTCAGTGGTTTCTTCCAACGTAAACAAAACAGATTTACCTTATCTGTTGTCTATTTATTTTCTCTGATATTTTTATATTGTTGTTTACCGAGAATGTTTGTTTAATATTCAAAAACATTGTACAGAGAATAACACACTACAAAGTCTGCATGTTCCCGGTGGAGTATAGGACTACTACCAAAACTTATTTAAATACCAAATAAACACAATCAACTATCGAACTTAGAGGGACTGAGATGGTATGATAAGATTACGAACAATGAACTCAGAGAAGGAATTAAGAAGATAGCAGTGGAGAAAGAGCTATGGACACGTTGAGGAGACCAACTGGAAGCATAGCGGGACAGGCACTATTTTGGAACCCGCAGGGAAAGGAGTACGGAAGGTCTAGACCTGGAGAAGAAAGCTTGGAGACTAATATTAAAAGGAAAGGTAAAACATGGACAGAATTGGAAGGGATGACAGGAGAGAGGAAGAGCTGGAAGAAATTTGTTGAAGACCTATGCTCCGTTGGGAGTTGAAATGTGAAGAAGACAGTGAACTATATCTATATAGTTCCTCTACTTGTTCCGTTTAACAAATAAAGCTTCCACAAAAGATTTCCATTGTTGCCGTTCTGCTGTCTTTCTGTCAATTGTTTTCCATGTCATGCCACAATCAATTCTCTTTCCAACGTTCTTCTCCATGTTCCTTTTTTACTTCGAGGCTTACTTTCCCATCCCTGTCTATCGCAAAGCTGTCCTAACCAATGTCCCTACTGGCATACTACATACATAACCAATCCACCTCCATCTTCATCTTTTAATTGTGGTCTCTAATGATGCATTAAACGTCACAGTGGTTTGGAGAGAAAGGTAATGGAAGACATGGTTCCTGGAAAACGAGGCAGGGGACGACCATGACGAAGATAGCAGCATGACATCAAAGATACCTTGAACATGACACCGGAACAGACAGGAGAACTTGCAGAGACAGAAGCTTTTCTGAAGGACTGTGATGAATGTGAGGTTCTGCAAGGGATATACTACTACTTGAATGATGCATAGTTTGTTTATTTGAAAACTCATAATGTCCTAATGTATTTGAAGAGAAAATTTACTGCATTCATGTTAAACATTTATTCTAAAATATTGCCATCTTCTTCTTCTGCATTCTCAAAAATGTTGCCATCTTCTTCTTCTGCATTCTCAAAAATGTTGCCATCTTCTTCTTCTGCGTTCTCAAAAATGTTACCATCTTCTTCTTCTGCATTCTCAAAAATGTTGCCGTCTTGTGTGCGGTGTTGTTAAGTCATTGTCCAGTAATCACTACTGTAGAAAAACACTCCTAGGAAACTGAAATGTGTATGCCTTGTGTATGATGTTGTGTACATGCACCAAGCAAAGAGAGTTGTGGAGAGACATGATCGCCTACGCCGGCAGGCATGGCACTTGATTGATTGATGATGTTGTGGGTCATTTTCCCAACACTCTCTACTACACTTCATTCTGTCTTTCCTTTAATCCTGTTTTACCTTGCAGCGTCAGGATAAGAAGAGATTTCTAGAACGGTCTTTTGTGTGCGCTTCATAAACAGTGTTTTTCGTCGCCTCTGTTATCTCTGAGATTCAACCTTTTAGGTGGACGGCCTTTTGATTGTATCCACTGAATCGGAGTAGCAGACCACTTACCATATACTGACATCATCATCATCAAGGTGCGTATCCTTTATAGGACGTTGCTCTCTTTGCAGCACATTTGAAATTTACTCAGTCTCTTACCAGTTAACCCACTTCGTCGATGGTCATGTTCATGGTTTCTTTAATATCTTGTAGCCATCTTCTTCTTGGTCTGCCTCTGTGTCCTGGGGTCCTGCCCTCTAGAATTGTTCTTTCCAGGCCATCGTGACGCTTGATGTGACCAAAGTATGTAATTTTTCTGTATAGTATGTTGTTTATCAGCCAATTCTCTTTAACGTTTAGTTCTTTCAGGACATCAGTGTTCTTTCTTTTTCTGTCCATGATATTCGTTTAATAATAGCCGTCCATCGCAAGCGATGATGACAACAATCTCAGACGTGTACTGTTGCACCTCTCTGGTGTGTGCGGAGGTGACTGTAGAGTCCAATCCTAGAACAGAATCCCCGACCACAGGTGGGGCATACATGATCAAGGTTAGACATGTGGGTGTTGTGTGCTCTGTCTTTTCGCGCTGCTCGTTTTCTCTGTGACTCAACAATACGATGATTCTCAGCTATTCAGGTTCCTCTTTTGTTGTTACAGCGCCACATTTGGCGATCTTGCGCAAGGATTCCCAGCACGTATTGTCTATATCGAAGCATTTCAGAGACACTTTAAGAGTGTCTTTAAAGCGTTTTTCTGTCCACCAGCTAAACGTCTGCCCCCTTCAAGCTCGCCATACATCAACTGTTTTGGGATGGTATTCGTAGGATCTTTCTGTAGCATTTAGTTTCGAAGGACTGGATTTTCGTTCTTAATTTTGTGTAATAGTCCATGATTCACAACACTGACATACTACTAACATAACACTGACATAACACTGACATACTACTGACATAACACTGACATACTACTGACATAACACTGACAAAACACTGACAAAACACTGACTAAATATGACCACTCGCTCTTGCAAAAGTCACATTCAACTTATTGTTCTAAACCCTAAACAAAATCATTTTGTTATCCGTGTTTTTTAGTTTTGGTATTTTTTGGTAACATGAAGAAAACGATATCTCAAAACAGATGTTACAATACCAGCAAACGAAAAACAACACCAAAAATTCTTATCTGTGACAGATAAAATATGTTGTGTTGTTGTCTTTAATTTTGTTTCGTTAAGAGTAGGAATAATTTTGTTGGTTTTATTTGCACACTTTTTGTTGGTGTTTAGAGTGGCCCTCGGTAACGTAAGGCCGACTAGCTCAGACGAGAAATCTAAAATCCCTGATAAATTGTGTCTGGTTTCTGTATATGTCTGATAGAACACTGTAAACTTTGTTTTTGCAATTTTAATCAATTCTATGTGTTCATATATAATTCTATGTGTTCATATATAATTCTATGTGTTCATATATAATTCTATGTGTTCATATATAATTCTATGTGTTCATATATAATTCTATGTGTTCATATATAATTCTATGTGTTCATGTTATTTATTAATGAGAAATATTCATAATACTGATATTCTTTATTGTTAAAATGAACTTGTTGTATAACATAACTTTGATTTAGCATTTTGTGTTGTTTTTAAAATGAATTCATCTTTATACAACAATATTGGAACTCGAGGTCACGGGGACAGTTGGGGTCTTATTTCCTAGAGATCTTACCTGAATCTGCCGATCATGTGTTATCGGATCATAAGATCATAGATCATAAGACAAGGAAGTTTAGAACAAATTGTGAACATTTTTTGCGTCTATTTCGTTCGCCCCCTGTGGTTTCAGTCGTAGTAATAGCTCATAATAGGGGTCACTGATGGATGGTGAAGTTGATAGACGCTGCACTAGTGACAACGTGACTTGGAAGTTCAAATGTTTGAGTCCAGCTTAGGACAAAAGCATTTTTATTGTCCGCACGGTCTTACTACAGGTTCCTTTATTCATTACTTGGGAATCTAAATTAAACGTACATCTGAAGTCTTAGTAAGCTTACCCTGAATATCGAGGTGTAATAAGGAAAGCAAGCCTTCACTAAAAATCAGTTAGAGGAGCCATATTAGGCGCCATTACTACTCCTGAATTCATAACGGATAATCGACCCAAAAATTGCTCCTAATACAGCACTTCTGACTCATTTGTGTGTGATAGCTTGCTTTCCTTTTTCAAGTATCCCTGTCATTCAGGTGAGCTTATTTCGACTTGAGAGGTACTTGTAATGTAATCCCCAAGTAAAGGAATAAGAATTTCAAGTAGTTCAACTGCTTACCTTGTTCAATCATACATTTTTAGCCCAAGCTGGTCTTGAACCTCTTGAATCGCGAACGTTTCTACGGTAGACAACGATTAGATACTTTGGCCACATCAAGCGTCACAATGACCTGGAGAGAACAGTATTAGAGATCAGGATCCCAGGACGCAGAGGCAGAGCAAGAAGAAGATGGCTACAAGATATTAAAGAAACCATGAATATGACCATCGATAGGAGGCCCCCAACCTTCCCTCCTTTTATGCCTCCGGAAAGTTCGTTTCAGTGTTTCCCTAGGGCGTCCTCTCTCTCTTGAAACCTTTGCCTCCCACTTCAATGTCTGCTTTGGTATTCTTTGATCATTTCTTCTCAAGGTGTGTCCAACATATCTCCATCGTCTCTTTCTTATAACAGATGCTACTAGTGGTTGACCAGACATTTCTTCTCAAGGTGTGTCCAACATACCTCCATCTTCTCCTTCTTATAACAGATGCTATTAGTGGTTGACCAGACATTTCTTCTCAAGGTGTCCAACATATCTCCAACTTCTCCTTCTTATAACAGATGCTACTAGTGGTTGACCAGACATTTCTTCTCAAGGTGCGTCCAACATATCTCCATCTTCTCCTTCTTATAACAGATGCTACTAGTGGTTGACCAGACATTTCTTCTCAAGGTGTGTCCAACATACCTCCATCTTCTCCTTCTTATAACAGATGCTATTAGTGGTTGACCAGACATTTCTTCTCAAGGTGTCCAACATATCTCCAACTTCTCCTTCTTATAACAGATGCTACTAGTGGTTGACCAGATATTTCTTCTCAAGGTATGTCCAACATACCTCCATCTTCTCCTTCTTATAACAGATGCTACTAGTGGTTGACCAGATATTTCTTCTCAAGGTGTGTTCAACATATCTCCAACTTCTCCTTCTTATAACAGATGCTACTAGTGGTTGACCAGACATTTCATCTCAAGGTGTGTCCAACATATCTCCAACTTCTCCTTCTTATAACAGATGCTACTAGTGGTTGACCAGACATTTCTTCTCAAGGTGTGTCCAACATATCTCCAACTTCTCCTTCTTATAACAGATGCTACTAGTGGTTGACCAGACATTTCTTCTCAAGGTGTGTTCAACATATCTCCATCTTCTCCTTCTTATAACAGATGCTACTAGTGGTTGACCAGACATTTCTTCTCAAGGTGTGTTCAACATATCTCCATCTTCTCCTTCTTATAACAGATGCTACTAGTGGTTAAACAAACATTTCTTCTCAAAGTGTGTCCAACATATCTCCATCTTCCAGGTCATCAGTATTGAATACGCCCTCAGAATTCATAATACTCATGGCTGATTCAACCACTAACATATCACATACATATTCACACATATTCACATACATATTCACGCACATATTCACTCACTTATTCATACAATTGTAAAATACACAACACATCTACACCTGTATTTGTTTCGTCACAACAAAAGTCACAGAATAAATATTTCAAAATTTAATATTCACTACACAATTTCAAAACATGGATTCCTTCTTCATGTAATGACGTCAACAAATCTCCTTCTTGCATAGAACAATCACGTCAAGTTCTCCATCAGCATAGATCTATGTCGTCGAGATCTCCCTCCGCTGCATACAGATCTCCTTCAGCCAACAATGATATCAGTCGCTCTTAAAATGCAAGCAAATGTACACAATAATTTTATATGCAACTGATCATAATTTTAACAAAAATAATGTTATAAGCAGCTATCGAGGAGCGTCTGGCAGATTGGATTAGAGCATGGCTATTCTGCGGGAGACCCATGTTCAATCCACGGTGAGGTCAAGGAGTTCTATGTTGTGGACATCAATGAAAATTCCTAACATGAACAGCTTCGTGGTGACTGCACTAGCCATCATCATCATCTAGGTGCTTGTCCTTTATGGAAAGTTTCTCTCTTTGTAGCCATCATCTGAAATTGCCTCTGTCTCTAGCCAGTTCACCCACTTCGTCGATGGTTTCTATAATATCTTGTAGCTATCTTCTTCTTGGTCTGTCTCTGCGTACTGGGACTCTGCCCTCTAATGTTGTTCTTTCCAGGCCATCGTGACGCTTGATGTGACCAAAGTATCTCATTTGTCTGTATGCACTAGTCATGCGGCCATTAAATTCTTCAGTCTCTCGTTCCACCTGTCCTACACCGCAATAAAAAGCGGTATTACAGACAGTAACGAGAGGTTTTTTTAGCTATCACGAGAGTTTTTGTTAACTATCACGAGAGTTTTTGTTAACTATCACGAGAGTTTTTGTTAACTATCACGAGAGTTTTTGTTAACTATCACGAGAGTTTTTGTTAACTATCACGAGAGTTTTTGTTAACTATCACGAGAGTTTTTGTTAACTATTACGAGAGTTTTTGTTAACTATCACGAGAGTTTTTGTTAACTATCACGAGAGTTTTTGTTAACTATCACGAGAGTTTTTGTTAACTATCACGAGAGTTTTTGTTAACTATCACGAGAGTTTTTGTTTAACTATCACGAGAGTGGATAAAGCAAATACATTTCAAAGCTATATTTTATCTTTATTTTGTTTGCTAATTTTGAAAAGTAATTTAATAGCCTGCGCATGAAACACCTATGGAGGATACTCCATCATTCTAGAATACCAACAAGCGTACTTGAGACGAGCTCACAACACTTGGATCTAAACCAGTGGCGGCTCGTCATTAGGGGCTAGTGGGGCCGTGCCCCAACAAAAATTAATGTATAACGTGTATTTATTATTTTATAAATTAAAATATAGCAACCAAAAACCATGATTTATCCGGGAAAAAATGTCTGGCCCCACCAACAAAAATGATCACGTGCCGCCACTGATCTAAACATTCATATCATCATCATCAGCATCATCATCATTGGCCTCTTTGTCTCAGGAGAAAATAGGTTTTGCGTCACGTGGTTTGCTCTGCGCTGAATCACAACGTCTGTTGTGGCAGTAATGGCATATTAGGGAGTGGCAATCCATGTCCTAATCGCTGCAGATGAAACTGGACATTGGGACTGATACATAGGATGGTCTCTCTACCCTTTGTGCTCTCTTTTGTCTTCATTCGTGGTGGCATTTTTCTTCTTTACGTTTTGAGTCATCCCTCACTGCCGCTCGATATGCTTGACTGTCTGTGGCCAATGCTCTCAATTTTTAATTCTAAATATCTATTCGTAACCCTTTCAGTCCGTAATTTTGTTTACCTCCTGACGCATTTTTACTACAACGTATACTGAAGTAGACAGTATACTGGCTTTGCGTCAACTTATTAAATACATCGACTTAGAAGGACGAAGGGGTTAATCTAGATCAGCGTTTCCCAAAGTGATCGGTACCACCAACAATGGGCGCTGAAACGTTCTAGGGAGTGATAATGGGTTCAGAAGAATTTGGGGGTTGTTCAGGCGATTTGGGGTCGATGGCTCCTTAAAGAAGAAGTTAATAATAAATATTTAAAATAAATTATTTTCATGATTTTGCGATTGAATAATCATTTAAAATTTGAATTTTGCAGTTTAATTCATCTTATGTCCATCTTACTTGAACCTTATTTTCATCAATGTTCTATTTCATGCATATAATCATTTTAAAATTGACCATGTATTACAGAAATATATATCAATTTTCTATGTCAAAGAAAAAATACAGCATGTATATAAGGGAAGGGTGGGGCGTTGGCGAACTGTTATAATGTGGGGGGCGTTACAAATGTGATGTCGTGCAAAGTGGGCGGTGGGCCGAAAAAGTTTGGGAATCTATGATCTAGATCAGGGTGGGCAAACTACGGCCCGCAGGCTGCATCGACCCGCCATTGGATATTTTGCGGCCCTCAAACACATTTTTAAATAAAAGAACGATCGTCACAAATGATTTTTCCCCATTAATATTACGCTGAAATTCATTGAAATTTCAATTCGATTTTCTTATGTATTAAATATACAATATTTTTTTTCCAATTTGGCGTCATTTAAACATTAATATTGATATATATATCGTCAAAGAAATTTTACTACTTTTAATAAGAGCGTTTAATATTGAGTAATTTACTATACTAGAATTGACGTGATTTGATTGGCTGAATGTTTCTCAATGATTATAAGTACTCGGACGATATAATTTTATAAAAGTTGGAAATTGCCTTTCAAATTATAATTAATTGTTTTTAACTTTTAAGCATTATGTCGGGATGTATGTTTAGTTTATATTAAAAAGATGTTTCATACAAAATAGAATATCGCTAAAAGCTGTTATAATTAATAATACCTCCTTACAACAATAATGTATCGTCAGAAATAAACCTCCCCTCATATCCTACGAATGGAATGCGCAAATACTTAATTTGCAATCATTTAAACTGCGCAGTGCCTGGGAATTCCGGTGTGTTTTAATAACTATCACGTTTGTAGTTTCCATTCATAAATTTCCGTATTTATATTGCATCCGAGTTTTCTAAATCTAAATAATTATATTCGCGCTGCCGGAAGCACATTTTTTAGTTAATTTTGCAACATTTTAAGACATTTTTATTATAATGAGTGCATCCAAAAAAACCTAAGATTGAAGACGAGTGTCGGGTTTTCAAAGACGAATGGATTACCGAATATTGTTTTATGCAAGTTGGCAATAAATCTGTTTGCTTGCTGTGTCACGAATCAGTGGCTGTTTTTAAAGATTATAACTTAAAAAGACATTACCAGACAAAACATCACAATTTTCGGACACAATCTAACATCTGAAGAAAGGAAAAGAAAATGCATGGAGTTGGTAAAAAAGTGTAAAGAAACAACAAACTGTGTTTACAAAACAGTCTTCAATTCAAGATGCTGCAACAGAGGCCAGTTTGGTGTTGTCACACAAAATTGTGAAATACAACAAGCCATTTTCTGATGGTGAATTTATTAAGGAATGTTTACTAGATGCAACAAACATTCTATGTCCAGAACAAAACAACAAATTTGACAGTATTACATTATCCAGAAGAACTGTGATCAGACGTGTTGAAAAGATAAGTGAAGATTTGACCCTTCAACTTCAAGATGCAAGTAAGCATTTTTTGTGGTACTCTCTTGCATTGGACGAGAGTACTGATGTACAGGATACTGCACAATTATTAGTTTTTATACGTGGAATAAACAATTCTTTGAAACTCTTTGAAGAGTTACTGATTGTTGAGTCGATCAAAGACACTACCACTGGCCTCGATATATTCAATGCTGTTAGTGGCTGTATTGAAAGAGCTGGGTTAATGTGGAACAAGATGGCCAGTATTACAACTGATGGTGCTCGTGTTTTAACTGGAAAAAAACATAGTACTGATAAAGCTGATCAATGATAGGATTAAGTCAGAATATCCTGAACACGTAATATTACCACTTCACTGTGTGATTCATCAGGAAAGTTTGTGTAAATCTGTTTTAAAAATTAAGCATGTTATTGACCCAGTTGTCAGTGTCATAAACCTCATCAGATCAAGAGGACTCAATCACATGCAGTTCAGAGCATTACTAGACGATCTAGAAACTGAACATTCTGATGTCCTGTACCATAGTACAGTTCGATGGTTGAGTCTTGGAAAGGTTTTAAGGAAAGTATGGGATCTTAAAGAAGAAATAGTAATGTTTCTAGAGATGAAGGGCATAGAATGTGACTTTAATACTAACATTGTTAATGCAGAGTGGAAGCTTGACTTTATATTTGCCATTGAAATAATGGAAAAGTTAAATGAACTGAATGTTAAACTTCAGGGCAATGGTTTGTTTGCACATGAAATGTATGTTCATGTAAAATCATTTCAAGCTAAACTCTCACTGTTTTCCAGACAAGCAAGTGAAAACATGTTTTATCACTTCCTTTGCTGAAACGAGAAACTATTTCTGATGAGATGAGTAAAAAATTCAAAGCTCAGTTAGATGTATTGGTTGAAGAATTTGGAAGAAGATTCCAAGATTTCAAGAACTTGGAGCAGCACTTCAATGTTATCAATTCTCCTCTCAGTGCAGAAGCTGATAAAGCCACAGTGCACATACAGTTGGAGTTGCTTGAATTACAAGCCAATCATTCAATCATTATCTGAAGGAAAAATTGAAGTCTGAATGTTTTTTTGGATTTCTATGGTTCTTTGCCTGAACAATCATTCCCAAACTTAAAAAAACTTTGCAGCTAAATTTTTGTCATTATTTGGATCTACATATATTTGTGAACAGGCATTTTCTTGCTTAAAAATCAACAAATCTAAGAATAGGTCTTTATTATCTGATTGCAACTTAAATGCAGTCATGCAAATTTCTACAAGTAAACTTGTTCCAGATTTCAAAGGAATTATAAAATCTTACAAGCAATTACATACATCTCATTAGAAATCAGCAATAAATAAAATTGTGACTGTATGTGTATGGCGTTTTTAAAAATCTTCATTAAAACTATTGATATGAACCCATATTGTAACTGTATGCAACATAATATTTTGTAAATATTGTTAAAACATTTGCAAAACTTTTTATCCATATTAGAAAATATACTGTTATAGTGTAAGTCTGTTAGAAATATAATTTATTTCAGAAGTTATCTACATTATGTAAAACTACCTTTGTTTACAATAAAAATATTTCATTGATTACTTACGAGAATTAAACAAAAATATACATAATATTATATGTGGCCCTCCAATAGCTTTACAATTTTCAATGTGGCCCTCTGCACAAAAGTTTGCCCACCCCTGATCTAGATTGTATAATATATCTTCGTGCCAACGTTGTTCTGCTCAGTGACGACTCTATTATACCTCTCACTCTAACTGAGAAACCGTATTCTGATCTTATCGAGACTATTTCTCCAACACAATAACTATTGTTGCAATTATCTCCAACACAACAACTATTGTTGCAGTTATCTCCAACACAGCAACTATTGTTGCAGTTATCTCCAACACAGCAACTATTGTTGCAATTATCTCCAACACAGCAAATATTGTTGCAATTATCTCCAACACAGCAACTATTGTTGCAATTATCACCAAGACAGTAACTAGTGTTGCAATCAAGAACGTAAACGCAGAAAATGACAACAGCAAAAAACTATCATCACCGGAACATCGATAACGAAACTGGTAACATGCTTCGCCAGTAGCCATTTGCCATGCTAATTCCGGGGTTCGTATGAAACTTTTATCCAAGTCTTTTCGGTGTGCCCGCGGTACACGATTGGACTCCAGGTTCCCTGTTCCTTAACTTGGGTATCTATTTCTTCTTCAAACGCTCCATATCGACCACTGGTTAAACCACTCTTTGTGATTTGTATGTTATCTGAGCCTAAGGGCGATTTTACGTTATGCGTCTACAAGTAGGCCAGCACATCTGATTTCTAAGACACTTTTTATTTACTAGGGTAGCATCCCTAGACCCCTACCTCAGTCGCTTCTTACGACATGTCGTAGGTCGCAGTGTGCTATTCTTTGCTCCACTTGGGTATCTAAATTACAAGTACCTCGTCAGTCGGAGTATAGCTCGCCTGAATGGCCAAGAACACTGAGTAAAAGGAAAGCTAATATTCACGCAAAAACCAGTTAGAGGTTCATTACTACGTCTATATTCAAGAGGGAGAATGACAAAAGAATAAAAATCATCACCATCATCATTGTCACTAGAAGATAATGTAAATGATGATAATGTTGATTTCATTGATTGATTGATAGGACCATCATCATTGCACTTCGGTGAGTAATCATGTGTGCTCCGATCTCTTTCTTACACAGGAAGACCTCAGCTGCAGTGCACGATCTCCGTAGCACTGGCGAAGGTCCCTGATGTAATTTTTAAGATGTTGAAGATATTTTTGTAGGAATTTTATTTTAATCTTTTCTAATGAATTTTGCCCAGGCAGCGGCTTTCCAGTTTGCTACTCTTGATTTTGAACTGCCAATGGTTCTTTTACGTGCTGAGCTTGAACACGGGTCCTACGTTTTATCGTCCGTCTCCGATATGACTAGGAACTTTATATCACCTACAATGAGATCAGCGATCTCTGAGAAAATATTCTGATGGCTCTCGAGGAGCGAAGCTGGTACCTTTGGCACGAGAGATGAGCACTTAGTCTCTACGTCACAGAGACGCTATATTGTGACATAATGTTGCTGTTTGTAACGATGGGTCTGTGCATCGTGGTGAGAAGTCAGACTGAGGTTTCTTGGCTAGCGCACATGGTAGGATTGTTGCCAACAACAAAGTAGAGAATACAGGACAACTACTTCCAGTATAAGGATGGAGGCTGAGGCCGTTACTGATGTCCTCCATTGGCTCTCTACGACTTCATTTACTGGGGCCGTTGTTGTTTCTGACTCTCAGTCGATGCTTCGGAAATCCAGAACGGCAGGTTGTGGTATGAATGGATGTCGTGTATAGAAGTTTCTAACCTAAATAGGTTTATGTGGATCTACTGTCCTTGTCATGCGGGTGTTCGAGAGAGCGGCCATGTTTGCATCGAAAACATCGATTGTTGGGGAGTTAAGGATGGATAAGTGGGTAGTTCTCTAGTCTCCTGGCGACCTACTGTTGGATGAGGACACTAAACTAGACGTTTAATTAATCCAGCGATTTAAGGAGTTTGCAATTACACGTTGTACAAGTAGAACTAGATGCTTGATGGGCAGAAATAAGAATGTGTTTAACCAGCAAGACACAGGAACCATCAGTATGCATACCCTTCGACATCTCTTGAGAAAAACTGAGCACTAATTGGTCTGCCCGAAGTGCTATGACGTCAGCTCAGTTACCAATAACCAATAATCAATCATTTATGGATCTAAATTACAAGTACAAATACTAATTTTCAAATCAGTACCTGACCATGCCTAAATTCATAGTTAGCGAGCAAAAACAAATTTATTTTTAACTATCCTTACCATCATTATTATCACTATTATAACATCAATATAATTCTGATCCTATTTTTTTAAAAGATACTCACTCAGCCTCACACACAAAGGTGGCTGTGTTGCTGCATAGCAAGTCATTCCATTGATAATTATGTGGCTGGTATAATGTCAGACAATCTTCACCTATTGCACGAACACGAGAGAGAGAGAGAAATATAAAATATTCATCTATGTGTCTTTATGTTTTCTGTCTATCTTTACCTATTGCATGGGTACAGAGAGAGAGAGAATGAGAGAAATATAAGATATTCATCCAAGTGTCTTTACGTTTTCTGTCTATCTTCACCTAGGGCATGAGTACAGAGAGAGAGAGAGAGATAGAGAGAGAAATATAAGATATTCATCTATGTGTCTTTATGTTTTCTGTCTATCTTCACCTAGGGCATGAGTACAGAGAGAGAGAGAGAGAGATCTATAAAAGATATCTCACCTGACAAGTGCATGTTTCTGTCTATCATTCATTGATAATTATGAGTAATGAGAATACGAGACAGAGAGAGAGAGAATATAAAGATATTCATCTATGTGTCTTTAAATTTTCTGTCTATCTTTACCTAGGCATGGGTACAGAGAGAGAGAGAGAGAGAGAGAAAGAGAGAGAAATATAAGATATTCATCTAAGTGTCTTTACGTTTTCTGTCTATCTTCACCTATTGCATGAGTACAGAGAGAGAGAGAGAAATATAAGATATTCATCTACGTGTCTTTACGTTTTCTGTCTATCTTCACCTAGTGCATGGAGCAGAGAGAGAAGAGAGAGGAGAAATATAAGATATTCATCTATGTGTCTTTACGTTTCTGTCTATCTTCACCTATTGCATGGGCAAAGAGAAAAGAGAGAGAGAAATATAAGATATTCATCTATGTGTCTTTACGTTGTCTGTCTATCTTCTTCTTATTCTATGTTTGTTACATACGTTATAAGAAAGAGAAGATGGAGATATGTTGCACATTCCTTGAGAAGAAATTATCAAAGAATACCGTAGCAGGCATTGAAGTGGGAGGTCAATATTTCTTCTTCTTGGAGTCCGTTCTTCGCAACCAATTTTATCATTCATATTGTGATATATAATTGATCTTTGACAAGAAGGACTAACGTTAAATCTCTGTTGCAGGCCCATACTTTTGTCTATAGTACCATACACGATGTAGGTCAGGGCTTCCGTTTTTCTCCTATGGGAAATGTTTTGAGTCTGTCTCGCTGACAGTCAGTCCCCCACTCTTCCCCGTCCTTCGTGTGAAGAAGTTCTCGTTAATGATCCGTTTAACGCCATATATTTGGGCTTGGAGACACGCCAAAGAGCCTTTTGTACTGCAGGCTTTCTGACTGAGTGTGGCGTTCCTTTTGCATCGTCAGATAAACACTCTTAAATATTCTTTAATGCCGTATATTTTGGTTTGGATCTACGCCAAAGAGCATTTACAGCTATGCAAATTTTCTGACTGGGTGAGGTCGTTCCGGTATAGGAACATTTACAACCCTTCTAGGACTTGTCATTGGAACGGACACTTGCCGGTTACTTCGTGTATTAATTGCTCTTTAACGATAATTTGTCGCCATATATTTGGGCATTATGATATACGCGCAAGAGTATGTCTACCTTTCTGACTGGGTGAGGTCGTTCTGGATTAGGAACATTTCCAGGTCATTTGGGGCGCATAAGCTTGTCACGCACTAGATAAATTTTCGGCTGTTTAATTGGCCTTTGCCAATGATCTGAGCATGGGACGGCATCTTACTCGTGTAACACACCGTGAAAAGTGTCGGCCTTCGCCAATGTTTGGATTTGTCCGACCTGTTAAACGATTACATTGTTGGCCTTACTTTTCTAGCCATGTTGAGTTTATTCCGGAGTTGGAACATTCTCAACCATTTCGAGACGCGTGTCAGCACTTGGCAATTTGCAGTTTCTTCTCTGAATTATCCCTGCCCCAGGGAAACATTGGACTGGGGCTGCGCACAAATAATCCAGAGGGTTGTTTCATTAGGCGTTATCAACGCAACTTAAATGTTGCGCTCGCCAACATCATCCACCCTAGTTTTCCTGGGGATGTTAGTTGTCGGTGCAACAGTACTGTGCTCGGTTGTTCCAGGGAAGGCAGTTTCGTTAGGCACAAAACGCAACTTTAGGATTTGCGTTAGTTCAACCTTATCCAATAAATGTATCTGCGCTTGGCCTTTTTACGGAGTTTACTGCAATCTTCCCTTGTGTCGCCATGTTACGTTGCATTTTTTTTACGATTCTTGCCGAGAGTTGGCAAATTTGTTTCATTGTTTCCAGGGCCGTGCCTCTGATGACTATACCTTGTCACTTTTAACGATTCGTTTTTATTTAGTCAGCTTTTTCCATCGGCCGGGAGAGAAGTGCAGAAGCAATTACCCTGGGATTCTGCTCGTCTGTGTTGCGAGCAGATTACATAAAACGTAACTGCGTCTGCACCACTATTTAAACCGGAGCAGCCTTCCTTCGATCCCTATCCACTTAGACAGGCATGATCCTCAGTCTGGTTCCAGGGTCACTACGTGGAGGTGGGTAGGATCTTGATTAATGCCAGCTCACTAAACCTGGCGCGACGTTGTCCATATGACTGCGGCTCTGACCCCGTAAAGGATTCAAGAAAGAGAGAACACCCTATCGAAACCCTTGAAACGAACTTTGCTAAGAGAGGCAAGAAATATCGAATTTACCAGGACAGAGCGGTATGGAGAATTTACTTGCAGGTCATATGTAAGGTATAGCGGTAAGAGAGTAATATATGTATGTATATATAAGTATACGTACATATGTTACATATATATTATGTAATGTTATGCGATCGACATCATGGCACAGTGGACATTATCATTCGTGCTCTGTCCTCCGCTGCAGCAGCCACCCTAAAGTCCATTTGATCATCGTACCCTTGAGAAGTTGATTACTATATCTTCTCTCTACAAAGAAGATGACACTGTCTGTGATATATATATATATATATATATATATATATATATATTTTATATATATATATGTTCGTTTGTTTGTTTGTTCAACTGTCTATCTGTTTGTATTACCCCCTGCCGAATCACTCGGTTCACCAGGTCCCCAGTCTAAGAACGAGTTGATTTCTTGTCCAGTGCTGGTCCATTCCCAGGTACCCTCGTCAAAAATATCCGTCCCTCCAATCCATGCAACAGTCGCTGAGGATGAGATTACATATTGTTATACTATGTTATGCTATTTTATGTTATGTTATTCGATTGACGTCATGGCACATTGGATATTCCCATACGTGCTCTATGTTCTACGCTATAGCAGCCATTTTAGATTTCACTTCCTCACTGTACACATGAGAAGTTGATTAATGCTACGTTATGTTATTCTCTCTCTCTCTCTCTCTCTCTCTCTCCCTCTCGCGTTCGTTCTTTGTGGCCATTTGTATCATTCTTATTGTGATATATAAACAGCCTTAGCCAAAACCGTATTTTTACGTCCCATCTTCAGTATAATTTGGAGCTCTAGTGCTTGTCCTTCGGCGACATGTCCAATTTCAACCAGCGTTTACTGGGTTCGCTCTCCGTTAGCCTTTGGCTATTCCCAGCCCACCTACAAGGCAGTAGGTTGCTATTTTCTTTCAGGGTAGCGACCCTTAGATGACCTGCCCTTCCAGGTTGTTGAGCGTCATCTACCTAGGTTACCGGTCTTTATTTGGACTACTTGGTTTGCCTGCCGTCCAGATTTGTGTACGGTTTACTCCGCTAGGCTTTGATTGTCCCCAATCAAACTACAAGGCAGTATTAGTTCCCTGCGAGCGGAAACGCGCACTAAAATAAAGCATCTGCTGGGCTTTCCAGTTTTTCTGCACATTTGGGTGCCCCGCTCACCCCTACGCCTGCCGCGCCCCCTCGTCGCTCCACTATCAGCGCCGTGTGCGTCTGTCCTACCAATGGACACACTCGTGCATCGTCCGCATGCCTGCTCGCTCTGCCTTGGTGCCTGCCCCACCATTACCATCTGTTCTCACCTTTCTCACATTTACCATGCCTCTAGACTGTCCGGACACTGAGCCCAACTCGGGCCCCCACCTCAGGGCTTCGAGTTTCGCCCTATGTGAGCCTACATGCAGCTCATCTCGGGCCCAAGTTTTGCTCCACGTGGGCCTATGTCTCTTCTCTGGATTCACTCCTCATCCCCTTATGGTTATCCGTTCCGTTTTTTCCATCGGCCAAGAGAGATATGCATTAATAATCACTCTGGGATACCGCCCGCCTGTGTTGCGAGCGGATCTCATTGAACTTGACTACCTCTGCACTACTACCACTACTACCACTACTACCACTACTACCACTACTACCACTACTACCTGTAGCTCTCCCTCAATCCCTACCCGCTTAGCCAGAAAGGAACCATTGTCTGTTACTATGGTCACCATGTGGAGGTGGGGTAGGATCTTGATTAGTGCCAGTACACAAAATCCTGGCTCGGTGTTGTCCCTATGAGCCTCTGACCCCGTTACGTTATTCGATCGACGTCATATCACATTGGACCTTCCCATGCGTGCTAAGTCCTTCGCTGTAGCAGCTATCCCAAAAGTCCATTTGCTCACCGTACCCATGAGAAGTTGATTAGTATATCTTCTCTCTCTACCACGAAGACGACACTGTCTGGCATGTCCGTTGGCTCTCTAGAAAATTTTAGTTTTACTCAAAAACATTGATTTTTCAAAATGTTTAGTTTTATAAAGTACAACATTCGTACTATCGATTACACATAAAATTATGCTGTTTTGTTTGCGTATTAGCATTACAACATTAATAAGAAACGTTCAATTCTATACCTTTTTTCTTCTTCACATTCCAAGTTTAAAATTGAGTTTTCGCAAAATAATTTTTTTAATTTTTTTTTGGTGTCGGAAATCCCTGAGTAATACTAAATTAATACTTAACTAATACTAAAGCTAGATACAGAGAAATTTGAGGTGAATATCCCATATATCATTTTGTAGCTACTGATGCATTTCAAATTACATATTTTCGAATATTTGATTTAATAATTAATTTTTAATGGGAAATGATGACACATTTTGGGTGGGTTTTTTTTTTACCAAGCATAAGTTTAAAAATATAAATAAAATATATTTCTTACAATTTTGCAGAAAATAAATGCATCAGTAGCTGTAAATATGCTTACAGTTTATGAATCATCCATTTATTTCTCAATATATTTGTTTGTTTTGTACATTTTAGGATTCTAATAAAGGGTTTTTTTCAAGATGGCCGCTGTTGTCATGACAACCATGCAAAGTTTTATTTTTTAATGCATTAAAATAGATCTGCATTCATAGCTTAACATAGATCTACATTCATAGCTTAACATAGATCTACATTCATAGCTTAACATAGATCTACATTCATAGCTTAACATAGATCTACATTCATAACTTAACATAGATCTACATTCATAACTTAACATAGATCTACATTCATAGCTTAACATAGATCTACATTATTAGCTTAACATAGATCTACATTCATAACTTAACATAGATCTACATTCATAGCTTAACATAGATCTACATTCATAACTTAACATAGATCTACATTCATAGCTTAACATAGATCTACATTCATAACTTAACATAGATCTACATTCATATCTTAACATAGATCTACATTCATATCTTAACATAGATCTACATTCATATCTTAACATAGATCTACATTCATAGCTTAACATAGATCTACATTCATAGCTTAACATAGATCTACATTCATAGCTTAACATAGATCTACATTCATAGCTTAACATAGATCTACATTCATAACTTAACATAGATCTACATTCATAACTTAACATAGATCTACATTCATAACTTAACATAGATCTACATTCATATCTTAACATAGATCTACATTCATATCTTAACATGCCCATTATAAAATAATTTCTCTAACTTAATTAATAAAGAAAATAATTTTTTTTCTGAGCCAAACGCCTCTCGAACTCATTCCAGTGTCTGAGACTCGCCCATATCACATAAACGAGAGTGTACTGCATTGATGACATCGGCTCTGTCCACAAAAGTTGATTGAGATTGCAAATAAGTACATCTGAAACGAATCTCTTCTGAGACAAACTTCCATCAATGCGACGCACTAGGATTCTGGTGTATAGTTTAGTTTAGTTTAGTCGTCGGATCACCATCACTGCACGTCGAACAAATTAGTCCATAAGTGCTCCGATCTCTCCTCAGTATGTCCATCAGCGTGTGGCGACTAACGACACCGGTTCTTTGTTGGTTTACAATTCTTCTTTGTCTGCCAGCATAGCGTTCTTGTCGAGCTACACCACACTTAACTTTGAGTTCTTGCAGTCTGGTTAGTGTTGTGGATTCACCGCTATCACCTGAATCATGTACACGCCCTCTCTCCTTAAGGAATTTATAATATCAGCCTGGTCCATTGCTCGTCCGCTTTGGACAGCAGCCATACCTGCAAGCCTATCCGCACGCTCATTTCCCCTTACACCTGCATGCCCTGGCACAAAATAAAACTGATCCTTGTCAGCTTAGACCTCCCCAGCGATTCTATCCAATGTCTCCTAGCCCATCCTGTTTCAATCTTCCTGAGCATACTCATTGAGTCACTGAGAAAACATGCATGGATAAAAGTCTGTGATTCTAGCCAAATCATCGCTTTGGTAACCGCCATGATTTCCATAGTGAGACTGCTTGTAGTCACGGCAAAACCACCACTGTCTTCCTTCACAACATCACCTCCGACTCTGGTGTATGTCGGACTAGACGCATATTATTAATTATCTCACAAATTATTTACAATTCTAATCATCATCGAGTAGAACATCCTTTGGGGAACATCTCTCTCACCACAGCCCACCTGAAAAACTTTTTGTCTATATCATGTTCTCCTGCCTCCTCCAGCATCATGGTCAAGGTCTCTTTGATGTCCTTCTGTCACCTTCGTCTTGGTCGTTTCCTGTCTCGTACTTCAGGAAACATGCCCCCCATTACCGTTCTCTCCAAACCACAAGTGTTAAATATCTCAAGCGAAAGCAGCTTTTATGAAAATGAAAAACACACTATGCGTGAATTCACTACCAAAGACACTGCGGAAAAGAGTACACCAGCGCTATATTGAACCAATACGTATATATATCAGCAAATCATGGACAATGAATAAACAGTCAATAAGATTGCATTGTGGGCCTACATACCTGTTCATGACATTCACGGTAATGAGAGAGCGGACAGGCTTGCATCAACAGCATCGATTGTTGGGGAGTTGAAGATGGATAAGGGGATATTCTTCGGTCTCTTCGAGACTCTCTGTTGGATGAGGACACTGAAATCGATGTTGAATCGATCAAGCGATTTAGGCAGTTTGGAATTACCCGTTGTTCAAGTCGAACTGGATGCCTGAGAGGCAGAGTGAGAGGTGTGTTTAATCACGAGCCACGGAACCATCAGTTTGCATACTCTTCGATATCTGTTGGGGAGACTGAGCACGTATGGGTCTGCCCGGAGTGCAATGACGTCAGTTTAGTAACCAATAACCAATAGCCAATCATGACATTCTTAACGGATTGAGAAAGTCTTCTCGGACAGAGGAGTTTCAGGGTTGTGAATTCCACTCACTGACCAGATTGAGAGAGATGGATGTCGATATTGGTGCAGCACGAAAAGAATGACATAAAATATGCAAAGAGACTGATTAATCAACATCGAACTGGTGTGTTGGGCCGCTGGATGCTGCTGGATTTGTTGATGTGGAGATCGGAGCACCTATGAACGTGTCAGGGCCGTGCTGTATATGTTCTCAGTATGATGCAAGTCTTCGAAATGCCGTCCATGTTTTTTTCTTTAAAATAACCTTTGATTGTGGTTTATTTTTTTAAACTACACAAAATGTACAAATAACATTTTAATTTTAAAAATATGAACTACTTAATAAAATAATGATATCAACTATCAAACACAATAATCTACTACAGTTTTACCCTTCTAACTTAACTTTAGAGCAAAAATGAATAACGAAATGATAAAACTAACCAACAAAAAAACAACGTTTCAGTCGTAGACCTTTATGAAGGGGAGAAACACAGACAAGAAATACTAAATAAGCTAAAGCATAGATCTAAATGAGAAGGATGAGATGGATACCGCAAATACTCACCTGCTCCTTAGCACAAATTGCAAACACTAGCAGTCTACACTAGGTGATGTCATTGCACGGTGTGCTAGGGAGCAGGTGAGTATTTGCGGTATCCATCTCTAGTCATCCTTCTCATTTAGATATATGCTTTAGTTTATTTAGTATCCCTTGTCGGTGTTTGTCTCTTGATAAAGGTCAACGACCGAAACGTTTTTTTTTGTTTGTTGCTTAGTTTTATTATTTTGTTATTCATTTTTGCTTGCTTATGTGATACCATCCATACGTGTCTTTGTCATTAAACGCCAATTTATTACGTATCACCGCAGCCTTCCTCGGTTTTCTCCAGTTCTGATCTGATCTGCTCTTAGCAGACCAGATTGGTAGGTATCAGCATATTGTAACTTTAACTTTAGCAAATTCGTTAATTATGAATGTGTAGTCTAGAGTATCAGCCAATGTAGATTCAATATAAATTAGTAAAAGATTTTTAAATTTTGTTTGGCTTATTGAATTTCTTAAGTAGTGTTTTATTAATTTTAATTTGGAAAAAAGTTTCTTTCCCACTAGCTACAGAGACAGGGAATGTTAATAAAATTCTCAGAGATACAACAGTATTCGGACACAAAGTAATTAAGTTATCTTGGCACAAATAATTTAAAACACTCAGAGGTTTCATAGAATATGGCAGCATTCGGGATACTGCGCTCGCAACGATGCACCTGCACCGGAAACCGAAACCATGGGGTATCGAAAGCGGTTAGGCAGAAGCGTGCGATAAATCATATACGTATATATGTACAAATCGTATACATCAATATCGGAATAACATAGATCAATATAGAAAAACATTGCGTAAAAATATAATTATTGAATGGTTGAAATTGTATTTTGATTTCGCTGCTTTTACGACCGTCTCTCTGTATCATAGCACGTCACGACCATGTGCTTATATGACCGTCTCTCTGTATCATAGCACGACACGACCATGTGCTTATATGACCGTCTCTCGTATCATAGCACGACAGACCATGCGTGCTTATATGACCGTCTCTCTGTATCATAGCACGACACGACCCTGTGCTTAATGACCGTTCTTCGTATCATAGCACGACACGACCATGTGCTTATATGACCGTCTCTCTGTATCATAGCACGACACGACCATGTGCTTATATGACCGTCTCTCTGTATCATAGCACGTCACGGCCATGTGCTTATATGACCGTCTCTCTGTATCATAGCACGACACGACCCTGTGCGCGTCCAGAGTGCTATGTTGATAGTACTCATGTAACTGATCGCCCATGTGGTACCAGGATCTACAAGGGAAGCACAGAATAGTACCACTGTGACCTGTAAGGCACGTTGTAAGAGACGATTGATGTAGACCAGGAAAGCTACCTAGTAAAAAAAGCATCGCAGAATCGGATACGCTGGCCTACTTTGTAGGCGCATAACTGGCACAACGTACAATCGCTTTTAGGTTCAGATCACACACAAAATCACACAGAGTGGTTAACAAGTGATCGATATGGAGCGCTCAAAGAAGAAGAAGATATAACTGAGAACTTATATCCGTCTTCGAGGTATTGTGAATGTCTATTATGCGTGACGTCAATCACATAACAGATTATAATCACAAGCATGAAGAAAGAAGTACAAGATTGAGACAATGAGAAATATTGATACCTTGTTTGTTTCTGACTAAGTTCTTGACATAGTTGTTCTCATCTGCTGTCTCAATCTCGACCAGCTTGGCCTTGAAATCGATACACAACTCCTGTAAGATCACACATTGAACAATCAGAATCGATATCAACTCCTGTAAGATCACACATTGAACAATCAGAATCGATACACAACTCCTGTAAGATCACACATTGAACAATCAGAATTCGATACACAACTCCTGTAAGATCACAATTGAACAATCAGAATCGATATACAATTTCCTGTAAGATCACTACATTGAATCAATCAGAATCGATACACAACTCCTGTAAGATCACACATTGAACAATCAGAATCGATACACAACTCCTGTAAGATCACACATTGAACAATCAGAATCGATACACAACTCCTGTAAGATCACACATTGAACAATCAGAATCAGAAAGACATTTAATTGTATTCTTCTGCTTCTCATTATGTTGTTGATGAAAGATATGACGACTTAAGGAGACCCTGAAACGAACTTTGCTGAGAAAGGCAAGAAATAACAGTCTCAGGTCCTTGAAAAGATTGAGCTAGTTGCTACAGGATAGAGCAGTATGGAGAAATTACTGCATGCATATGTAAATATTAACGATACTAGAGGAAGTACTATTGTTTTATATACGCATCTATTTTAATTAATGAATAATTACCTGGGCGTACCCCAGGTTACTGGTGACTTCGAAGCCGTAACACGATAAGCCATGAAGTGCACCTTCTCTGCAACTTTGACCAAGCACTGAAAATAGAGAGAGACAAACATTTGTTGTAGCCTCAAGTGGTGATGGTGATGGTAGTAGTAGTTGTGAATGTAATTGTTGTAGTGGACATTGCGAAAACAAGTACTCCAGTGCTATATTGAACCAATACTTATGTATGGCAGCGAATCATGGACAATGAACAATCAATCAATACGATCATTGAAGCCACAGAGATGTGGTTTTACAGAAGAATGTTGAAAATTCCATGGACAGCAAAGAAAACAAATGCGGAGGTTTTAAATCAAGCCTGCACACAAAGAAACCTTATCAAAAGAATAAGAATCCAACAATCAAGGTTCTTCGGGCATATAATGCGAAGAGGAAGTTTAGAACATTTGGTGACTACAGGTAAAATTCAGGAAGGAGAGATCGTTGAAGACGAGGGAGAAGATGTTGGATGGTCTGACATCATGGTTCGACAAAATATCGACGTCAGAACTGATTACATGCACAAAGCAAAGAGAGTTGTGGAGAGACATGATGCCTCACGCCGGCAGGCACGGCACTTAATTGAATGATTGAGTGGGTGTTGTGGTATTGTGATAGTGGTCGATGTAGTCTCAATAGTGGTTGTTGTAGGTGTTGATAACGATGAAAGTTGTGAATATATTTGTGTAACAATGGTGCTTGAAGATGTGGTATTGTGGTAATAGTCTCAATAGAAGCTGTTGAAGTCAGTGTTGATAATGATGGTAGTTTTGGGTGTAATTGTTACAGTAGGCGGTACTTGTGATGGGTATTGTGGTAAGGAGTCGACGAATATCAATAGTGGTTGTTGTAGTAAGTGTTGATAATGATGGTAGCTGTGAATGTAGTTGTTGCAGCAGGTGATTGATTGATTGGTTGATTGATTGTTAGGATCATCATTACACTTCGGTGAGTAACCATGTGTTCTGATCTATTTCTAACACATGAAGATCTCAGGTAATGCATGAACTCCGTAGCCCAGGAGGATCCCCGATGTAATTTAGACCATGGAAAAATATTTTGAAGAATTGTATATTTTAATCTTTCTAATTAATCCTCCAATCCTTAGTAGCCTGCGTTTTTCAGCCTGCCCTTCTCAATTTGGATCTGCCAATGTTTCTTTTACGTGCCCAATTTGAACACGGGACCTACGTTTTATCGTCTGTATCCAATATGACTAGGAACTCGATCTCACCTACTGTGCGATCAGGGATTTTTGGAAAAATATCTCAATGGTTCTACGAGGGAGCGAAACGAGTACCTTTGAAACGAGAAGCTAGCACCTAGTCTCTACGACACAGAAAAGCTAGCACCTAGTCTCTACGACACAAAGAAGCTAGCACCTAGTCTCTACGACACAGAGAAGCTAGCACCTAGTCTCTACGACACAAAGAAGCTAGCACCTAGTCTCATGACTTACAGAGAAGCTAGCACCTAGTCTCTACGACACAGAGAAGTAGCACCTAGTCTCTACGACACAGAGAAGCTAGCACCAGTCTCTACAACACAGAGAAGCTAGCACCAGTTCTCTACGACACAGAGAAGCTTGCACCTAGTCTCTACGACACAGAGAAGCAGCACCTAGTCTCTACGACACAAGAAGCTAGCACCTACTCTACGATACAGAAGCTAGCACCTAGTCTCTACGACACGAGAAGCTAGCACATAGTCTCTACGACACAGAGAAGTCTTAGCTACCCTAGTCTCTACGACACAGAGAAGCTAGCACCCAGTCTCTAGACACAAGAAGCTTAGCACCTAGTCTCTGACATAAAAAGCTAGCACCTAGTCTCTACGACACAAAGAAGCTAGCACCTAGTCTCTACGACACAGAGAAGCTAGCACCTAGTCTCTACGACTATAAGAAGCTAGCACCTAGTCTCTACGACACAGAGAAGCTAGCACTCTAGTCTCTACGACACAGGAAGAAGCTAGCACCCAGTCTCTACACACAGAAAGCTAGCACTACTTCTACGATACAGAGAAGCTAGCACCTAGTCTCTACGACACATGAGAAGCTAGCACCTAGCCTCTACTGACACTGAGAAGCTAGCACCTAGTCTCTACGACACAGAGAAGCTGCACTAGTCTCTACGACACAGAGAAGCTAGCACCTAGTCTCTACGACACAGAGAAGCTAGCACCTAGTCTCTACGACACAGAGAAGCTAGCACCTACTCTCTACGATACAGAGAAGCTAGCACCTAGTCTCTACGACACAGAGAAGCTAGCACCTAGTCTCTACGACACAGAAGCTAGCACCTACTCTACGACACACAGAAGCTAGCACCTACTCTCTACGATACAGAGAAGCTAGCACCTAGTCTCTACGACACAGAGAAGCTAGCACCTAGTCTCTACGACACAGAGAAGCTAGCACCTAGTCTCTACGACACAGAGAAGCTAGCACCAGCTCTACGAGAGATCCTCGTCGTTACTGTTAACTGTAAAACACTTACACAATGTCAGAAGAATATAAAAACAAGGTTATTCTTCTTCGAATGCTTCATATTGAACACTTATTAACCACTCTTTGTGATTTGTATATGATTTGAGCCTAAGAGCGATTGTACGTTGTGTTGAGTATGCGTCTACAAGCAGACGCCAGCACATCCTATTTCATGATACTTTTTATTTACTAGGGTAGCTTCTCTAGGTCCTACATCAGCCGCCTCTTATGACATGCCTGTAGGTCGCAGTGATACTATCTTTGCTCCTTTGAGTCCTCAACACTAAACGAGCAAACAAATTTCTTAATTATCTTAGAGTTTGTTTACTCCGAGAAGAAGAATAATATAATTCTTACCAACAGCAACTGAAAAACACAAAATGAGAAACGACAAGGTAGACGAAACAGCAGCCATCTTGAAATCAGTTCTGAGGTTTATCTTTTCACATATGTCTTTTCCAAATATACTTATAATACTAACTTAATTTGCATGACCTTGATAAAATTATTATTTGTCGATTTTTAAAAATTTTCTGAGATAAAGACATGATTTGGAACACGTGTCAGTATTTCTTCTCTTATCGGATCAACAAAAAAAACTATCACATTGAGAGAGGGCTCTAAACGAAATAAAGGATGTCGATTCCAGTATGGCGATTTATATTGTTCATATTTATGTTGTTCATATTTATATTCTTCATATTTATGTTGTTCATATTGATGTTGTTCATATTTATGTTGTCCATATTTATGTTGTTCATATTTATATGTTCTATTTATGCTGTTCATATTTAGGTTCATATTTATGTTGTTCATATTGATGTTGTTCATATTTATGTTGTTCATATTTATGTTGTTCATATTTATGTTGTTCATATTTATGTTGTTCATATTGATGTTGTTCATATTTATGTTGTTCATATTTATATTGTTCATATTTATGTTGTTCATATTTATGTTGTTCATATTTATGTTGTTCATATTTATGTTGTTCATATTTATGTTCTTGATATTTTCATTGGCCTCTTAGTCTCAGGAGACAATAGGTCTTGTGTCACGTAGTATGTTCTGCGCTGAATCACAACGTTTCTTTTGGCTGTAATGGTTTATTCTGGAGTGGCAATCCTGCACAGTTGTTGTAGGTAAAACTGAGACTGGAGCTGATACAAGGATGATCTCTGCTCTCTGCGCCTCTTTGTCCACATTTGATGGTGTTTTCTTCTTTCTTTTGAACCGCCCTCACCGCCGCCTCCATGCTTGCCTGTCTTTGGCCAACCGCTCCCAGTGTTCTTTGTCTATGTCGCATGAAGTTAGATCACGCTTGCAGGTATCAATGAAGCGTAATAATGGACGCCCATGTCTCAGTACCAGTTTTGAGTTGATCATAGAAACCTGTTTCCAACGTGGAGGCGACGCCCACAGGGGGCATTTTCATCGTTTAGGGCAATGGACTCTGTTCGGAGTTTAACTAATGTTCATGATGTTGCAAAACCGATATATTGACTTTTGGATGTCTGTTTACAAAAACCACTGTTGCTTCACAATCACTTTACTCAAGTTTAAACAAATCTCAAAAGGGAAAGTACTTACATCTAGGTACATTTTTATCTCATTTTAACAAAGCTTTGAAAGGGAAAGCATGTGTTATTGTCTTAAAATGAGTCATATTTTTTTTAAAAACTGTAATGTGTCCGTCATTTGCCAATCTTGTCATGAAGGCCAAAATGAATTTATATAGTGCAATCTTGAGTATGTAATAGTATTGGACAGAGCCACGCATATTATATTTCCACCACAGAAAGCAGGTCCAAAGTTTGATTTGGCTTTGAATGTTAGGTACGATGGGAAAAGGAACCAAGAAACATCGAGGTGGTTTGACTCAAATACAAGTTATGGGCCATTAGTTTGATTACCAGTATTTGAGTAATGGATACTCACTGTGCAGCGGGATTATACAGGTGTCCTTAGAGAACCATTTTGTGGTTGCATAGTTAAGGAAGGAGCATTTATATATAAGTTACAGTAGAATATCATGAGATCTTGTTTTCCATGTTTAGCGACAGATTGAGAAGGCGTGGTTGGGATATACATTTTTAGACAATGACAGAAGAATGTCGTTAGTCGAAGTAAAATGAGTCTTTTCCAAGAGAGTAACAGATGTGGGACTTTGAGAGACAGTGTTGACAATACGTCCGTCCTTCTCTAGTGTTTATGTTATGAATGGTTTTCAATGGTTTCCAACTTATGTATGATGTTGTGTGCCATTTTCTAGCACTCACTTCTGTATAGCATCTTTCACTTTCGATGTCTCCGCAAGATTATGAACATCAGGTGGTACGACAACTCTGAAGTACTGCAACGCGCAAACCTGCCTTCCATCATGGGCATGCTCAGCAGTGGACGACTAAAATGGTTGGATCATGAGAAGAATGGAAACTTGTCGCATACCAAAACAAATATTGTTCTGTGAACTTTCAGAAGGCCATATATATATATATACACATATACTAATGTATAATAACACTCACTAGACACTGGAATATTTCCAGTTTGTTCATGATGTTGTGATCATTGCTCAACACTCTCTGTCTCTACCACACTTCGTTTCTCTAATTCTATTTTGGTCACTGCGTCAGAAAAGAAGAGATTTCTAGAACGGACTTTTGTGTCTGCTTCATAAACAGTGTTTTTCGTCGTCTCTGTTATCTCTGAAGCCCACCTTTAGCGTCGACGGCCTTTTGCTTTGTATCTACTGTATCGGAGTAGCAGACAACTGACATAACACTGACACATCACTGACACAACACTGACATCTCACTGACACAACACTGACATCTTACTGACACAACACTGACATCTCACTGACACAACACTGACTTTCACTGACACAACACTGACATCTCACTAACATCTCACTGACACAACACTGACATCTCACTAACATCTCACTGACATAACATTGACAAAATATAACCAATGCTGCTACAAAAGTCAGACACAATCTACTATACTGAACCCTAAACAAAATCATTTTGTTGTCCAAGTTTTTTAGAATTGGTTTTTTTAACATAGAGACAAAATAAATCCCAAAACAAATGTTACAATTCTAAATCCCAAAACAAATGTTACAATTCTGGCAAACATAGAGAAAAAATAAATCCCAAAACAAATGTTACAATTCTGGCAAACGTAGAAAAAAATAAATCTCAAAACAAATGTTACATTCTGGCAAACATAGAGAAAAATAAATCTCAAAACAAATGTTACAATTCTGCAAAATAGAGAAAAATAAATTCAAAACAAATGTTACAATTCTGGCAAACATAGAGACAAAATAAATCCCAAAACAAATGTTACAATTCTGGCAAACATAGAGACAAAATAAATCTCAAAACAAATGTTACAATTCTGGCAAACATAGAGACAAAATAAATCCCAAAACAAATGTTACAATTCTGCAAAGATAGAGACAAATAAATCCCAAAACAAATGTACAAATCTACAAACCCTCACAAAAAACATAAATTTTATCTTTTACACATAACATATGCTTTGTGTTGTTTTTCAATTTTGTTTCGTTAGTGTATGAATGATTGTGTTCGTTTTATTTCCACATTTTTTTATTTAGTGGGCTCTCCGGCAACATAAGGCCGACTAGCTGGAAAATTCCTGTTTAGTGGAGCTGGTTTGTATACATTTGATAGAACACTGTAAGTTGTTGAAACACGTAATAACAAAATATTGTAGTAAATACAAAACAATGACATAACAGAACAGTTTCACTAAAAGATATCAGCAAATGATAACAGGAGTGATGAAGCACACTACATATAGACTACTACAAAGTCCATTTTATGGCCAGTTGGAATATCTCTGTATAGTCTTTATGTAGTGTGCTGAAATTCGTCACTCCTGTTGTATCGTTTGCTTGGTAAAGGCCTTTTGGTCGAAACGTTGCTGTTTATTGTCATTGTTTTTATATTTTGTAAAACTACAGTACTTTGTTATTACGTGTTTCTCCATTTTACATAGTTTCTACAAGGCCAGCACATCCGATTTCTGCGACGCTTTTTATTTACTAGGTAGCTTCTCAGGCCCTACTCTCAGTCGCCTCTACGACATGCCTTGTAGATGGGAGTGGACTAATCTTGCCCCCTTGATGCCCTGGTACCACATGGGCGGATTCAACATCTGAGAAGTAGAACAATCATAATTTCAAAAGTAGGTGGTAAGAAATGGAAGTTTAGAACATAATGTACCATATTTTGGGAGTTCATTTTATTCTCCCTATGGTTTCATGATGGTAATAGCTCCAATGGTTTCATATGTTAATAGCTCTAATGGTTTCATATGTGTAAAGCTCCTAATGGTTTCATAGTGTAATAGCTCCTAATGGTTTCATATGTAGGTAGCTCCTAATGGTTTCATATGGTAATAGCCCTAATGGTTCATTGTGGTAATACCCCAATGGTTTCATATGTGGTAATAGCTCCTAATGGTTTCATGGTGAAAGCTCCTAATGGTTTCATATGTAATAGCTCCTAATGGTTTCATATGGTAATAGCTTCTAATGGCTTTCTATGTGGTATAGCCTAATGGTTTACATGTGGTAATAGCTCCTAATGGTTTCATGTGGTACAGCTCTAATGGGGGAGGGGGTCGCCGATGGATAGTGAAGTTGATAGCACGGTACGCTAGTGGAACGTGCAGTGGAAGTTCCGAGGTTCGGAGTCCAGGCTGAAAAACCACATTCTCGTTATGCGCACGGTACGCAGGTGGACTACAAATTCATTGATCCTTTAGTTGGGAATCGAAATTACAAGTACATCTGTAGTCGGAGTTAGGTTCACCTGAATATCGAGGGACACTGGTAATAAGGAAAGCAAGCCTTGTCTCAAAAATCAGCTAGAGGAACCCTCATTAGGCGCCATAACTACTCCAGAATCAAAAATATAATTGATCCTAATATCGCACGCACCTCTGACTGATTTGTGTGTGAAAGCTTCCTTTCCTTATTTCAAGTGTCCCTTGTCATTCAAGCGAGTCTAATCCCAACTTCAGAGGTGCTTATAATGTAATCCCCAAGTAAAGGAATAAGAATTTCATGTAGCCCATCTTCTACCGTGTTCAACCATACATATTTGGCCCAAACTGACTCGAACCGCTAACGTTTCACGGAAGGCAACGAAACA
This sequence comes from Arion vulgaris, assembly GCA_020796225.1. NCBI lineage: Eukaryota > Metazoa > Mollusca > Gastropoda > Stylommatophora > Arionidae > Arion > Arion vulgaris. The sequence continues at coordinate 31,700,653 of CM036755.1, forward strand.
CACCCCTCCCCTCCTTTCATGCCTCAGTAAAGTCTCGTTTCAGTATTTCCCTATGGCGTCTTCTCTTTGAATCCTTTTTTCCTTCCATGTCTACTTTGGTATCCTTTGATCATTTCTTCTAATGATGCCAACATATCTCCAACTTCTCTTTCAACAGTGCTGAATTCCCAAGTGATTCAGATCTCAGAATGATGTCAAAGGCTCATGGTCAGGCGGAATATGAGCCAGAGTTGGAAGGGGCGCGCTCACCAAGACCATGCCCTAACCTCCACGGGCGACCCTGGAAACAGACTTTGGTTCCGGTCTGGCTAATGTGGCAGGGATCGGGGAGAACACTGGTAATGGTAGAGCAAGTACGAAATAAAGAAATGCAGATCCATACAAACAAAATGCACAAATCTCCTGGTCGATGTTCAACAAAACATTTCCCAAGTTCACTGAACAAAAAGAAACAGCAGCGAAACGTTCTCGACATAAGCCCCACTCCCCGGAGTAAGGGCCGAACGCAAAACGTAATCTCCGGAGCAGGAGACTCCATATACGAGATCGACATGAAGTCAAAGTCCGCCACAAATTACCTGTTTCTCTGCCGATGGGGAGACTGGTAAACATGAAAGGATGAGAGGTGCATCAGGTGACGAAACGTGGCCCACTTAGGCGATACTGAAGCTCTGAGGATGGGGCAAACATTGCCAGCTCGTGGGCAAGAATAATAAGTAAGATCCGTAACGAATAAAAGTCTACTCTGTGTCGGTACGAGGAAGATTGCAGTTGACTCGCATCGGTGGCATGGTGCAGATATATGTACTGGGCATGGTTTGCCGAGCGCAAAACAACAAGTTGCGTTTAGTGCATAACGAAACTACCCTCCTGGGAAAACCTACGGTACTGTTGGATAACACAATATCTCCGGAAGAACTGAGGTGGGTGATGCCTAACGGAACTGCCAGTCTTGGGCAACCGGTAAGGTACTATTAGTCACAACTAGCATCCCGAATAACTGGGACGGGTGATGTAGAGAGCGCAAAATTCTCAGTTGCGTTGCTAGCGCCGATTGAAACGACCTCTACATTGTTTGTGCTTGGCCCCAGGCCGAGTCTTCTGAGGCTAACTGCAAATTGCCACGTACCAACGCGCGTCTAGAAAAGACTGAGAATGTTCCTACTCCGGATCAAACTCAAAGTGAATGGTAGAAGTAAGGTCGACAAGTAAAGATCTGAAGGCTGGCTGGTCCGAACATTGGCGAAGGCCGATACTTTAACGGTGTTTTACGTCTGAGGACAAGCTTATAAGCCCTGAGAAATGTTTCTAATCCGGAACGACCTCATAGTCAGAATGGCATAATAGCGTAACCCACTGTCTTGGTGCAGATCACAAAGCCCAAATATACGGCAAAGCTGATCGAAAAGGCGAAGATCCGGGTCGACATAGTCGGCAGAAAGGATAGCACCAGGCAGGGAAAGTTCACCCTAGTAAATCAAAAGCTGGCTGAAACTGGACGGCAGGCCTAGTCACCATGGGCGCACAATCGACCCGACGTAGATCACCCCGTTCTTGTCAGTGGATCAATTATACATCACAATAAGAATGATAAAATTGGTCGTGAAGAATGATCAAGAGAAGAAGAAGAAGATCTCAGAATTCATAAGAAGCCAGGCTGATTTATTCACTCACATATTCACTCACATATTCACTCACATGTTCAAATAATTATAAAATACACAACACGATGTCTACACGTATATTTGTTTGTCGACAAAAGTCACATGAATGAATATTTCACAATTTTATATTCACAAATTTCAAATCAAGATTTCCATCTTCCTGTAATGCCATCATCACGATCAATTTATCAAACATCGGTCAACAAGATCTCCCTCCGTCGCATAGAACAATGCCGTCAAGTTCTCCCTCAGCTTAGATCCATGTCGTCGAGCTTGTCCTCCGCAGCATAGATCAGCCAACAATGATATCAGTCGCTCTTAAAAAGCAAGAAAATGTACAAAATAATTTCATAACCATTGTTCAAGTAAATTTGATAAATAAATAAATTTCAAATCTATATTTGATATAGTATTTTGTCTGTCTATCTCCAAGTGGATAATGGACTTAGTTGTCCACTCCTGCCGTTAAGCGTAGGTGAGGGAGCTTTAATTTGCTTTCATCCAGTGTCTGATGAGCCGCTTTTGTTGTGTTATATCAGTGTTTATTTAGTGTGGTCTTGATATTGTCAATCCATATTTTTCTTGGTATTCCCTTGGGTCCTAGTACATATCTATTTTTTTATTGTATGCTGTTATTGGTAGTTGGTTGTATTTCATTCTCATTAAATGTCCAAACCACTACATTTGTTGTCTTTCGATGCATTACGTGCATGAAGTTATGCCCACTCTGATGTCCTCATTCCGTAGTCTATCTTTCCTGGCGACCGCCTCTGCCTTCCTCAAGCATTTCATTTTACATATGGTGGGAAAATGTTATTAACTATTTTATTAACTTTCAAAAGGCATGTAACAGCCTGTATATGGAATCTCTATGGAGGATACTCCAGGATTGTGGAATACCAACAAAGTGGTTCTCTTGCTTTTCTAATCCTGTTTTGCCTCACAATATCAGGATAAGAAGAGACCTCTATAACGAGCTTTGTGACGCTTCACAAACGTTGTATCCCACCCTCTAACTCATCTCTGAGGTCCATCCTTTCGTGTACGGTTTTTGCTCTGCATCCACTGCATTAAAGTGACACCGCACACCTCCCTCTCCCCACATATGGCCGAACTATTTAACCTGTTGCCTCCAGATTAACCCCATCTTTGATGTCGCACCTCACTCACCTTCTAATGTCCTCAGTACTAAACCGCCCCCTCCTTCCGATACTTCTATCATTCTGTGTAGACACTTCATCTATGTCGTGACTCATTTTCTTATATCGTTTGATGTCAGCGTCCAGATTTAGCACTGGTAGCATAGTGTTTGGAGAAATAGTGTATTGAACAATGCTGGGTTTTGTTTTTTTCATGGTGACATGTTTGCAATTTCACACATGTGGTATTTGTTCTATGATTTGATTTGTTTGATTGCATCTGGATTTGATTTCCTTAGTTATTCTTCCGTTTGATGACAACGTTTTATCTAGGTATATAACATGGTACATCACAACAAATAAACCAGCACACTTCTACATTCCAGCCTAAATATCTAGTCTTAAATTAGAATATGTCTCCGTGTGTACTTTGTTCTGCTGAGTGACGACTATACCTCTCACTCGTACTGAGAAACCATATTCTGATCTCATAGAGACTATTTCTCAAACACAGTAAGTAATGTTGCAATTATCTCCAACGCAACAGCTATTGTGCAATTATTCCAACGCAACAACTATTGTTGCAGTTATCTCAAACATCAACTATTGTTGCAATTATCTCCAGCACACCAACATTGTGCAATTATCTCCAGCACATCAACTATTGTTGCAATTATCTCCAGCACACCAACTATTGCTGCAATTATCTCCAGCACACCAACTATTGCTGCAATTATCTCCAGCACACCAACTATTGCTGCAATTATCTCCAGCACACCAACTATTGTTGAATTATCTCAGCACATCAATTGTTGCAATTATTTCCAGCACACCAACTATTGTTGCAATTATCTCCAGCACAATCCAACTATTATTTCAATTATCTCCAGCACACAACTATTGTTTCAATTATCTCCAGCACACCAACATTGTTGCAATTATCTCCAGACACAATTATTGTTGCAATTATCTCCAGCACACCAACTATTGTTTCAATTATCTCCAACGCAACAGCTATTGTCGCAATTGACGTTGAACATGACAATAGAAAACACTATCACTCATCGGGCACCATAGCGACACTGATAGCATTCTTCGCTAGTAGTCACTTACCGTGCTGATTCCGGGTTCACAGCAACTTTGGTCCCACATCCGCCGAGTGACTACCGGGGCCAGTTTGGGTGTAAAGAATAGAACCACTGTTACCTGGCCGGCATGTCGTAAGAGGCAACTATGGAGGTTTGGCTAAAATCGGATTCATGTGTCCGCTAGTGAATGCTAACCCGAAACAAATGCTTGCAGAAAACGGATGCACCAGGCCGTAAGGCGCATAACATGGTGCAACGACCCTCACAATGAGGAATGGGATAACGGATTCTACGGCCGCCAATCTGCCTCAGAGATTTAGCCACGCAGTAAGAATGTCAGACCTACCATCACAAGGGTGGCTAAACTTATTGCGGAAGAGGTCGGCACAAACGAGGAAGCAGAAATCACAGGAATTATATCCTACAGAACTGCCCCCAGTGTGCGGACTTGAGAAGAAAGAGGTGGCCACTTACACTAGCATCCATGACAAACTGTGTGTAGTGATAATCTGAGGCAGACGGCTGCCTTTATTAGAGAATCCGAAATCCTAATCTAGTGAGAACGCAGAAGAAGAAGGTCCCACATCTTTTCGGTGTGCACACAGTATACACAGAATAAAATATCTAAATATATACAAACTACACACTAAAGCTAATCTGTCTGGTTCCTCAGCTGCCACCTGAGGGAGGGAGAGAGAGAAACTGGCTAGCCACTACAGATCTACTGTTGAATGAGGAGGCTAGAATAGACGTTGACACAATCTATCTATTTAAAGAGATTAGAATTACAATATGTGTAAGTAACAAGCTGAATGTTGGATGGACAGAGAGAGAAGTGTGTTTAATCAACGAGCCACAGGAACCATCAGTATGCATATCCTTCCACATCTGTTGAGAACAACTGAGCACCTATTGATCTGCCTAGAGTGATTTGATCTCAGCTCAGTGGCCAGTAACCAATAATCAATCTCTTGTGGTTCTAAATTACAAATACCTCTGAAGTCGGAATAAGACTCGCCTGAATGGCGATCGACACTGATGATAAAGAACGCTAGCCTTAACGCAAAAAAAAAAACAGTCAGAAGTGTCATATGAAGTACCTGACTAGGTCAAATATACTCCGCCCGTGTGGTGTCGGTGTCTACAAGCGAAGCAAAGAATAGTACCACTGCGACCTACAATACATGTGGTAAGAGGCGACTGATGTAGACCATAGGAAGCTACCTAGTAAATAAAAAGCGTCGCAGAAATCGTATGTTCTAGCCTACATGTAGACGACTAACTGGCACAATGTACATATTGCAATCGCTTTAGGCTCAGATCACATACAAATCACAAAGAATGGTTAACAAATGATCGATATGGAGCATCCGAAGAAGATGAAGTATTCATAGTTAGCTAGCACAAAATAACAAAACAAAATAACTATCATCCCCATCATTATTATCACTACCGCAACATCAACATAATTTTGATCCTATTTTTTAATCGATACTCACTCAGCCTCACACACAAAGTTGGCTGTGCTGCTTCATTGAAAGTCATTCCATTGATAATCTTTTGGTTTGAAAAATCCTAGACAATCTTCATCTAGTGCATGGGCACAGAGAGAGATAGAGAAATATAAGATATTCATCTATGTGTCTTTACATTTTCTGTCTATCTTCACCTATTGCATGAGTACAGAGAGAGAGAGAGAGAGAGAGAGAAATATAAGATATTCATCTATGTGTCTTTACATTTTCTGTCTATCTTCACCTATTGCATGAGTACAGAGAGAGAGAGAGAGAGAGAGAGAGAGAGAGAGAGGGAAATATAAGATATTCATCTATGTGTCTTTACATTTTCTGTCTATCTTCACCTACTGCATGAGTACAGAGAGAGAGAGAGAGAGAGAAATAAAGATATTCATCTAGTGTCTTACATTTTCTGTCTATCTTCACCTATTGCATGAGTACAGAGAGAGAGAGAGAGAGAAATATAAGATATTCATCTATGTGTCTTTACATTTTCTGTCTATCTTCACCTATTGCATGAGTACAGAGAGAGAGAGAGAGAGAGAGAGAAGGAGATAGAGAGAGAAATTAAGATATTCATCTATGTGTTTTACATTTTCTGTCTATCTTCTTTTATTCTATTTTGTCTTAGAAAAAAATTTTATTTCCTCGTAGGGCGTTATAGTACATACGTTATAAGAAAGAGAAGATGAGATATGTTGACATTCCTGAGAAGAAATTAGCAAAGAAACGTAGCAGGCATTAAGGGAGGAAAGGGTTTTCTTCCTCTTACCAATTCTTGTCATTCATATTGTATCATATTAAATTGATCTTTGACAAGAAGGACTAACGTTAAATCTCTGTTGCAGGCCCATACTTTGTCTATAGTACCACACGATGTAGATCAGGGCTTCCGTTTTTCTCTCACGGGAAATGTTTTGAGTCTGACTCGCTGACAGTCAGTCTCCAAGACATCCCCATTCTTCGTGCTTACAAGTTATCTTTAATGATACGTTTAACACCGTATAATTGGGTTTTGATCTACGTCAAAGAGCCTTTTGTACTTTGCAGGCTTTCTGACTGAGTGCGGCGTTCCGTTTGCATCGTATGATAAACACTTTTTAATGATCTTTACTGTCGTAAATTTTGGCTTAGATCTACTCCAAAGAGCATTTATTACTAGACTATGCAAATATTTTGACTGGGTAAGGTCGTTCCAGTACAGGAAAATTTACAATCCTTCTAGGATTGGTCATTGGAAAGGACACTTGCCGGCTGCTTCGTGTGTTCATTGCTCTTTAACGATCATTTTTTGCTGTGTATTTGGGCTTTATGATCTACGCCTAAGAGTTTGTTCACACTGTGCACCCTTTCTGACTGGGTGAGATCGTTCCGGATTAGGAACATTTCCAGGTCTTTTGGGGCACATAGTTTGTCACGCGCTCGATCAATTTTCGGCTGATTAATTGGTCTTTCGTATGACTTAAGCCTGGGACGGCATCTTACTCCTGTAACACACCGTGAAAATTGTCGGCCTTCGCCAATGTTTGGATTTGTACGACCTGTCAAACCATTACATTGTCGGCTTTACTTTCTAGCCCTGTTGAGTTTATTCTGAAGTTGGAACATTCTTCAGCTTTTCGAGACGCGTGTCAACACTTGGCAATTTGCAGTTTCTTCTTTGAATTTTCCCTGGCCCCGTGAAACTTTGGACTGGGACTGCTCACAAATAATTCAGAGGGTTGTTTTATTAGGCGCTATCAACACAACTTAATCTTTGCGCTCGCAAGTTTTTCCTGGATGTTAGTTGTCAGGCAACAGTATCGTGCCCGGTGTACCAGGAAGGCAGTTCGTTGGGCACAGAAAGCAACTTTAAGATTTGCGTTATGCCAACCTTATCTAGTAAATGTATCTGCGTTTGGCCTCTTCTCCAGAGTTTACTGCAATCTTCCATTGTGTCGTCATGTCACGTTGCATCTTTTCGATGATTCGTGCCGAGAGCAGGCAAATTTGCAGCGACCATTGTTTCGAGGGCCGCGCCTCCTGACGACTTGTCAAATCTTACGATTCGCTTTTATTTATTCAGTTTTTTCCCATCGGCCGAGGAAAACGTGCAGAAACAATAGCTCTGGGATTCTGCTCGTCTGTGTTGCGAGCAGATCTCATCAAACGTATCTGCGTCTGCACCACTACTTAAACCTGAATAGCTCTCCCTCGATCCCTACCCACGTAGCCAGACATTATCCTCTGTCTGTTTCCAGGGTCAGCATGTGGTTGTGGTAGGATCTGATTAGTGCCAGTTCACTAAATCTGGCGCAGCTTTTGTCCATATGTACTGCGCCTTTGACCCGTAAAGGTTTCAAGAAAGAGAGAACACCCTATGGAAACCTTGAAAAGAACTCTTGCTAGAGATCCAAAGATATCAAATTTCCAGAACAGAGCGGTATGGGAGAATTACTATATATATATATATATATATATATTATATATATATATGTTATTTTATGTTATGTTATGCGATCGACGTCATGGCACATTGGGGATTCCTATTCGTGCTCTGTCCTCAGCTGCAACAGCCATCCCAACGTCCATTTGCTCACATACCCTTGAGAAGTTGATTACTATATCTTCTCTTTACCACGAAGACGAGACTGTCTGTGTATATATATATATATATGTATGTATATGTACATATGTATCAACTCCAGTCTCCAGTTTTACCTGCAGCAACTGTGGCAAGAGTGTCACTCCAGAATAAGCCATTACAGACACAAGAAACTTGATTTAGCACAGAACATACTAAGTGACGCAAGACCGATTGTCTCCTGAGACAAAGAAGCCAATGATTATATATATATATGTTCGTTTGTTTGTTTTTGTTCAACTTTTTATATTATCACCTGCAGTATCATCCGGTTGACCAACTGCCCAATCTAAGAACGGGAAGATTACTTGTCCGGTGCTGGCCCATTCCCAGGTACCCTCGTCAAAAATATCTGTCCCTCCAATCCATGTACTAGTGGCTGTGATATACATAGTTACTTTATGTTATGTTATATTATGTTATGTTATGTTATATTATGTTATGTTATGTTATATTATATGATGTTATGTTATGGTATGTTATGTTATATAATGTTATGTTATGTTATGTTATATTATGTTATATTATGTTATATTATGTTATGTTATGTTATATTATGTTATATTATGTTATGTTATGTTATATTATGTTGTATTATGTTTAGTTATGTTATGTTATGTTATGTTATGTTATGTTATGTTATGTTATGTTATGTTATGTTATGTTAACTTATGTTATGCGATCGACGTCATGGCACATTGGACATTCCCATGCGTGCTCTGCCCACGCTGCAGCAACCATTCCAAATTTCACTTGCTCACCATACCCATGAGAAGTTGATTAGTATATTCTGCTTCTACCGAAGACAACACTGTCTGGCATGTCCAAACTTAACTCCTAGTTCTCGCACTCGTTCCAGTGTCTGAGATTCGAACATTTCACATACATGAGAGTGTACCGCATTGATGACATCTCCACTTTCCAAAAGGGCTGGATTGAGATAACAAATAAATACATCTGAAACGAATCTTCTGTGACAAACTTCCACCAATGACGCCCTTGGATTCTGGTGTGTTCGACTAGACGCGTATTATTAATTATCCTAAGTATTATTTATCATTCTAAGTTTTAAATTATCGTCAAGTAGCATATCATTTGGGAACGTCACTTCTCCACAACACTTCTGAAAACTCTGTGTCTCTAACGAGTTCTCCTGCCTCCTCAGCGTCCTGTTAAAGGTCTATTTTGATGCTGTTGCCACCTTTCGTCTTGGTCGTTCCTGCCTGTACTCAAAGAACTATGTTCTCTATTACTGTTCTCTCCAAACCACAAGTGTTCAATATCTCAAACAAAAGCAACTTTATGAAAATGAAAAACATACTACGAGTGAATTACTACAATGACATAAGCGGAAAAGAGTACTTCCCGCCTCCAGTACTGTATTGAACAATTTATGTATTGCAACGAATCATAGCCATTTAGCTGCTAAAGACGTATATATACGTTTTTTCCATTCATTCTAAAGACGCATTAACACGTCTGTTATTATTCCTCTAGTGGCTAAAGACGTGTTAACACGTTATATATTGCTACTGTCACTGCTTAGGCGTCATTCACGTTTGTGACCTAGAAATAAAGAGTAGCTATTTTTAGCTCATCTTGAAAGTATGTAGCAGGAAAGGATAGACAATGAATAAACAATGAAAAGATTGCATTGTGACTCGCATATCGTTCATGAAATTTTAACATTGAGCAAATTCTTCCCGAACAGATGAGTTTCAGGCTGTGAATCCCACTCGATCAGATTGAAAGAGATGGGTGTCAGATATTGTGGAACCTGAAAAGAACAAATATAAAATATGCAAAGAGATTGTTTAGTCAACATCGAATTAGCCTGTTAGGCTGCTGGAAGTTGCTGAATTTGTTTATGCAGAAATCGGAGCACCTATGGAGGGTCACGGTCCGGAATGCTGTGATGATAGTCCTCATTCAACTGATAACTGATAAGTTATACCTGTTTTGAGGTATGGGAATGTCTATTATGCGTGGCGTCTATGACATAACATATTATAATCACATGCATGAAGAAAAGTGTTCAAGATTGAGACAATGAGAAATGTTGTAGCCTTTGTTTGTCTCTTTAAATCAAAGACAAAAGTCAAGATTGAGACAATGAGAAATATTGATACCTTGTTTGTTTCATATAAGTTCTTGAATAGTTGTTCTCATCTGCTGTCTCAATCTCAAACCAGCTTGGCTCTTGAAATCGATACACAACTCCTGTAAGATCACACATTGAACAATCAGAATGATACATAACTCCTGTAAGATCACACATTGAACAATCAGAATCGATACACAACTCCTGTAAGATCACACATTGAACAATCAGAATCGATACACAATTCCTGTAAGATCACACATTGAACAATCAGAATCGATACACAACTCCTGTAAGATCCACATTGAATCAATCAGAATCTGATACACAACTCCTGTAAGATCCACATTGAACAACGGAATCGATACACAACTCCTGTAAGATCACACATTGAACAATCAGAATCGATACACAACTCCTGTAAGATCACACATTGAACAATCAGAATCGATACACAACTCCTGTAAGATCACACATTGAACAATCAGAATCAGAAAGATATTTAATTGTATTCTTCTGCTTCTCATTATGTTGTTGATGAAAGAGATGACGACCTGAGACCCTAGAAAGAACTTTGCTGAGAAAGGCAAGAAATACATCTCACGTCCATGATAAAGATTGAGTAGAGTTGCACAGGATAGAGTGGTATGGAGAAATTACTTGCATGCCATATGTAAATATAACGATATTAGAGGAAGATACGCTTTTATATATGCATCTATTTTAATGAATGAATAATTACCTAGGCTCACCCAGGTTATTGGTGACTTCAGCTGTAACACGATATAGCTATGTAAGTCCACCTTTCTGCAACTTTGACCAAGCACTGAAAATAGAGAGAGACAAACATTGGTTGTAGCCAAGGGTGATGTGATGGTAGTAGAGAGACAGAGTTGTTGTAGTGGGTATTGTGATATTGTGATAGTGGTCAATGTAGTCTAAATAGTGGTTGTGCAGGTGTGATGATGAAAGTTGTGAATATAGTTGTTGCAACAGGGACTTGTGGATGTGAATTGTGGTAATGGCCAACAGGTATCGATATTGGTTGTTATCGTAAGTATTGATGATGATGGTAGTTGTGAATGTAGTTGATGTAGTAGGTGGTAATCGAGGATGTGGTATTGTGGTAATGGTCGATGTTGTATCGGATGGTTGTTGTAGTAGGTGATGATGAGGAGGTAGTTGGAAATGAGTTGTTGCAGCAGGTGATTGATTGATATGTAGAAGACATAAGGCATGCACAGTCCCTCAGCTCCCAGGTGGCTGACTCAGACAGTTTAATTTAGTGTAGTTATATACATTATTAGCAGACAGCAAGTATTGCGACTAAATATTGATGTGTTCAACATAAGCAAGAGTGGCAATACTGGACGAGACCTGACGTAGCAAAAACCAAGGAGTAGTGACAGAGTAGTAACGTAAGGAAGAAAGATAAACAATGGACACGGACAGACGTGTGTTAATGTGTCTGCCGTTATAAACCTCAATAAAGATGAAAGAACTTAATTGAATCCTGTTTGTTCGCTATATCGTATTGTCTCGAGTTTTAGTATGTAAGGAACACCATCTATAAAATCAAAGAACCATATTGGAACACGAAAAGGACAGGGTTCTGTCGCCAAGGACGTTGCACTACCAGATTGCAAGATAGGACATTGTGATACCAACACTACAAGAAAGAGATATATGAAGGCATTTATAAGACGTTTCTGGGTGTTTTTGTATACAACCAGGCCTCCCCTTCAACCACTACCACCCCGCTCGTAACTATAACAGATAGGGCCATCATCATTACACTTCAATGAGTAGTCATGTGTGCTCCGATCTCTTTCTTACACAGGAAGATCTCAGCTGTAATGTATGAACTGCATAGCCCGGCAAGGGTCACCGATGTAATTTAGATCATGGTGAAAATATTTTGTAGGAATTTTCTATTTTAATCCATCTAATGAATTGTTTCCCTGACAGCGGCTTTCCAGCCTGCTCTTCTCAATTTTAGAAGGCAGGCAACATAACCCACTTGTTGTGGAGGTAGAGGTTCAGGCATTAATTTCTGAGAACGCATCTGGGCATGATGTAATCATTTATACGGATGGTTCGGTGATTCGACATGAGCGGAGCTCGTGGGCTTTCACTTCTCAGGTCGGAGGTGATGTTGTGAAGGAAGACAGTGGTGGTTTTGCCGTGACTACAAGCAGTCTCACTATGGAAATCATGGCGGTTACCAAAGCGATGATTTGGCTAGAATCACATACTTTTATCCATGCATGTTTTCTCAGTGACTCAATGAGTATGCTCAGGAAGATTGAAACAGGATGGGCTAGGAGACATTGGATAGAATCGCTGGGAGGTCTAAGCTGACAAAGATCAGTTTTATTTTTGTGCCAGGGCATGCAGGTGTAAGGGGAATGAACGTGCGGATAGGCTTGCAGGTATGGCTGCTGTCCAAAGCGGGCGAGCAATGGACCAGGCTGATATTATAAATTCCTTAAGGGAGAGAGGGCGTGTACATGATTCACGTAATAGCGGTGAATCCACAACACTAACCAGACTGCAAGAACTCCAAGTTAAGTGTGGTGTAGCTCGACAAGAACGCTATGCTGGCAGACAAAGAAGAATTGTAAACCAACAAAGAACCGGTGTCGTTAGTCGCCACACGCTGATGGACATACTGAGGGAGAGATCGGAGCACTTATGGACTAATTTGTTCGACGTGCAGTGATGGTGATCCGACGACTAAACTAAATCTTCTCAATTTCTAACTGTCAATGTTTCTTTTACGTACCCAATTTGAACAAGGGATCTACGTATTATCGTCTGTCTCGCCCGAGTGGTTACCGGGGCCCAAATTTGGGGTGTAAAGAATAGAACCACTGTTACCTGCCACGCATGTCGTAAGAGGCGACTAAGGAGGTTTGACTGAAATCGGATGCACATGTTCTAAAAGTGTAGAAGTCTATGCGTTTAGGGGCCTACCACACCAATGTGCAACGTATACACGTTCTTGGCAAAGATTAAACATATCACAAAAAGTGATTCAAATTGGTCGTAAAGAATGAACGCAAAGAAGAAGAAGAATCGTCTGTCTCGAATAGGACTGGGAACTCGATCTCACCTACTGTGAGATCAGGGATCTCTGGAACAATATCTCGATGGTTCTACGAGGGAGCGAACCGAGTACCTTTGAAACGAGAAGCTAGCACCTAACCTCTATGCCACATAGACCCAGGTGGTTACGGTTAACTGTAAAACACTTACACAATGCACAGAGACCCAGGTGGTTACGGTTAACTGTAAAACACTTACACAATGCACAGAGACCCAGGTGGTTACGGTTAACTGTAAAACACTTACACAATGCACAGAGACCCAGGTGGTTACTGTTAACTGTAAAACACTTACACAATGCACAGAGACCCAGGTGGTTACGGTTAACTGTAAAACACTTACACAATGCACAGAGACCCAGGTGGTTACGGTTAACTGTAAAACACTTACACAATGCACATAGACCCAGGTGGTTACTGTTAACTGTAAAACACTTACACAATGCACATAGACCCAGGTGGTTACTGTTAACTGTAAAACACTTACACAATGTCAGAAAGATATAACAACAAGCTTCTTCTTCGAACTCTGCATATCAATCACTTGTTAAACCACTCTTTGTGCTTTGTATGTAATCTGAGCCTAAGAGCGATTGTACGTTGTGCCAGTTATACGCCTACAAGTAGACCAGCATATCCGATTTCTGCGACACTTTTTATTTACTAGGTTAGCTTCCCTAGCTCCTACATCAGCCGCCTCTTATGACATGCCTTGTAGGTCGCAGTGATACTATTCTTTGCTCCCCTTGCGAGCCCCAGCACCACACGAGCAAACAAATTTCTTAATTATCTTAGAGTTTGTTTACTCCGAGAAGAAGAATAATATAATTCTTACCAACAGCAACTGAAAAACACAAAATGAGAAACGACAAGGTAGACGAAACAGCAGCCATCTTGAAATCAGTTCTGAGGTTTATCTTTTCACATATATCTTTTCCAAATACATTTATAATACTAACTTAATTTGCATGACCTTGATAAAATTATTATTTGTCGATTTTAAAAAAAATTTCTGAGATAAGGACATGCTTTGGAACACGTGTCAGTATTTCTTCTCTTATCGGATCAACACAAAAACTATCACATTAAGAGAGGGCTCTAAACGAAATAAAGGATGTCGATTCCAGTATGGCGATTTATATTGTTCATATTTATGTTGTCCATATTTATATTGTTCATATGTATGTTGTCCATATTTATGTTGTCCATATTTATATTGTTCATATTTATGTTGTTCATATTTATGTTGTCCATATTTATATTGTTCATATTTATGTTGTTCATATTTATGTTGTTCATATTTATGTTGTCCATATTTATATTGTTCATATTTATGTTGTTCATATTTATGTTGTTCATATTTATGTTGTCCATATTTATGTTGTTCATATTTATGTTGTTCATATTTATATTGTTCATATTTATGTTGTTCATATTTATGTTGTTCATATTTATATTGTTCATATTTATGTTGTTCATATTTATGTTGTCCATATTTATATTGTTCATATTTATGTTGTCCATATTTATGTTGTTCATATTTATGTTGTTCATATTTATGTTGTCCATATTTATGTTGTTCATATTTATGTTGTTCATATTTATATTGTTCATATTTATGTTGTTCATATTTATGTTGTTCATATTTATATTGTTCATATTTATGTTGTTCATATTTATGTTGTTCATATTTATGTTGTCCATATTTATGTTGTTCATATTTATGTTGTTCATATTTATATTGTTCATATTTATGTTGTTCATATTTATGTTGTTCATATTTATATTGTTCATATTTATATTGTTCATATTTATGTTGTTCATATTTATGTTGTTCATATTTATATTGTTCATATTTATGTTGTTCATATTTATGTTGTCCATATTTATATTGTTCATATTTATATTGTTCATATTTATGTTGTTCATATTTATGTTGTCCATATTTATGTTGTCCATATTTATATTGTTCATATTTATATTGTTCATATTTATGTTGTTCATATTTATGTTGTCCATATTTATATTGTTCATATTTATATTGTTCATATTTATGTTGTTCATATTTATGTTGTCCATATTTATGTTGTCCATATTTATATTGTTCATATTTATATTGTTCATATTTATGTTGTTCATATTTATGTTGTCCATATTTATATTGTTCATATTTATATTGTTCATATTTATGTTGTTCATATTTATGTTGTCCATATTTATATTGTTCATATTTATATTGTTCATATTTATGTAAGTAATTTAACGTTTAGAGAAAGCACGTGGTGATGAACACCACGAGAGCTGTGATCTCTGTGGCGTAAAGGTTAAGTGCTTGTCTCTCGTGTCAAATGTACCAGGTTCGCTCCTCGTGGAGCCATCTGGATATTTTTCCAGAGATCCTAATCTCAGTGTAGGTGAGATCGAGTTCCTAGTCCTATCGGAGACGGAGTTCAATTTGAGCACGTGAAAACAACCCGTGGCAGTTTAAATCTAGAAGAGCAGGCTGGAAAGCCGCTGCTAGGACAAAATTCATTAGAAACAATTTTTTATAAAATTTCTACAAAAAATATCTTCACCATGTACAAAATTACATCGGGGACTCTCTGCGGAGTTTGTGTACTACAGCTGATGTCTTCTTGTGTAAGAAAGAGATCGGAGCACACATGGTTACTCACAGAAGTGCTATCAATCAGTCAATGTATGAATAGATATTAACAGTCATAAATATACAAAAATACATAGACAGACTATTCAGGTCTATGTTAACAAAGTGCATGTCCATGTATTGTTTTACTAAACCTTATCTTCGTTCAAACGGAGCCCTGAAAGCAGTAAAAACAAAATTTATAAATGTGAATCATTGCCTTAACTACACACCATTGTTATCTATAACATGGCTACAAAATGGCTGCCTGTTATACAACTTCTCCTGATTGGACTTATAATTTTAGGTAAGATCTTTTATAATTACTTTCCGCTACTGTGTCTAAGTGGTTAAACTCTCGTTATGTGTTCTGAAGGCTCTGGGTTTGAATCCGGACCAGG
Organism: Arion vulgaris; assembly: GCA_020796225.1. NCBI lineage: Eukaryota > Metazoa > Mollusca > Gastropoda > Stylommatophora > Arionidae > Arion > Arion vulgaris. Next base: position 31,716,937 of record CM036755.1, read on the forward strand.
CCGTTTTGTTCACGCTTGCTTTTTTTCAGAGACCACTAGGATTTTTACATGAGCTACGGAGTTCGTTATTCAGGCAATATTTGGGCAGGTGGAGTGTCATTTCTGGAGAGGAACGAGCTATAGAGTGCAAAACCCGGTGCACTGAAGACAATTCTTTGATTATAGATTCTTTAGACCACTGTCGTCCGAGTGACTACCGGGGCCCAAATTGGGGTGTACAGGAAATCTCTGGGTTTACAAACTGGGCGCCAGGAGAACCAAGTGGAAACAACACAGTTGGAGGTATTCAAATATAGTAACATATTTGTGTACATTCTTAAGTGTGATATTTGTTAACAAATCTTAATGTTTAGATGATTGATTGGTTGATTAACTGATCGATTGATTTTGTTGGTTGATTGATTGATTAATTGCCGGATTGCTTTATTGACTGACTGATTGATTGCTTGTTTGACCAATTGAGCTATTGGCTGACTGATTGATTGTATGAATGACTGATCCATTAACTTATTAATTGACTGATTAAATTATTGTTTGATTTACTGATTTGTTGACTGTCTAATTGACTGATCGATTGACTGATTGATTGATTTATAGATTAATTTATCGACATGCTGATTAACTTATTGATTGACTGATTGATTGAGATCCTTCTGAATAGATATATTTGTTCTCTTATCTGTCCATCATATACGGAGGACTCTTCTGTAAAATTTATATTCAAAACCACATATATGTTTTTCCACTGCATTATTAAATGTCCATGCTTCACACCCATACGTTGCCACCAGAAATATATATATGCTCTTAGTATTCTGATCTGTGTTTTCCTATCAGTTCCGTTCTATATTGTTTTCAGTTGATTAATATTTTGTAAGAACTTGTGCGTCGGAAATGTCCAACTCTGTGGGTTCGACATGAAGCTCTAAATTCGTGATGTTTCGGTATGGTCTGATCTAGGGCAAGGTTTGCAGTGGGCTCTGTGGCGTAGAGATCATGTGCTCATCTCCCGTACCAAAGGTACCAGGTTCGCTCCCTCGTGGGACCATCTGGATTTTTCAATCGACAGAGTAAAGATTAGAATAGTGTTCCACCCACCTTTCGATCTGTTTGTTCTTATCTGTTATTGGCTCTCCTGTTTCCGATCTTAGCTGTGAAATTTTTGTTATGTTTGATCCCAGAACTACTCTGATATTTCCATACATTGCCTTGGTGGTGTTGCCCATATCTGCCTCAAAGAGCAATTTTACTCCGATACAGTGAATACAAAAGAAAAGGTCGTCCCCACAAAAGGTGAACGTCAGAAACAACAGAGGCGACGAAAAACACTATTTATGAAGTGCTCACAAAAACCCCTTCTATAAATCTTTTCTTATCCTGACGCTGTGAGGCAAAACAGTATTAGAGAAAATAAGAAGAAGAAGAAGATTATTATAAATATAAATAGCAGAAAACATAAAACAATCACTTTCAAAAACGCTCCATATCGATCACTTGTTAAACCACTCTGTCATTGATATGTCAGCGAAGCCTGTTGATTCAATTAACGCAACAGACGTCCTATAAATGAAAAAAAAACTGGCCCGTCTACCTCCCACATATTTGTTTTCATAAATCTCAAGGGCATGTATTGTATGCCCTGCTGTCTGCAAAGACCCATCATCATCAGGTGCGGTGCCTGATGATAGATCTTCACAAATCTCTGTCCCTGGTGTGTGCTATCATCTCACATGTTGACGCTCTTCCGTGTCACGAAATCAGGCTGTCCTAAATTGTCTCTCTCTCCCTGTCTTCCTATGTCTCGTCTACACTCGATTTTACCGGTTGTCATAATGTGTTCTAATTGTCCCCTGCAAAGAATATTGGATACTTTCATGTAATATATTTATATATATATATAATCATTACCATCATCAAATGCTTTTTCCAGAGCAGAAATTTGCCACCCCAACAGTCCTTCAGAATTTCTTTCTCTCTCTCATAGACCAGATGTCACGCCTCTGCATCCGTCATGTACAAACCATCAGTTACATCCTGAATCCATCTTCTCCGTGGTCTTCCTCTTCTTCTCTTTGCCGGCATACCTCCTTCCATGATGGTCTTCTCCAGCCCTTCATGTCTTTTTATTATGTCCAAAATATCTCAATTTTCTCTTTCTTATTTCTAGCATCAGCCAGTTGTTTTTTATTTTAAGTTCTTTCTGGATAAATTTATTTGTTGTTTTCTTTGTCCATGATTATATGCCTAAAACAAAAGATATATTTATGTATCAATCAAGGTTGATAGATAGACAGAAAGACAGAAAGACAGAGCGTTGGATTGAAAGACAGAGAGTTGGATTGAAAGACAGAGAGTTGGATTGAAAGACAGACATAATTTGTTCATTCTTACAATCATCTGATTGATTTAATGATTTAGGAGAAGATTGTCTTCAATTATTCTCTAACCAAAACTACACTTGGAACGATGCACTCTGTGAGATCTTGTCTACTTTGTTTGTGAGATGGAGTAAGTACTTATTGTATAACTTGTTATGTTATCTTATCTTATCTTATGTTGTTATGTTATGCGATCGACATCATGGCACTTGGGGCATTCCCATGCGTGCTCTGTCCTCCGCTGCAGCAGCAATCTTAAAGTTCATTGCTCACCATACCCATGAGAAGTTGATTAGTATATCCTCTCTCTCTACCTCGAAGACGACACTGTCTGGCATGTCCAAACTTAACGCCTAATTCTCAAACTCGTTTTAGTGTTTGAGACTCGCTCATATCACATAAATAAGAGCGTACCGCATTGATTATATCGGCTCTGTCCATGCTTCTGCCAGCTTGAATCGGGACATTATTTGCAACAAAGTCAACGCGTTCGTTACCCTGCACTCTTTTATAACTATATATATATTTGTTCTTCTCGTACAGTCGTTATACGTTACACAGAGCCAGCAATCAATTTCTCCATACCGCTCTATCTTGGGCAACTCGATCAATCTCTTCCATGGAAGCGAGATCAACATTTATAGTCTTTTTCAGTATAGCTTATTTTAGGGTTTCCCTGTTGCGTCTTTTCTTCCTTGAACCCTGTGTCTCCCAGTTCAATGCCTAATTAGTTCATCTTTGATCATTTCATCTCAGAGTATGCCCAACATATCACCATCTTCTCCTTCTTATAACAGTTGTTACTAGTGATTGACCAGACATTTCATCTCAGAGTATGCCCAACATATCTTTATCTTCTCCTTCTTATAACAGTTGTTACTAGTGATTGACCAGACATTTCTTCTCAGAGTATGTCGAACATATCTCCATCTTCTCCTTCTTATAACAGTTGTTACTAGTGATTGACCAGACATTTCATCTCAGAGTATGCCCAACATATCTTTATCTTCTCCTTCTTATAACAGTTGTTACTAGTGATTGACCAGACATTTCTTCTCAGAGTATGTCGAACATATCTCCATCTTCTCCTTCTTATAATAGTTGTTACTAGTGATTGACCAGACATTTCTTCTCAAGGTGTGCCCAACATATCTCCATCTTCTCTTTCTTATAACAGTTGTCACTAGTCATTGACCAGACATTTCTTCTCAAGGTGTGTCCAACATATCTCCATCTTCTCTTTCTTATTATAACAGTTCGCACTAGTGGTTGACCAGACATTTCTTTTCAAGGTGTGTCCAACATATCTCCATCTTCTCTTTCTTATAACAGTTGTCACTAGTCATTGACCAGACATTTCTTCTCAAGGTATGTCCAACATATCTCCATCTTCTCTTTCTTATAACAGTTGTTACTAGTCATTGACCAGACATGTCTTCTCAGAGTATGCCCAACATATCCCCATCTTCTCTTTCTTATAACAGTTGTTACTAGTCATTGACCAGACATGTCTTCTCAGAGTATGCCCAACATATCTCCATCTTCTCTGTCGTATAACAGTTGTTACTAGTAGTAGTCACGAATAGACATTTATCGGTTTTCCTTAATTTTTATTTTGTTTCTAATGTAAGGGATTAAAGTCTCTTTAAGCCAGGGCATTGCGCTTTCGACCTAAAGACGAAACTTATTTTGGTTATATCAGAGCATGTCATCAGTACTCCTGAATTCGTTCCATTTTATATTCATTATTTTTCGCAGACATCTATTTACAAATGCATTCAACTTGCTTTCTATATCTTTAGTCATTTTCCAACTCTCGCTGGCATATGTTAGGATTGATACAACATTTGAATTGAAAATTCGTAATTTAGTTTTAATACTATATAACTTGCAGTTCCATATTTTATTTAGACTTTTAAAAGCTGATGTTGTTTTTGACAATTTGTAGAATAATTTCGTGTATTTCTTATCTCCCATGCATTCCAAATTTATCATTACTGGCTATTGGTTATTAAACAGGCGTCCCAGCACTCAGAGCAGACCCATAGGTGCTCAGTCCTCCCCAAAAGATGTCGAAGAGTATGCATACTGATGGCTTGTGTGGTTTGCTGGGGAAATACACTTCTCTCTCTGCCCCATCAAGCATCCAGCTCTACTTGTACAACGTGTAATTCAAACTCCCTAAATCTCTGAATTGATTCAACGTCGATCTTAATGTCCTCATCCAACAGTAGGTAGCCAAGGTACCCAAGAACACCCACAGTATCCATCATAAACTCCCCAACAATCGATGCTTTCTATGCAAGCATGTGCTCTTTACTTGCCACGAACAAACGCATGTCCAGGACAGTAGATTCACGTCTCTTATAGACGACATCCATTCATACCACAATCTAATAAAGTCAATCTTTCGTCTTAAGACTCTCATGGGTGCTACAGACACTGTCTCTCTAGACTAGCAGAATAATACCACTACAAGATCTCAGTCTGGTCTTGAAGACCATCTTAAGACTTTAATGAATGCTATAGACACTGTCTCTCTAGACTAGCAGAATAATACCACTACAAGATCTCAGTCTGGTCTTGAAGACCATCTTAAGACTCTAATGAATGCTATAGACACTGTCTCTCTAGACTAGCAGAATAATACCACTACAAGATCTCAGTCTGGTCCTGAAGACCATCTTAAGACTCTAATGAATGATATAGACACTGTCTCTCTAGACTAGCAGAATAATAGCACTTCAAGATCTCAGTCTGGTCTTGAAGACCATCTTAAGACTCTAATGAATGCTATAGACACTGTCTCTCTAGACTAGCAGAATAATACCACTACAAGATCTCAGTCTAGTCTTGAAGACCATCTTAAGACTCTAATGAATGCTATAGACACTGTCTCTCTAGACTAGCAGAATAATACCACTACAAGATCTCAGTCTGGTCTTGAAGACCATCTTAAGACTCTAATGAATGCTATAGACACTGTCTCTCTAGACTAGCAGAATAATACCACTTCAAGATCTCAGTCTGGTCTTGAAGACCATCTTAAGACTCTAATGAATGCTATAGACACTGTCTCTCTAGACTAGCAGAATAATACCACTTCAAGATCTCAGTCTGGTCTTGAAGACCATCTTTTTTTCTTTTTTTCGAACGCTCCAAATCGACCACTTGTTAACCACTCTGTGTGATTTGTATGTGATCTGACCCTAAGAGCGATTGTATGTTGTGCTAGCTATGCACCTACAAGTAGACCAGCACATCCAATTTCTGCGATATTTATATTTACTAGGAAGCCTCCTAAGTCATACCTCAGTCGCCTCTTATAACATGCGTTGTAAGTCACAGTGGTACTATTCTTTGCTTCCCTTGTTGCAGACCCCAACACCACACAGACGCTTGAAGACCCTCAAATGTGTTCTTTCTTTATTCCACAGACCACCAGTTACATTCATCATTGTTGGTTGAAAAATCTTTAGTGTCTCATTAAGATGCCAGACAAATGACCACAAGACTACTTCATGATAATAACAAACGAACACATTAACGAACACCTCTATACAGATAACAACGGATACAAGACAAAAAGTAGACCACATCAATAACAGAGGCCGTGAAAGACAACATTTACGAAGCCTGCACAATAGCTACTTCTAATAAATAAGATTAGAGAAAGATATAAATTTGTTTGTCTCGTATTCTTTACTAGATAAAGGTCTTTTTGTCGAAACGTCGTTTTAAAGTTTTTTTTAACTTTGTCAAACTATTTTGCTTCGTTTTTAATTCGTCAAACTATTTTGCTTCGTTTTTAATTCGTCAAACTATTTTGCTTCGATTGTATGTGTTGCAAGTTTAGTGCACCAGCATTGTCATACCTACTTTGTGTTACCAGATCCAAACATGGACAATGAGCAAAGCGCAGTCACAAAAATAACTACATGTGAAATGCGCTGCCTGCTAAAAGTTACCAACAACCCCAGAAAGTACAGAGTCACCAACATCAGCAAAAGAAAGAAAACTGGGACAGAACCTTGCTTGAATTACATTGAGAAACAAAGAATGAAGCAGTTTCGAGGACTTGTGTCGACACTTGGTTATCTGTAGTTTTTAGCTTTATTTGGAGCTAGCTACATTATACTGAGCACCTATGTTTTCTTGTGCTTATGTTGTAGCATGGATTGGTTTGTTGATTAATGAAATATTTATGGAAACAAAGACCTCAACAAATATTGTATTTCTTCTGTAAATAATTTTTTTTATTGTTTTTATTAACAACCTCTTGTAGAGATGGGAGTAAAATCTGATCTGTATGTATACTTTTATGCAGACTGAAAATATTTCCGCTTGAGTTCTCCCTCTGTACATTTGTTTTGCTATTTACAAAATAAAGTGGAATAAATTTATTCTAGAGCTAACTCCATGGAAGAGGTATTTGAACAAGAATATTTTTGAACACTTGAAAGAGAAAGTCAAATTCTGTTTTTTTTTTTTTTTAAATTTAATTTCTCGTCCACGGTTAAGAGGAGTAACTGAGGACTTTGAAAATATTTTTGCTTGCTTGTGTCTCTTGTCTGCTCTGTTACTCTTTTTTCTCGCCTGAGTGGTTACGGGACCCAAATTTGGGGTGTAAAGAATAGAACCACTGTTACCTGCCATGCATGTCGTAAGAGGCGACTAAGGAGGTTTGGCTGAAATCGGATGCACATGTTCTAAACGTGTAGAATTCTATACGTTTATGGGCCTACAAACCAATGTGCAACGTATACACGTTCTTGGCAAAGATCAAACATATCACAAAGAGTGATTAAAATTGGTCGTAAAGAACGAACGCAAAGAAGAAGACTCTCTTTTCTGTACACTTATTTTGTTGTACAAAAGGAAACAGTATAATATAGATAGAACAGCTGCTACTGTATAGTGAGTGGTAGTACCCCCACAACAAATCTCATCCTATCAACACGGAACCGTCGGTCACCGAGCGCATTTTATTCATTCCAACCTTATTAACTGTGTCCAGAGCCAACTATAAACTTATGTGCCTTCGGACTGAGGTAAGAATTATGGGAAATCAGACCACAACTACACCACGTGACCTCGCATTTCAGTATTGTTGTATATAGACGAATTCATTTAAAATCAACACAAAATGCTAAATCGAAGTTATATTATTCAACAAGTTAAGTTTAACAATAAGTAATATCAATATTATGAATATTTTTCAATAACAAATAACCATAGACTGACAGAATTGAGTAAAATTGCAAAAAAGCGTGCAATCTTCTATCAGACATCTGCAATTTCCAGCCCCTTTTCTGATCTAGGTCAAGGAATCCCCGGTCAGTTGTCTGGCCTAGTTATCTAGAGTTGGCTGTGCTTTGACCATGTTTTATTTGTTTTTGCTCGGGACAGGAGTCAAACCTGTGAGCGGTCGGCTGCTAAAGGATGAGACGACGACACACTGTTGGAGGCTCACCTCGGAGGAAATCTTGTTCGTCTGATTTGTGAGCAAATCTCCTTGTTCAAGGCTGAGTCTCAACAACTTGCAGTGAGGTAGCTGCTCCACTGCTTACGACACCCCGACCGAGAATGGAGAGTTTTGTAGGGAATGGTGTCTGGAAGAAGAATAAGAGGAAGACCTAGAAGACGATGAGTGCAAGATGTCATTGACAATCTGAGAATGACTGCTGCTGACGCCGGTCAACTTTCACAGAACAAAGAGTTTTTCAGGACTGCTGTCACGGGAGTCAAGTTCCGGAAAGGACAAGCAACTTGATGATGATAATAATGATGAATGTAGTAAAAGTTTCAATGTAACATTCAAAGTTTATTTTTTGCTCTTTGTTCAAGAACATCTCTTGATAATATACAAGTTAAGATTGTTTATTTACAAACATGTTAAGATTTTGTACTTAAAACAATCACAATGACCTTTAAATCTTTGGTCTGAGTATTTAACCGCACGCGTGAACACCACTCCATTTCGATGTGCACTGTGCGGGAATCTGTTACTGTCTTTGTGTGCAATGTCAGTCATGGTGGAGGGGAGATGTCATGGTGGAGGGAAGATGTCATGGTGGAGGGGAGATGTCAATCATGGTGGAAGGGAGATGTCATGGTGGAAGGGAGATGTCAATCATGGTGGACGGGAGATGTCATGGTGGAGGGGAGATGTCAATCATGAGGGAGGGGAGATGTCATGGTGGAGGGGAGATGTCAATCATGGGGGGAGGAAGATGTCATGGTGGAGGGGAGATGTCAGTCATGGGGGAAGGAAGATGTCATGGTGGAGGGGATGTCAATCATGGTGGAGGGAGATGTCATGGTGGAGGGAGATGTCAATCATTGGGGAGGGAGATGTCATGGTGGAGGGGAGATGTCAATCATGGTGGAGGGGAGATGTCATGATGGAGGGGAGATGTCAATCATGGTGGAGGGGAGATGTCAGGGTGGAGGGGGATGTCAATCATGGTGGAGGGGAGATGTCATGATAGAGGGGAGATGTCAATCATGATGCAGGAGAGATGTCAATCATGGTGGAGGGATGATGTCAAACGTGGTGGAGAGGAGATGTCAATCATCGTGGCGGGGAGATGTCAATCATTGTGGAGGGGAGATGGCAATCATAGTGGAGGGGAAATGGCATGGTGGAGGGGAGTTGTCAATCATGGTGAAGGGAAGTTGTCACTCATGGTGGAGGGGAGTTGTCAATCATGGTGGAGGGGAGTTGTCAATCATGGTGGAGGGGAGTTGTCAATCATGGTGGAGGGGAGTTGTCAATCATGGTGGAAGGGAGATATCATGGTGGAAGGGAGATGTCAATCATAGTGGAGGGGAGATGTCAATCATGGTGGAGAGGAGATGTCAATCATGGTGGAGTGGATATGTCATGGTGGAGGGGAGTTGTCAATCATGGTGGAGGGGGATGTCAATCATGGTGGAGGTGGATGTCAATCATGGTGGAGTGGAGATGTCAATCCTGGTGGAGGGAAGTTGTCAATCATGGTGGAGGGGAGATGTCAATCATGGTGGAGGGAGATGTCAATCATGGTAGAGGGGAGATGTCAATCATGGTAGAGGGGAAATGTCAATCCTGGTGGATGGGGGATGTTAATCATGATGGAGGGGAGATGTCAATCATGGTGGAGGGGAGATATCATGCTACTGTAGAGAGTTGGTCTTACTAAGAAGTGTCCGATGCTACTAAATATGATTGAATAATTGATTGATAGATTGACTGAGTGATTAATTGATTGATTGGACCATCATCATTGCACTTCAATGAGTAACCATGTGAGCTCCGATCTCTTTCTTACACAGGAAGATCGCAGATGCAGAGCCCGAACTCCATAGCACCGACGACGGTCCCAGAAGTAATTTTGAAAATGATGAAGATATTTGTGCAGGAATTTTTATTTCATTCTTTTCTAATTAATTTTGCCGGGTAGTAGCTTTCCAGCCTGCTCTTTTCGATTTTGAAATACTAAGGGTTCTTTTTCGTGCACAAATTGAACACGGGGTCTACGTTTTATTGTGCGTCTCTGATAGCACTAGGAACTTGATATCACCTACACTGAGATCAGGAAGCTCTGGGAAATTGTCTCGATGGCTCCACGAGGGAACGAATCGGGTACCTTTGTTGCAAGAGGCGAGCACCTAACCTCTACGCCTCAGAGAACCCCGCTACTAAATACATAACAATTGAGGCAAAACTTTTCAGCCCATCCTCGTACAGTTTACAATATCTGTCTTATATTGGTTGTACATAGCCGTCAGGTAGATCATTATCTGTGGATCAATAAATAACAACTTTATTACTCAAGCAAATTTGACTTTTGTCTAATTAGTAAAAGTAAAATGCAATATCAATATAATCGTTTCGCCCGAGTGGTTCATCATCATCAAGGTGCGTATCCTTTATAGGACGTTGCTCTCTTTGCAGCACATCTGAAATTCACTCTGTCTCTTGCCAGTTCACCCACTTCGTCGATGGTCATATTCATGGTTTCTTTAATATCTTGTAACCATCTTCTTCTTGGTCTGCCTCTGCGTCCTGGGACCCTGCCCTCTAGTATTGTTCTTTCCAGGCCATCGTGACGCTTGATGTGACCAAAGTATGTCATTTTTCTGTATAGTATGTTGTTTATCAGCCAATTCTCTTTAACATTTAGTTCTTTCAGGACATCAGTGTTCTTTTTTTTTCTGTCCATGGAATTCGTAGGATCTTTCTGTAGCATTTAGTTTCAAAGGACTGGATTTTCGTTCTTAATTTCTGTGTAATAGTCCATAATTCGCAACCATAAGTAACCACTGAGAAAATGCATGTTCTCAATATTTTTTATTTTAGTATTTTGCTGGTGCTTAGCCACATGTTCTTCATTGTGTTTAACTTCTTGATTGCTATTGCCAATCTTCTTGAGATCTCTTTGGATCGAGTGGTTACCGGGGCCCAAATTGGGGGTAAAGAATAGAACCACTGTTATATGCCACGCATGTCGTAAGAGGCGGCTAATGAGGTTGGGTGTGGGGCTAGCTACCCAACACCGTAAAAAACACTAAATGGCTAGCAAACCGAGTAAACGCTGGCTGAAACCGGACACATCTTCTTCTTCTTCTTTTGTCGTCACACTGCTACCGGGTTGTTGTCCAGTGTCGTGGTTTTCTGTTTTGTCTTGCGCTGTTCTGGTGGCTTGTGTGATTGTTATCTTTGCTCTTTCACAGGATTCTGCTACGCCATCTAACCATCTTTTCCGTGGTCTTCCTCTTGCCTTCTTTCCCGATGTTCTGTTGTAGAAGACTCTGTATACTGTGGAGTTTGGATGCATTCTTATTAAGTGGCCAAACCAATTCACTCTTTGTTTATCTATGTAATTCAAGCACGGTTTTGTGCCAACTTTCTTTCTTGTCCGTATGACAGTATTGCCTCCACAGATTTCTCGATCTGTTTGTTTAATGTCCATGACTTACATCCGTATGACAGTATTGGCTACACAAATCATACAAGAGCATAAAAAGAGATGAAGACATATTTTAGAAGTCTAACCTTGGAATGGATCAGTTGTGCTCTCAGTCTTCACTGAATTGTTACTACGTGCTTGTGTAAACGGATCTACATGTAAGGATATCAGATCATAGTCACTTTGTGAAGCAAGAACTTGTGGTGGTGGATGTTGTGGTAGTTGTGGTCTTTCTGGAACTAATGAAAGAACGTGTCATTGTGATCAAACGCCAAAAATTATTGTTTGGTCCATTAGTATTGCTATTCTCTTGAACCGGATCTATTATTCCAAACTGTTTTTAATTAGGTTTTTCCAAAGTTTTTTTGTACGGCCATGTTTATTCTGTTTTTTTACTTTTTTTCGAACGTTCCACATCGACCACTTATTCTTTGTGATTTGTATGTGATCTGAGTCTAAGAGCGATTGTAATTTGTGCCAGTTATGCGCCTACAAGTAGGCCATCACATCCGATTTCTGCGACGTTTTTTATCAACTAGGATAGCTACCCTAAGTCCCTACCTCAATCGCTTCTTACGACATGCCTTGTAGGTTGCAGCGGTACTATTCTTTGCTTCCTTGCGGCCCCAGCACCCCACGTGCGAATCAGTATATTAATTTTGCCATCCATTTGTGCGATGTTGACAGTAACTTATAAGTCACGCCAGTAAAATCCTACTAAAAAGTCATAATGAAGAGGATGGAACAAAATTAGAAGATGAAATACACGAAACACAAGCAGGTTTCAGAAGAGGTAGAGGCACTAGAGATCATATTTGTAGCATGAGACTCATTATCGAGAAATGCAGAGAATACAACATAGACCTGCATGCATGTTTCATAGACTACAGCAAGGCTTTCGACCATATACAACACCAGAAAATGTGGAACATCATGAAAGACATGCATTTTCCAACACACATAATACAACTCATAGAATCTCTATACCACGAACAATAGGCAACCATTAAAATAGGAGGTGAAATAGCTGAATGGTTCGAGATTCAAAAGGGTGTAAGACAGGGATGTATTTTGTCACCATACTTATTCAACATATATGCGGAGAACATCATGAGGAATGTAAAGACGATGCCAACTATGTGAATTACAACCCTCTCACTATAGGCGGCAAATGCATACATGAGCTTAGATACGCAGACGATACAGTATTATTATCCACCAGCAAAGAGGGTTTGGAAAACCTAATCATGACGACCAAGAAACATAGTGAAGACCAACATCTATATTTGAATACACAAAAAAACAAAATCATGTCAACTGACAAAGCAAAAGGCTCACCTAACATCCAAGTAAACAATGAAGAACTCCAATGTGTAGAGAGCTACGAATATCTGGACTCAATAATTAACAATAAAGGTGAATGCTCCAAAGAGATCTCAAGAAGATTGGCAATAGCAATTCAGAAGTTAAACACAATGAAGAACATGTGGCAAAGCACCAGCAAAATACTAAAATTAAAAATATTGAGAGCATGCATTTTCTCAGTCGCTACTTATGGTTGTGAGTCATGGACTATTACACAAAATTAAGAACGAAAATCCAGTCCTTCGAAACTAAATGCTACAGAAAGATCCTACGAATACAATGGACAGAAAAAAGAAATAACACTGATATCCTGAAAGAACTAAATGTTAAAGAGAATTGGCTGATAAACAACATACTATACAGAAAAATTACATACTTTGGTCACATCAAGCATGTAAAGAACAATACTAGAGGGCAGGGTCCCAGGACGCAGAGGCAGACCAAGAAGAAGATGGCTACAAGATATTAAAGAAACCATGAATATGACCATCGACGAAGTAAGTGAACTGGCAAGAGACAGAGTGAATTTCAGATGTGCAGCAAAGAGAGCAACGTCCTATAAAGGATACGCACCTTGATGATGACAGTAACACTGTCTCGTCAGCTAATCTTGATGATGACAGTAACACTGTCTCGTCAGCTAATCTTGATGATGACAGTAACACTGTCTCGTCAGCTAATCTTGATGATGACAGTAACACTGTCTCGTCAGCTAATCTTGATGATGACAGTAACACTGTCTCGTCAGCTAATCTTGATGATGACAGTAAGACTGTCTCGTCAGCTAATCTTGATGATGACAGTAACACTGTCTCGTCAGCTAATCTTGATGATGACAGTAACACTGTCTCGTCAGCTAATCTTGATGATGACAGTAACACTGTCTCGTCAGCTAATCTTGATGATGACAGTAACACTGTCTCGTCAGCTAATCTTGATGATGACAGTAACACTGTCTCGTCAGCTAATCTTGATGATGACAGTAACACTGTCTCGTCAGCTAATCTTGATGATGACAGTAACACTGTCTCGTCAGCTAATCTTGATGATGACAGTAACACTGTCTCGTCAGCTAATCTTGATGATGACAGTAACACTGTCTCGTCAGCTAATCTTGATGATGACAGTAACACTGTCTCGTCAGCTAATCTTGATGATGACAATAACACTGTCTCGTCAGCTAATCTTGATGATGACAATAACACTGTCTCGTCAGCTAATCTTAGTTTGTTAGTTTACTACGGAGAAAAGGAGTAGACCTTATTCAGATCAGACTTTGATTACCGGCTCCACGTATAGAAAGAAATAGAAACTTCTGATATATATTTCAACCATAGCTGGTTACCAACAGGCAATCATATACTTCCTAGTACCATGTCAACTCATTACCCAAACAATTTTTTCATCCAAAACTCTTGCCTGACACAACAGAAGCATTCTACTATTTCCTGGCATACAATTTACATTTCACTCTCACCTGGCACAAAAGTAGCACTTCACTCTTACCTGGCACGAAATTAGCATGTTATGATTACCTGGCATAAAAGTAGCATGTTACTCTTACCTGTGACATAAGAATCATATCGGTTCGGTGAGTTAAAAGAAAAGTCAGGCTGGCTGTAATGCATGTCGTCGTTTGCCTTGGTTTTGTGACGTCTGCACTTACACACGACGATGAAAGCAAAGACTATAACGATAAGGATAGCGACAGTAACACCAAGACCAACTCCAAGACCAAGCTGTAAGCCATTGTCTTGTTTGAGTGAGTTTTCTGTGGGCAACAAATACAAGACTAGTTAATACAAAATATCAGCTTGTCACCATGAACACAAAAAGAGCAATGTACAATATAATCTTTCTCCCCACATTATACTATCAGTGCCAAACCTGGTCACTGACATCAAATGATAGAAGAAAACTAGTCACGACAGAGATGAAGTGTCTACGCAGAATGCTAGGGTTAACAAGAAGAGACTGGTTTAGTAATGAAGACATCAGGAAAAAGTGGGTACAACATCAGTACTAAACTTCATCAAGAAACAACAAATTAAATGGTTCAGCCACATAAGCAGATTACCAACAGACAGTTCTCCTCAAAGTGCAATGTTGCTACGATACAATGGATACAAAACAAAAGGCTGTCCACGCAAAAGGTGAAACTCAGAGATAACAGAGGCGACGAAAGACACTATTTATGAAGCACACACAAGAGCTCGTTCTTATCCTGACGCTGTGAGGCGAAACAACAGGATTGAGAACAGAAAGAAAGAAACAGGATTGAGAACAGAAAGAAAGAAACAGGATTGAGAACAGAAAGAAAGAAACAGGATTGAGATAAGAAAGAAAGAAGCAGGATTGAGAGAAGAAAGATAGAGGATTGGAGAAAATAAAGAAAGAAACAGGATTGGAGAAAAGAAAGAAAGAAGCAGGATTGCAGAAAAGAAAAAAACAGGATTAGAAAGAAAGAAAGAAACGGGATTGCAGAAAAGAAAGAAAGAAACAGGATTGCAGAGAGAAAAAAAACAGGATTAGAAAAAAAAGAAAGAAAGAAACGGGATTTGAGAAAAGAAAGAAAGAAACAGGATTGGAGAAAAGAAAGAAAGAAACAGGATTGGAGAAAAGAAAGAAAGAAACAGGATTGGAGAAAAGAAAGAAAGAAACAGGATTGGAGAAAAGAAAGAAAGAAACAGGATTTGAGACAAAAAATAAACAGGTTTGGAGAAAAGACAGAAATAAACAGGGTACTAGAACAACTAACACAACACTTGACACACACAGAAATAAACAGGGTACTAGAACAACTAACACAACACTTGACACATACAGAAATAAACAATGTACTAGAACAACTAACACAACACTTGACACATACAGAAATAAACAGGGTACTAGAACAACTAACACAACACTTGACACATACAGAAATAAACAATGTACTAGAACAACTAACACAACACTTGACACAGACAGAAATAAACAATGTACTAGAACAACAAACACAACACTTGACACATACAGAAATAAACAATGTACTAGAACAACTAACACAACACTTGACACATACAGAAATAAACAATGAACTAGAACAACAAACACAACACTTGACACATACAGAAATAAACAATGTACTAGAACAACTAACACAACACTTGACACATACAGAAATAAACAATGTACTAGAACAACAAACACAACACTTGACACATACAGAAATAAACAATGTACTAGAACAACTAACACAACACTTGACACAGACAGAAATAAACAATGTACTAGAACAACTAACACACAGTTGACACAGACAGAAATAAACAATGTACTAGAACAACTAACACAACACTTGACACATACAGAAATAAACAATGTACTAGAACAACTAACACAACACTTGACACAGACAGAAATAAACAATGTACTAGAACAACAAACACAACACTCGACACAGACAGAAATAAACAATGTACTAGAACAACTAACACAACACTTGACACATACAGAAATAAACAATGTACTAGAACAACTAACACAACACTTGACACATACAGAAATAAACAATGTACTAGAACAACAAACACAACACTTGACACATACAGAAATAAACAATGTACTAGAACAACTAACACAACACTTGACACATACAGAAATAAACAATGTACTAGAACAACTAACACAACACTTGACACATACAGAAATAAACAATGTACTAGAACAACAAACACAACACTTGACACATACAGAAATAAACAATGTACTAGAACAACAAACACAACACTTGACATACAGAAATAAACAATGTACTAGAACAACTAACGCAACACTTGACACATACAGAAATAAACAATGTACTAGAACAACTAACACAACACTTGACACATACAGAAATAAACAGGGTACTAGAACAACTAACACAACACTTGACACATACAGAAATAAACAATGTACTAGAACAACTAACACAACACTTGACACATATAGAAATAAACAATGTACTAGAACAACTAACACAACACTTGACACATACAGAAATAAACAATGTACTAGAACAACTAACACAACACTTGACACATACAGAAATAAACAGGGTAATAGAACAACTAACACAACACTTGACACATACAGAAATAAACAATGTACTAGAACAACTAACACAACACTTGACACATACAGAAATAAACAATGTACTAGAACAACTAATACAACACTTGACACATACAGAAATAAACAATGTACTAGAACAACAAACACAACACTTGACACATACAGAAATAAACAATGTACTAGAACAACTAACACAACACTTGACACATACAGAAATAAACAATGTACTAGAACAACAAACACAACACTTGACACATACAGAAATTAACAATGTACTAGAACAACTAACACAACACTTGACACATACAGAAATAAACAATGTACTAGAACAACTAACACAACACTTGACACATACAGAAATAAACAATGTACTAGAACAACAAACACAACACTTGACACAGACAGAAATAAACAATGTACTAGAACAACAAACACAACACTTGACACATACAGAAATAAACAATGTACTAGAACAACAAACACAACACTTGACACATACAGAAATAAACAATGTACTAGAACAACTAACACAACACTTGACACATACAGAAATAAACAATGTACTAGAACAACTAACACAACACTTGACTCATACAGAAATAAACAATGTACTAGAACAACAAACACAACACTTGACACATACAGAAATACATATCAATTCTAAAACACATCTAATAAGAAATGTTGTGGGTGTCTGTGGAGTAGAAGTTCAGTGCTCGTCTCTCGTTCCAAAGGTACTCGGCTTGCTCTCTCGTGAAACCAGCAGGATATTTTTCCAAATATCCCTGATCTCAGTGTAGGTGAGATTAAGTTTCTAGTCCTATCAGAGACGGATAATAAAACGTAAGACACATGTTCAAGTTGGGCACTAAGCCTTCTTGGCAGTTAAAAATCGAGAACTGCAGGCTGGAAAATCGCTGCCTGGGTAAAATCCATTAAGAAAGATATATTTGGTTTATTCCTACATAATATTTGTATCATGTTCAAAATGACCTACCTGGTTTGTCTAATGTTAGGACAATCTCACTTTGCTTATTATAACATCCTGTGACATGAGACGCTGAGCAGTGACACAATAGTTTTGTACTACCACTGGGGATGGTCACGCTGATGGTAGCTTGCAAACCGTTCATGGTACTTCTATTGTTACCACAAATTATGGTAACGCTCGTAACATCTGGGTAGCCACCATTTACTACACATTTTAGGTGCGCAGTACTTCCATCTGTCACATAGGCGATATTGGATCCAGTTGCTGGTTGGTTGTCGGATGTCTTGAAAACAGGTGGAGAATTCGGAGGTCCTGAACAAATGGATTTTTATTATAAATCTTATAAGGGTTGGTCAGCGTTACTGTCAACATTGCAGAAATTGAGAAATTAATAATAGAAGGGCAAGAGAAAAGTCAAAAATTGAGAAATTAATAATACAGGGTGTTCAAGATAAAAGCAGCCTCGTCGTTAAGGAAGCATCGTCGTCAGGAGAGCTAGTCTGCCATATGTTTATGAAAATGAGAAGGTTCAGTTATATGTAGCATAGGTCAAGGTTGTGTAATGGTGTGTAATTGTAGTGCGGAAAGGGGAGATGAACAAATGTGACATAGGACGAGCTAGTCAGAACTGGTTTAATTAGTAAATAGACACAACGCAATAAGTAACTGGGAACTTTTGATTTGTCACTCGGGCTGCTTTTATCTTGAACACCCTGTAGAAGGGCAAGAGAAAAGTCAAAAATTGAGAAATTAATAATAGAAGTACAAGAGAAAAGTCAAAAAACAAATGTACATCTTAACCCCTAGACTCCATTTTTTTTTACGGTTGAGGGTATTTAGATTACAAAGCGTACTGAATCAGTCAGTATTATGACTTTACGTCATCTTCAAAAATACGACGAGCCAATATATCAGCTCATACGGTTGAAGGAGTTAATGTGGCCAAAAAATGACAGATAATAAAACAAGCATGACAAAAGGAGAAAATGTTAACAGTTGGAAAGATATCGGTTCACTGATTACAGGAGATGGAAAATAATTTCTAAGAAAATTTAAAGACAATAAAAAATGGCTTTGCAAAAAATGGAACAACTAAAAAACAGTATTGAATGGAATTGATAGAAAAACAAAAATCAGAATACTAAGAGCATGCATATTTCCAGTGGCAACGTATGGGTGTGAAGCATGGACATTTAATGATGCAGTGAAAAACATATATCAGCTTTTGAATATAATTGTTAAAGAAGAGTTCTCTGTATACCATGCACAGAGAAGAGAACAAATATATCTCAAAAATAACAACAGAAACTATTAGAAAACTACAGACTTTCATAAATGGATGTTAACGTAGAATAGAGGAACTGAGATGGTATCATAAGATGAATGTTAACGTAGAATAGAGGAACTGAGATGATATCATAAGATGAATGTTAACATAGAATAGAGGAACTGAGATGGTATGATAAGATGAATGTTAACATAGAATAGAGGAACTGAGATGGTATGATAAGATGAATGTTAACATAGAATAGAGGAACTGAGATGGTATGATAAGATGAATGTTAACGTAGAATAGAGGAACTGAGATGGTATGATAAGATGAATGTTAACGTAGAATAGAGGAACTGAGATGGTATGATAAGATGAATGTTAACGTAGAATAGAGGAACTGAGATGGTATGATAAGATGAATGTTAACATAGAATAGAGGAACTGAGATGGTATGATAAGATGAATGTTAACGTAGAATAGAGGAACTGAGATGGTATGATAAGATGAATGTTAACGTAGAATATAGGAACTGAGATGGTATGATAAGATGAATGTTAACATAGAATAGAGGAACTGAGATGGTATGATAAGATGAATGTTAACATAGAATAGAGGAACTGAGATGGTATGATAAGATGAATGTTAACATAGAATAGAGGAACTGAGATGGTATGATAAGATGAATGTTAACGTAGAATAGAGGAACTGAGATGGTATGATAAGATGAATGTTAACATAGAATAGAGGAACTGAGATGGTATGATAAGATGAATGTTAACGTAGAATAGAGGAACTGAGATGGTATGATAAGATGAATGTTAACATAGAATAGAGGAACTGAGATGGTATGATAAGATGAATGTTAACGTAGAATAGAGGAACTGAGATGGTATGATAAGATGGATGTTAACATAGAATAGAGGAACTGAGATGGTATGATAAGATTACGAATGATGATCTATGATAAAGAACTAAACAGATATCAGTGGAGAAAGAGCTAAGGAAGAGACGCTAGCTATGGTTTGAAAGGGTCGACCGAAAGCATTGGAAGACAGACATTGATAGAAACCAGCAGGAAAAGAGGAAGGCATAGAAATACAAGGAGAAGAGATCTAGAGACTGATATTTAAAAAGATAGGTAAGACGTTGAAAGAAATGAAAGGAATGACAAGAGAGAGGAAGAGCTGGAAGAAGTTTGTTGAAAACCTGTGCTCCGTTGGGAGCTGAAAGGAGAAGAAGTTTATTGAAGACCTGTGCTCCGTTGGGAGTTGAAAGGAAAAGTCCTGTGCTCCTTTGGGAGTTGAAAGGAAAAGTCCTGTGCTCCTTTGGGAGTTGAAAGGAAAAGTCCTGTGCTTCTTTGGGAGTTGAAAGGAGAAGAAGTTTATTGAAGACCTCTCTCCGTTGGGAGGTGAAAGGGAAGTAGAAAAGTTTGTCGACCTAGAAGAACGAATGTGTTAATGATGGTCTTCAATGATGTCCAGTTGTTTTTCGTTTTAAAAGCTCTTAATTTGCTATCGTATTCGGACAGAATACTTGCAGGATATGGGACACTTGATGTGATACGGACGACTCTCAGACACTGGAACTAGTGTGAGAATTAGGAGTTCAGTTTGAACATGCCAGACAGTGTAGTCTTCATGGTAGAGAGAGAAGATATACTAATCAACTTCTCATGGGTACGATGAACACAGGAACTTTGGGATGGCTGCTGCAGCGGAGGACGGAGCACGCATGGGAATGACCATGTACTATGACGTCGATCGCATAACATAACTTGTAAGATTCTTCCGTACACATTTCTTTTAAAATGTCTCCAGCTTATGTATAGAATATGACTGAAATGTATCGCGGTATATCCTTTACAGGGCGTAGTGGTCAACCACAGTAAACAAGAGAGAGAGAGATAGAGAGAGAGATAGAGAGAGAGAGAGAACGATGAGGTCTATTTTTTACCTTTCTTAAAGATCTCACGGAAACAAATTTGCTTCAATGCTGCCTGCCGCGGAGTTTGAACCAGGTAAGCTTGGATTGTGATCGAGCTCACGACCGCTTAAGATACAGACGTATAGAATATATATATACAAAATAATGAACATAAAATGGAACGAATTCAGGAGAACGGATGAAATCTGAGAAATGTCTGGTCAACCACTAGTAGCAACTGCTATAAGAATGAGAAGATGGGGATATGTTGAGCATACTCTGAGAAGAAATGTCTCGTCAACCACTAGTAGCAACTGTTATAAGGGGGAGAATATGGAGATTTCTTGGGCATACTCTGAGAATAAATGTCTGGTCAACCACTAGTAACAACTGTTATAAGAAGGAGAAGATGTGGATATGTTGAGCATACTCTGAGAAGAAATGTCTGGTCAACCACTAGTGACAACTGCTATAAGAAGAAGATGAAGATATGTTGGGAAAACAATTGAGAATAAATGATCAAAGAATACCAACAAAGGCATCGAAGTGGGAGGCAAAGGGTTCAAGAAAGAAAGGACTCCTGAGGGAGACCCTGAAACGAACTTTGCTGAGAGATGCAAGACAATTCGGAATCAATTCCATGGAAGCCACTGAACCAGCTGCTCATGACAGAGCGGTATGGAGAAATTACTTGCATGCCCTATGTAACGTATATTGGTACGAGAGGAATTATTATTATTATTATTATATACAAACTACTTGAAACAGAACATTATTTACCTTCAATGGGCAGTGATCTCTCAAAGTCAAAGAACTTGTCCTTGAAGATCTGATTGGTGGCCTTACAGTGGATGTTTAATACGCCTCCTTCGACTGGTCTATATGGATGTGAAAGAAAGTAACTATTGAACTCTCCGCCCAGTTGACCTCTCTGGTTAACAACTTCTGCCTTGTTGTTGATAGTAATTGTAAAAATAGGCTGCGGCACAACCTTATCCTGTGGGACTCTGCACGTTATTCGTAATGTACTGTTATTTGATGGACAAAGAGGAAACTTGTCCGAGATGTCTATAATTAAATTTCTAGGACCAACTGTTGAGTAAAAGTTCAGAGATAATATTTTATATAGGTGACTGAATAAACACATGAAGTTTAAAAAGGTTTTAAAGCCGAAGGATTGACTTTATTGCACCAGGTTTTACCCCATATGGCTCGGTCCCTCTCCGCAGAAATGGCGCGCCACCTGCCGAATGTATTGCACAAAGCACGTACTCCGTAGCGAGTCACTGAAAAAAACATGAAGCTTAAACTAACATAGTTTATAAGAGACGCAGTAGTGTAGTTGTTAGTGAGCACGCTTCTTACTTACATGATCTGGGTTCAAATCTACAGTGAGAGTGAAATATTATTGCTCATAGCGTAACGTCTCTCACGTCGACCCAGCCTCAATTGGGAGGTTGACCCAGCCTCAAGTGGGAGGTAGACCCAGCCTCAATTTGGAGGTCGACCCAGCCTCAATTTGGAGGTTGACCCAGCCTCAATTTGGAGGTAGACCCAGCCTCAATTTGGAGGTCGATCGACCCTGCTTCAATTGAGTACCAGGAAAAGCAATGGGAAGTAAAAAAGAAGCCGAAGCGATGCTGACCACGTCCCCCATTACGTGTCAACGGTCATTGAAAAATACGAGTCTAACACCTTATCACCCAATGTTCACAGATTCAATCAGAAGTGATTCATAGAGACTCTCAACCTCCAGAGTTATAGAGTTAATAATACACCCCCATACTGTCTCTATGACGAAGTCGTTAAGTCGTTTTCCTGTCGTACTAAAGGTCGTTGGTTTAAATTCCTACCTAGACACATCTGCAATTTTTTCATGAGATTCCTAGGATTGTTTCAGGAGCTACGTAGTTCGTAGAATACTTTCGGCAGATGGCCTGCCATCTCTGCTGTTAGGGACCGAGTCATATGGGGTAAAACCCGGTGCAATGAAGTCAATCCTACGTCTTTGAATACAAATGCTTGAAATAAATTTTACAAACTGTTGTTACTGCCTGTAAAACCGCTTTTTGGGGCGGTGTAGGACAGGAGGGACATAAGCTTGTGGAATCTAATGATCGCATTGCTAGTGTAGTTGATGCGAAACTGTGCAAATTATGAAACTGTGCAAGTTATGAAACTGTGCAAATTATGAAACTGTGCAAATTATGAAACTGTGCAAATTATGAAACTGTGCAAATTATGAAATTGTGCAAATTATGAAACTGTGCAAATTATGAAACTGCAAATTATGAAACTGTGCAAATTATGAAACTGTGCAAATTATGATGTTTTCTTTATGTCCTCGACAAAAAAACACTCATTGGCCTTACCGTGGATTGAACCCGTGTCTCCCACATGTGAGCCGCGCTCTAATACATTCGACCAGACGCTCCGCTTTGAATAAGACTCAATAAATATAAATTGATTGAAAACATCCAGAAGAAAGAACATACCTGCAAATATTGGATTGAAGAACAGCTTTTGTGGTTCAGGGTAACTCAGAACAGTGAGAGGTTGACATGTATATCTTGTATCTAAACGTTTGACAAAATAAGTTATCAATGATCGTTATCGAAAACAATCTCAAAGTAAAGCATCAGTTATCAGTTATCAGTTATATGAGGAATATCATCATAGCACTCTGGACATGTCCATAGATGTCTGGATCTCTATCTCAACAAATCCAGCAGCGTCCTGCGACCCAACACGCCAGTACACTTTTGATTAATCAATCTTTTGCATCTTCTTTCTTTTTCTTTGCGTTCGTTCTTTACGACCAATTTTAATCACTCTTTGTGATATGTTTGATCTTTGCCAAGAACGTGTATACGTTGCACATTGGTTTGGTAGGCCCCTAAACGCATAGACTTCTACACGTTTAGGACACATGCATCCTATTTTTCCAAACCTCCTCAGTCGCCTCTTACGATATGAGTGGCAGGTAACAGTGGTTCTATTCTTTACACCCCAAATTTGGACCCCGGTAACCACTCAGCGTCTTTTTGCATATTTAGTATGTCGTCCTTTTCGGGCTATACCAATATTGATACCCAGTCTGGTCAGCAAGTGGGACTCACAAGCCTGACACTCTTCTGTTCGGAAAGATTCTCTCAATGCGATAAGAATGTCATTTCGGCCCATTCCAGTTCCCTCTGATTTCGTAGACATCCCAATCATAAGATGAAATCATAATATGGTCAAGAAGAGAATAGCAGGGGCGGCTCGTCATTAAGGGTTTAGTCGGACCCGGTCCTACCGATAATCACAAGGGAAATAACTTCCCGGAATAGACAAATAAAAGTAAATACTACAAAAAAACCATGATTTTTCTAAAAATTTGTATCTGGCCCTACAAGAAAAATGACCACGAGCCGCCACCTTATTCTGAATAAGGATGGTTTTTAATCCCAGGGAAGCACTAGAGCCATTGAATATGAGAAAGATAAGAGGCGAGAAAGTCTTGGAGTGAACTAAGATTTCTTGCTTCAGACAAATTCGCTTGGTGTCAATTTGTTGATACCTAATGCTTCAAGTACAGTTACGAGAAGAAGAATGAAGATCGATGGTCCTATTAATCAATCAGTCAATAAATCAATCAATCAATAAATCAATCAGTCAGTCAATAAATCAATCAATAAATCAACCAATCAGTCAATAAACCAGTCAATCAGTCATTAAATCAATCAGTCAATAAATCAGTAAATCAAATAAATAAATAAATCAGTCAATAAATCAATCAATCAGTCAGTCAATAAATCAGTCAATCAGTCAATACATCAATCAATCAGTCAATTAGTCAATAAATCAATCAATCAGTAAATCAGTCAATAAATAAATAAATCAGTCAATAAATCAATCAATCAGTCAATCAGTCAATAAATAAATCAGTCAATAAATCAATCAGTCGATAAATCAGTCGGTCAATAAATAAATCAGTCAATAAATCAATCAGTCAATAAATAAATAAATCAGTCAATCAGTCAATAAATCAGTCAATAGACAATTGTTAACTTATTTTCCTCTTGTTTTGTCGTCACAATGTTACCGGGTTGTTGTCAAGTGTCTTGGTTTTTGGTTTTCTGTTTATCTCTTGCGCTGCTCTAGTGGCTTCGGTGATAGTTATTTTTGCTTTTTTGACAATATTCTATGTCATCTAGTCGGTTTTTTCGTGGTCTTCCTCTCGCTTTCTTTCCTGATGTACTGTTGTATTGCAGTGAATTTTGGTTGCATTTTTATAAAGTTGCCAAACCACTTCATTCTTTGTTTTCTCAATGTACTTCAAGAAATGTTCTGTGCCAACTTTCTTTTTTATGTTGGTGACTGTCTTTTCTGGTGTTGTTGGAAACTTTTCGTAGGTATTGCATTTCCCATGTAGTTATTTTTGGCGATTATGCATTGTGCATTGTCCATGTTTGGCTCTGGTAACACAGGATAGGTATAAAATGTTGTTGACCATCTGTTGTTTTAGCTGTCAGTGAAATGTTTGGGTGCCTTAACAATGGGACTAGCTGGTTAGTATCATTGCTAAACCTACTTAAAAATGCACACACTTATGTTATTTCTTACCTGTGCTGCTATCGGTTACAGACAAGGAGGCAGAGCCATCATTTTCATTTGTTCCAACTTTAGCACCATGTGCAGTGTACCACTGCGCACGTCCTGGTGGGTAGCCTGTAGCTGTGACCACACACTTACAACTGGCTTGAGTTCCTGCTGAAATGTAGCCATCTTTGACTGAAGGTCCACTCGGGCAATTGTCGGCAAGGTCCACGGTAGGAAAACCTGGTACAGAGATCATGAATAGAATGGTTTGGTTTTCTTACTGGTGAGATTACTTAATCCGTCATGCCTAGTGACACATGGGGCTTCAGAAAGGACTTTCCATGCTCTCCTGTCCCGTGCAACCTTCAGCGCAGAGCCCCACGTCAGAGATGCGGTGTCCAGTTCCTCTTCCATCATGCGCCTCCATGTTGTCCGTGGTCTGCCTTTCTTTCTCTTTCCCTCTGGTGTCCAAGTGAGGGCTATCCTTGCAGGCATTTCTTGTCTCATTCTCATAACATGTCCGAGCCATTTCCATCTTCTCTTTTTGAGTATGTCATTCATTGCCTCTTGTCTTGTGTCTTGGAGTAGTTGGTTATTGGATATTTTACTGGCCAAAAGATTCCCAAGATTCTGCGAAGACAAGAGTGGTGGAAAACTGACAGCCTGCTAGTATCTCCTTTGGTCATCCTCCAACACTCCGATCCGTAGAGCAAAACTGGCAAAACAATGCTTTTATAGAGTTTAAGCTTTGTGGTCCTATTGTAGATTTTGGACTTCCATACTGGTTTCATTCTGGCAAAAGCGGTTCTGGCCTTACTCAGACGTGATTTTATATCTTCCTCTGACTGGTGAGATTAATACATTGTAATTTGTTGGATTATTTTAGCATCTTTATAAACATTCAGCTATTCTTCTTCTTCTTCTTTGTGTTCGTTCTTTACGAACAATTTTAATCACTCTTTGTGATATGTTTGATATTTGCCAAGAACGTGTATACGTTGCACATTAGTTTGTAAGCCCTAAACGTGTAGAGTTTTACACGTTTAGGACACATGCATCAATTTCAGCCAAACCTCCTTAGTCGCCTCTTACGACAATGCGTGGCAGGTCACAGTGGTTCTATTGTTTACACCCCAAATTTGCGTCCCTGTACCCACTCGGGCGATTCAGCTATTCAAGGCGCTACAACAAGCCACTATAAATATTCAGATATTAAATAAGCTACAGTTCAGAAAGCAATGACAAACTACTGAACGTATAAGTGGGGCATAGAAAAATCGACGACTCGTTTACTGTGGTTAATAGCGACGTCCTGTAAATATATGCTAGGATTTTCATTTTGATTAAATTGTAACATAGAAAACCTCTATAAATATTCTGCTACTAAATGGTGCTAACATGTGCCTCTATAAATATTCTGCTACTAAATGGTGCTAACATGTGCCTCTATAAATATTATGTTACTAAATGGTGCTAACATGTGCCTCTATAAATATTCTGTTACTAAATGGTGCTAACATGTGCCTCTATAAATATTCTGCTACTAAATGGTGCTAACATGTGCCTCTATAAATATTATGTTACTAAATGGTGCTAACATGTGCCTCTATAAATATGCTGTTACTAAATGGTGCTAACATGTGCCTCTATAAATATTCTGCTACTAAATGGTGCTAACATGTGCCTCTATAAATATTCTGCTACTAAATGGTGCTAACATGTGCCTCTATAAATATTTTAAATAAGAATTAAGATCACTAAACTCACAGAGATGTGGTTTTATATAAGGTCATTGAAAGTCCCAAGAATATTGAAAGACCCAAGGATATTGAAAGTCCCATGAATATTGAAAGTCCCATGGAGAACAAAAATAATAAATGATGTTTTTCAAAGTGACTTGTGCTCACTTTCCCAGCTTGTTCGTAGCGCGTTGGACGACGGGTGACAAGCTCCCTTTGAGTGCGGGTTCAATTCCGCGGGCTGGCAGAAAAGCCACAGGTTCTCCAGATTTACGGTGTTCGTGGCACCGAACCGAAGGGTTACGATGTCCATGGCACCGAGCCGAAGAGCTGAAAGCTCAAGTGCTTCTGGATCGGGAAAAAGTGACTTGTACATAACGAAACATGATCAAACGAAGAATAATTAGACAATCAATTTTCTTCAGATACATAATGCATAAAGAACATTTGGAACATTTGGTAAAAGCAACAACAAAAATTGTAAAGTAACCCCGTTTCATGCTTTGAGGTATATTGAGGAATAAAGGCTGATGTTTTTCATTGACCGCCGGCATAAGATGAGGGATGTTGTCAACATCACGCCAGCAGCCTTGACTTCCAGTGCTTTTCCTGGTACCCAATTGAGGCTAGGTCAACCTGGGAACCATTCTTCTTCTACTCTTCCACCATTTACTTCTTTATAGAAGTGTTGGGGGTGAAGTGGGAAGTAGTGATCGTGTGCGCGATTGTTTTAAGGCATTTTGTAAGCTTACATTCATTTTCGTAAGACTTCTTGATGTCGTCGCTCCATCTTTTGCGTAGTCGTCCTCTTACTTTGTACTCATTATACTTTTTCTGTGGTAGGCAATACCAGCGCATTCTTGTCGGGTGTCCAAACCATTTAATCTGTTGTTCTTTTATGATTTACTGGGAGCCATTACGGTGTGATAGGTTGTGCACGACCAATATGGAATGAACTCGAACCACACACCTAAGAAAATGCGAGTGTTTTAACCACTACGCTATTGCGGCTGTCGGAACATTTGCTAACAATAGAATTATAAAACATGGAAGGAGAGATCTAGAAAGTAAAGAGAGATCTCTGTGGCTAAGTGGTTACAACCTTGCCTAGTGTTTTGAAGGTCGTTTGTTCGAATCCCAACTGCATCGTTCTGTTGGTGCATTTTTGTCCAGAGAGCTCTAGGGTTGTTGCAGGAGCTAAGGTGTTGGTGCTTTATGCAATACTCTCGACAGATCTTGTGTCATTTCTACGGAGAGGGACCTAGCCAGGGCCGTCCCGTGCTATGATACAGAGAGCGACCGCATCAGGCGGCACCGTAATGGGGGCGGCATAAGCCGCGAAATCAAAATAACAATTGAAGGTTATTTTGAAGACAAAAGATTTATGGGGCGACAATTCGAAGACTTGCATCATACTGGAAAAATATACCGCCCGGCCCTGGACTTAGCCATATGGGATAAAACATGGCGTAATGAAGTCAATTCTTCAGCTTGAGGCCCTTGAGATCGTAGAAGATAGAGGAAGAATAAAGTGGATGGTCTTAAATCGTGGTATGATTAGAGATAGGTGTTAGAGCTGATGAGCTTACCAGGGAGAGAGAGAGTTGTGGAGAGACATGATCGCATATGCCGGCACGCATGACAATTGAATGATTAATATATATTCAGCTACTAAACGTGCTTTCAAGATATTGAAACAATGAGTTGTAGAAAAGTTCTTATAACATCCCGGACAGAGAAGAGAAGAAACAAAAACATCCTACAAGACCAGCATATCAAGGAGCATTGGTTTATAAATAACATCATGTCCTGGGAGATTAAATATTTTGGACATGTTAAAGGTCACAGTGGTTTAGGGAGAACGGTAATGGAAGGCATGGTTCCTGGTGTATGAGGCAGGGGAAGACCAAGACGAAGGTGGTAGCAGGACATCAAAGGAACCTTTAACATGACACTGGAGGAGGAGTTTTTTCAGGAGGGCTATGATGAAAGCAACGTTTCACAATGGACATGCTACTACTTGAGACGTGCTATACGGAACAATTGTAACGTTTCGTTATTATGACCTACTCAGTAATGTTGGTGGAGTCAAGTCACTGGACGTAGAAGCAGCCTCCACCCACTTCTGCAGATGTGGATAAACCTCCACGTGAACTTGAAATAGTGTTGGGCTCAAACCAGAAAGAAGAGCAACCCATGAGCACTGTATTCTGAAGTTTTGTGGATTCTGAGTGGATGGACTGTGGGTTGTATGAACATCCGTGGATACGTTACTTGGTAGACCCTGGATTTTGGAGAAAAATAAAGTTAAGTATTTCGTTTTTAGAACATTTTGGTTTTAGAGGAATACCTGGCTAGGTCAGCTTAAATATATACAGGCAGTGTTCTGGGAGTGTTATTATACAGTTGTATTTTCTCTAATACTGTTTTACCTCACAGAGTCAGAATAAGAATAGATTTCTAGAATGGGCTTTTATGTGTGCTTCATAAATAACGTGGTTTTTTTTTTTAGCTGCCTCTGTTATTTCTCAGGTTCACTTTTTGCGTGGATGATCTTTTGTTTTGTATCCATTGTATCGGAGTAATATTGTTCTTTGATGTGCACTGTCTGTTGTTAATCTGCATATGTGACCGAACCATTTAAATTGTTGTTTCTTGATGAAGTCTAGTACTGATGTTGTATCCACTTTTTCTGATGTTTTCATTTCTAAACCAGTCTCTTCTTGCTACCCCATGCATTCTGCGTAAGCACTTCATCTCTGTCGTGACTAGTTTTTTTCTATCATTTGTTGGCAGTGTCCAGGTTTGGCACTGATAGCATAATGTGGGGAGAAATGTCGTGTTGAACAATGCTCTTTTTGTGTTCATCGTGACATGTTTGCATTTCAAAATTGGTGCCATTTTTTCTTTGATTTGATTTGTTTTATTGTATCTATGTTGAATGTCGTTAGCTATTCTATGTATGAGCTGAACGACAAGAGAGAAAACGAAAACTCAGAAGTTGTCACAGTAAAACACTTGCCTATTGACCGTCTGTAAAGATGAAAAGGGCCATATATATATTCTATCGTTTGTTTAAAATATGCTCACTGTGTATGTAAAGTCTTTGACTTGTTTTATATGATGTTTGTATCAATGGAGATTTTAGTAGTATTTTCTTCTATCTCTAGTGAATGTCATTACATCGGTTGTGTCGATGTTTATTCTCATATTGTATTTAATGCATGTTAACTGGAGTCTGTTAATGTGTTGCTGTAGCTGTTCTTCTGTAGCTGTTCTTCTGTAGCTGTTCTTCTGTAGCTGTTCTTCTGTAGCTGTTCTTCTGTAGCTGTTCTTCTGTAGCTGTTCTTCTGTAGCTGTTCTTCTGTAGCTGTTCTTCTGTAGCTGTTCTTCTGTAGCTGTTCTTCTGTAGCTGTTCTTCTGTAGCTGTTCTTCTGGCAAAAAGAAATTCGTTTAAGCGTTCCTTAAGTCTGTTTACCCAGTATCATCGCAGCATCCCCGCGGTTTTCTTCAATTCTGTAGGTTTCTATACATCTCCTACGGTATGTAGGACAGTCACGTGCGTATTTTGATAGCTGAGAATCGTCGTGCCGTTGAGGCACAGAGAAAAACAAGCTGTGCGAAAAGCAGAACACACAACACACACATTTCTAACGTTGATCATGTATGCCCCTCCTATGGTAGGGGGTTGTGTTCCCTGATTGGACTCTACAGTAATATCCGCACACACACTAGAGAGGAGCAGCAGCACACATCTGAGGTTGTTGTCATCATCTCTTCTGAAGGACGGCTATTATTAATAGTATTATTTCGACCAAAGTGTATGCATATTATCCAACAGAATACAAATTTGTACAGCGGAGATAACTGTCAGGGTTTAACAACAGAAATCAGTGATCAAGACTATCATCATAGCACTCCGGATACGTCCATAGATGCTCCAATCTCCGTCTCAGCAAATCCAGCATCGTTCAGCGACCCAACACGCCAGTTAGATGTTGATTAATCAATCTCTTTGCATATTTAGTATGTCGCTCTTTTCGTGCTGCACCAATATTGACACCCATCTCTCTCATTCTCGTCAGTAAGTGGACCTCA
The DNA here is from genome assembly GCA_020796225.1 of Arion vulgaris. Classification (NCBI taxonomy): domain Eukaryota; kingdom Metazoa; phylum Mollusca; class Gastropoda; order Stylommatophora; family Arionidae; genus Arion; species Arion vulgaris. The sequence goes on from CM036755.1 coordinate 31,748,339, forward strand.
CAACCCTGAAACTCCTCTGTTGGGAAAGATTCTCTCAATGCGTTAAGAATGTCATTTCGATTCATTGCAGCTCTTTCTAATATTGTAGCCACGCTAGCAAATCTATTAGCTTGTTCATTACCACTGACTCCATGCCCAGGGACAAACATGAAAGTGATTTCTCTGATGACTCTCTCTACCAGTACCTCCATCAAACTTCGTACAGAGAAAAACCCCACTTGAAAGTACCACATCTGGCGTTATACTGTAACATGGTATCAGATCTGATTGGTCATAGAGAGGCAATCAGCACTGACTCGTGACAGGTGCTAATATAGGAAATGAGAGTTAGCACTCAAGGCAACTGTTTGTGGATATTCATGATCTCCAACGCCAGCTAGCATGACACATGATGATGAAGAGGATATATGTGGACATTTATTACCATCATCATCAAGTAGCTTGTCTCTTCCAGAACTTGACTCCCATGACAGCAGTCCTGAAAAACTATCTATTCTGTGAAAGTTGACCGGCGTCAGCAGCAGTCATTCTCAGATCGTCAATGACATCTTGTACTCATCGTCTTCTAGGTTTTCCTCTCATTCTTCTTTCCGGCACGATTCCATCCGAAATTCTCTTCTATATGTACTTGTGTCGTTTGGTGTGACCGAAATATTTAATTTTTCTTTGTTTTTATGTTCTTTAATAACCAACTCTCTTTAATATCAAGCTGTTGCAGAACAGAAGCATTTGTTCTTTTCTCTGTCCATGATATTCAAGTACTCTTCTGTAGCATTTGCATTCACAGGCATTAATGATCTTCTCTGCAGCTTTGTCAATGTTCCATGTCTCACAACCATATGTTTCCAAGGGAAAAACGCAGGCTCTTAAACACTTGATTTTTATATTATCAACATACTGATCACATATACACACATACATCAACATACTGATCACATATACACACATACATCAACATACTGATCACATATACACACATACATCAACATACTGATCACATATACACACATACATCAACATACTGATCACATATACACACATACATCAACATACTGATCACATATACACACATACATCAACTACTGATCACATATACACATACATCAACTACTGATCACATATACACACATACATCAACTTACTGATCACATATACACACATACATCAACTACTGATCACATATACACACATACATCAACTTACTGATCACATATACACACATACATCAACATACTGATCACATATACACACATACATCAACATACTGATCACATATACACACATACATCAACATACTGATCACATATACACACACATACATCAACATACTGATCACATATACACACATACATCAACATAATGATCACATATACACACATACATCAACTTACTGATCACATATAACACACATACATCAACTACTGATCACATATACACACATACATCAACTACTGATACATATACACACATACATCAACATACTGATCACATATACACACATACATCAACATACTGACCATCAACATACTGATCACACACACATACATCAACATACTGATCACATATACACACACATACATCAACATACTGATCACATATACACACATACATCAACTTACTGATCACATATACACACATACATCAACTTACTGATCACATATATACACACATACATCAACACTGATCACATACACATACATCAACATACTGATCACATATACACACATACATCAACTACTGATCACATATATACACACATACATCAACTTTCTGATCACATATACACACATACATCAACATACTGATCACATATACACACACATACATCAACATATGATCACTATACACACACATACATCAACATACTGATCACATATACACACATACATCAACATACTGATCACATATACACACATACATCAACTTACTGATCACATATACACACACATACATCAACTTACTGATCACATATACACACACATACATCAACTTACTGATCACATATACACACACATACAACAACTTACTGATCACATATACACACATACATCAACATATTGATCACATATACACACATACATCAACTTACTGATCACATATACACACACATACAACAACTTACTGATCACATATACACACATACATCAACATACTGATCACATATACACACACATACATCAACTTACTGATCACATATACACACATACATTAACTTACGATCACATACACACACATACATCAACTTACTGATCACATATACACACACATACATCAACATACTGATCACATATACACACACATACATCAACTTACTGATCACATATACACACATACATTAACACTGATCACATATACACGCATACATCAACACTGATCACATATACACACATACATTAACTTACTTTCTGTTAAACGTAAAGTACAGTTTCCTTTGATACAGTTGTTCAGAGGAACACGTGACATTGATATATGTCCCTGTTCCTATCTGGGTCAAGGTTGTGTCTGGCATGTGGTTCATCCGTTTAACTAATATAAAATGGAAGAAAATATTACAGACAACGATCAATCAATCAATCAATCAATCCTACAATCAATCAATCAATCCTACAATCAATAATTAATCATATACCGTTTTCACATTTTTCGATCCAGAAGTACGAAGCTTTCAGCTCTTCGCTCGGTGCCATGGACATCGTAACCCTTCGGTTCGGTGCCACAAACACCAAAAATCTGGAGAACCTGTGACTTTTCTGCCAGCCCACGGAATTGAACCCGCACTCACATGGGGCTTATCACCCGTCGTCCAACGCCCTACGAACACGCTGGGCAGACGGGCGTTTGACAGTAAATATTGGCTGTAATAGTTCAATAAACAATCAATACGATTATTGGATACACTAAACCTAAAAGCGCAGACCACAGTATTCAGACTTCGAACGGCACACTGCGGTCTCAGAGCACACCTCCACAGAATAGGTCTCAGGGACTCGGCTGCCTGCACTGGTGGGATACCAAAACAGTCCCAAGCCCATCTTGCAAGATTGTCCCAGCCTGAGAGTGGAAATATGGCCAATAGAAATAACCTTACAAAACAAACTATGGGGAACCGGTGAAGATCTCACGCGCACCGCCCTGTTTATACTGGAGTAGTCGCATAGCAGAAGATGATGGCAAAATAAGAAGAAGATCATTGGAAGCTACAGAGATGTGGTTTTACAGAAGAATGCTGAAATCTCTATGGACAACGAAGAAAACAAATGAGGTTTTAAATCAGGCCTGCAGGTTTCGAACATTTGGTGACAACAGGTAACATTTGGTGACAACAGGTAACATTTGGTGACAACAGTTAACATTTGGTGACAACAGGTAACTTTTGGTGGCAACAGGTAACTTTTGGTGACAACAGGTAACATTTGGTGACAACAGGTAACATTTGGTGACAACAGGTAACTTTTGGTGGCAACAGGTAACATTTGGTGACAACAGGTAACATTTGGTGACAACAGGTAACATTTGGTGACAACAGGTAACATTTGGTGACAACAGGTAACATTTAAGGACGAAGAGACCATGGAAGACAAAAGGAGAAGATGCTGCATGGTCTGACATTGTGGTTCAACAAAAGATCTAAGTCAGAACTGATTAACTGCACCAAGGGGAGAGAGTTGTGGAGAGACATGATCGCTTACGCCGGCAGGCATGGCACGATTGATTGTACTAGCTCTCAAACAAATATGACGCCAGATAAGAGTAAAATAGGGCGCCAGAGATGTATCACATGGGCGCCCCGTTGGGCAGCACTTTTCTATTCTGATTGATTCTGCTCAGACGCTATCAAGAGTTGTAGATAGTGGAACAACCTTCGGAAATTCAGCGCCAATGTTGATCTAAAAAAGTGTTTTCGAATAATAGACAGTCGTGAACCAAAACGTCTATGAGTTTCCAGAAGAATAATTGACAGTCGTGAACCAAAACGTCTATGAGTTTCCAGAAGAATAATTGAGAGTCGTGGACAAAAGGTTCATGAGTTTTCAGTAGAATACCATGTTGCAATAGATGGTGATGGTTTTCTTTAATCTTACGCTCTTTAATTTGTTGTGTTTTTTTCACCCTGAACGTAGTTATACTGCAATTTATATTGAAGTAGCCAGCATGTAGCAGTTATACTGCAATATATATTGAAGTATCCAGCATGTAGCAGTTATACTGCAATTTATATTGAAGTAGCCAGAATGTAGCTGTTATACTGCAATATATATTGAAGTATCCAGCATGTAGCAGTTATACTGCAATTTATATCGAAGTAGCCAGCATGTAGTATTTATACTGCAATATATATTGAAGTAGCCAGCATGTAGTAGTGAAGTAGCCAGCATGTAGCAGTGAAGTAGCCAGCATGTAGCAGTGAAGTATCCAGCATGTAGTTTAAGCGATAGAGAGCTCCATCACATCCCAAGTGTACCTGGTTCAAACCCCGTAACCGACAGTTTGGAAGAAAATGTATTCTGCGTGGATTATACGAACGGTAAAAATAAACCCCACCGTTCACAAAGCAATGGTAAACTACTGAATGTATAAGTGATACCTTGAAAAATCGAAGATTAGTTTACTGTGTTTGTTGGCGAAGTTATGTACAGACTTAATACATCTACTACAACATATGTGGTCCCAATACATCAACTGCAACATATGTGGTCCCAATACATCAACTGCAACATATGTGGTCCCAATACATCAACTGCAACATATGTGGTCCCAATACATCAACTGCAACATATGTGGTCCCAATACATCAACTACAACATATGTGGTCCCAATACATCAACTACAACATATGTGGTCCCAATACATCAACTACAACTTAACGACTACGACATAATTCTTCTTCTTCTTCTTCAATCGTTCTTTTCGGTCATTTTTATTTTAATCATTCTTATTATGATATATAAACAGCCTTTGCTAAGAACGGGTGTGCGTTGTGCCAAATTATGCGTCTATGCTGATTAGGTCAGCACATCTGACTTAATGTCAGGACATAAATCAAATAATTCTACTGTAACATAATCGCAATACATCGATTAGACACTCCCTGTGTAAGCAGGAGACAGGGGTAATGAACATGCTGATAGATTGGCTGGCATGACTACGATATCAGAGGAGATTGGCTGGCATGACTACGATATCAGAGGAGATTGGCTGGCATGACTACGATATCAGAGGAGATTCGCTGGCATGACTACGATATCAGAGGAGATTCGCTGGCATGACTACGATATCAGAGGAGCTTCTGGCATGACTACGATATCAGAGGAGATTCGCTGGCATGACTACGATATCAGAGGAGATTCGCTGGCATGACTACGATATCAGAGGAGATTCGCTGGCATGACTACGATATCAGAGGAGATTGGCTGGCATGACTACGATATCAGAGGAGATTGGCTGGCATGACTACGATATCAGAGGAGATTGGCTGGCATGACTACGATATCAGAGGAGATTGCCTGACATGACTACGATATCAGAGAGATTCGCTGGCATGACTACGATATCAGAGGAGATTGGCTGGCATGACTACGATATCAGAGGAGATTGGCTGGCATGACTACGATATCAGAGGAGATTGGCTGGCATGACTACGATATCAGAGGAGATTGCTGGCATGACTACGATATCAGAGGAGATTGCTGACATGACTACGATATCAGAGGGAGATTGCCTGACATGACTACGATATCAGAGGGAGATTGGCTGACATGACTACGATATCAGAGGAGTTGGCTGGCATGACTACGATATCAGAGGGAGATTGCCTGACATGACTACGATATCAGAGAAAGATTGGCTGACATGACTACGATATCAGAGGAAGATTGGCTGGCATGACTACGATATCAGAGGGAGATTGGCTGGCATGACTACGATATCAGATGGAGATTCGCTGGCATGACTACGATATCAGAGGGAGATTGGCTGGCATGACTACGATATCAGAGGGAGATTGGATGGCATGACTACGATACCAGAGGGAGATTGGATGGGCATGACTACGATATCAGATGGAGCTGCAAGGGACAGAAGTTACATCCTTAACGCATTGAGAGACTCTTTTCGAACTGAAGAGTTTTAGTGTTGTGAATTCCACTCGTTGATGATTTAAAGAGATGGATGTCAATAATGGTACAGCCCGAAAATAGCGACATACCAAATATGCACAGAGATTGCTTCAATCAACATCGATCGGGCGTGTTGGGCCGCTGGACGCTGCTGGATTTGTTGAGGTTGAGATCAGAGCACCTATGGACATGTCTGGCGAGCTACCTCATATAACTGATAACATCGACTACAACATAGTCCCAATACATCAACAATAACATGTTAGCTGCCAAGCATATTGTAAGAGGCGACTAAGAAGGATTGTTCGTGAGGCTTGCTATCTCACTCCATAGAAAAGAAGCCAACAAAACTTCAACAAACATGAGTAGTACAACAAAACTTCAACAAACATGGGTAGTGCAACAAAACTTCAACAAACATGAATAGTACAACAAAACTTCAACAAACATGGGTAGTACAACAAAACTTCAACAGACATGGGTAGTGCAACAAAACTTCAACAGACATGGGTAGTGCAACAAAACTTCAACAAACATGGGTAGTGTAAGAAAACTTCAACAAACAGGGGTAGTACAATAAAACTTCAACAAACATGGGTAGTACAACAAAACTTCAACAAACATGGGTAGTGTAAAACTTCAACAAACATGGTAGTACAACAAAGAAAATCCTAACTCAACCATACGAACCAGAGGTAGGTCCCCAACAGGGGGCAAATAAACGTATTTCCTGTCGGAAGAAACCCGAGGAAAGAGGTATATGGGAATGCCTAGAAATACCTAGAGAAGAGACCGAGAGACTGATATGAAAAGAATATTAAAGACGGGGGAAAGAATTGGAAGGAATGGTAAAAGAGTGGAAGGGCTGGAAGCAGTTTGTTGAAGACCTGTGCTCCGTTGGGAGTTGAAAGGAGAAGAACATTACCCCAACATAATGTTACTAGCTTCTTCTTCTTCGAACGTTCCATATCGACCACTTGTCAATTACTAGTTGATTTATATGTGATCTGAGCCTAAGAGCGATTGTATGTTGTGCCAGTTATGCGCCTACAAGTAGGCCAGCACATCCGATTTCTGCGATGCTTTTTATTTACTAGGTAGCATCCTAGGGCCTACATCAGTCGTCTCTTACGACATGCATTGTATGTTGCAGTGGTACTATTCTTTGCTTCCTTGCGGGCCCCGGCACCACACGGGCGTATGTTACAAGCAACAACATACATACAACATTACCGTAAATTTGCAAGTTGCAAATCTTCTGTTCCCTATCCTGACTGTTCACACATTTAAATCGTGTCTGTTCTCTGCTAACGCTAATAATTTCAAGTTTTCCGTCGGCGCAGCCTGGATCAGCGGTCTTCCTACAGGTTGCCCGAAAGGATTGAGTCTTCAAATCTGTGCACCGTCCTGCAGAATCACAGGAAGAGATATTTCTGTAGCTGGTTCCGTCATGAAACTGCCAGAACACTCCTTGGTTTGTGTTGTCTAGGTTGCAACTTAGCGTGTACTCAAAGCCTTCTCTAGCTATGCCGTCACAGCTTTGACCTGAAAGACAAGATTAATCACGTGATAATTACTTGCCCATCACTAATACCTTCCTTCCCCCATCTTGTTCTATCATTATTAATATACACTTTCGTAAAGTTAAACATACAAAGAGCTAGCACGTAATTTTTCCATACCGCTCTATCCTGGACAATTCGCTCAATCTCTTCTATAATAATGAGTCTCGCCTATCTCAGCAAAGTTTGTTTCACGGTTTCCTTTGGGGCATTCTTTTTTTCTTGAACGATTTGCCTTCCACTTCAATGCTTCTTTGATCATTTCTTCTCAGAGCATACCCAACATATCTCCATCTTCTCAAAGTATGCTCAAAATATATCCACCTTCTCAGAGTATATCTAACCTGCCTCCCTCTGATTATTGCATATTTCTTCTCAGAGTATGTTCAACATATCTCTATCTTCTCTATCTTATTACAGTATATTCTTTTAGTTTTGTCTTGTCTTATCTACATGGGCCATGAAGCGACGTGGGGAGTTTCAGTTTTCTATCCTGTGCTATGTGTGCTGCATCTGTAGTTGTTAGTCTATGATGTCGCAGGATATCTGTAATACAGGGTGTTCAACTTAAAAGCAGCCCATGAATGGAGCTAATCTGGCATATATGTATGGAAATGATAAGGTTCAATTATGACGTAGTATAGGTCAAGGTTGTGTGACGGTGTGTAATTGTAGTGTGGGAAGGGGCGATGAACAAATATGACGTAGGACGATCTAGTCAGAACCAGTTTAAATAGTAAATAAACACAACTCAATTTGTACCTGGCAACATTCGAATTGTCAATGGGGTTGCAATTATCTTGAACACCCTGTATTATCTATCCAGCTGGTTCTTTGTCTTTCTCGGGTTCTGCGACCAGGTTGCCGATTGTTATAGGCGTGAGTTGGTAGTAGATCTAGTTTCATTCTCATTAGATGACCGAACCATTTTATTTATTATCTTCTAATATGTTGGATGTATGTTGTAATTCCAACCACATTTCTAATATTCTCATTCCTCAATCTATCTCATCTTGTAACATTGACAGATTTTCTTAAACAGTTCATATCACATGTTGTGTTCTTTCTCTCTTGAGATTTAGTTAGAGACCATGTTTGACATTAATAACAAAGAGTTGGTAGAAGAATTCTTTTACTCTTTAAAAGGGGGTTTTAAGCCGAATGATTTAGTTCATTTACACCGGGTTTTACTCCATATGGCTCAGTCCTTCTCCGCAGAAATGACACGCCAGCTGCTGAGAGTATAGCACAAAGTACGAACTCCGTAGCTCCTTCAACAAACCTAGGGATCTGTGGAAAAAAATGCACACGTGAACAGAACGATGCGATCCGGATTCTTCATCTTTGAACGCTCCATATCGACCCACTCGTTAACCACTCTGTGTCATTTGTATGTAATCCGAGCCAAAGAACAATTGTACGTTGTGCCAATTATGCGCCTACAAGTAAGCCAGCACATCCGATTTCTGCGATGTTTTTATTTACTAGGGTATCTTCCCTATATCCTGCATCAGTCGTCTCTTACGACATGCCTTGTAGATCGCAGTGGTACTATTCTTTGCTTCCAGTGCGGGTCCCAGCACCACACGGGTGCGTCCGAATTCAAACCTACGAGCTTCGACTCAAGACAACGTTTAACCACTTGGCCACAGAGACAAGTAATGAGACTCGTTACTTCACATGGTCAAGAAAATCGCAGGAGATTGTTGAAACCAAATATTTGAGATAAAACTTAAAAACAAGGAGACACAAAGATCAGGATATGACAAAGGGAGAGAATATTTTACCTTGTGTAAACAGTACATGAACATTAAATATTAGCATCCAACAGAGTTCTCGTTTCCTGATCTGAAATACCAATATTTATATTGAAATATTATATATATATATATATATACAGTGGCGGATCGTGATCATTTTTGTTGGTGGGGCCAGCCAAAAATTCTCGGAAAAATTATGGTTTTGGGTTAGGTTTTACTTTAAATTTTAAAAACAATAAATACACGTTACACATTATTTTTGTGGGGCCCGGCCCCATTAGCCCTTAATGACGTAAAGCCCTATATACATACATGTTCTAACTTCACTAAGGATATTTTTTATCAACGGAGAGAACTCTGGTTTTCATTCTCTGTCCACAGTTCTTCTCTATGTTTACTTTGGAAGTCATTGTCTTATTTTCCCATCTGCTGTCCGTCTGGAAGCTGTTCTAGTCTACGCCCCTACTGGCATACGGCATATATGCCCAGTCCTTCATCTTTTAATGATCTCCTCCAATGATGGGCAATTTGTTAGTTTTGAAACGTCTTCCTTTGCTATCATATTTAGCCGGAAGTGTTCCCCAGTTTTGCTTCTTTAGCCCAGAAAGTTTAACAAACCACTGCATCTTGGGGGATTAATATGCGCCAAGTGATTTGTTACAGGTAAGGGAAAGGTTAACTAAAGTAACATTTCTTCTTCTTTAGCGATATCTGGTCTTACGATTAGGTTACTGTAGACCACAAACTGGGCAGCCTTCTTCAGGTATCTGATCTCTGGTCTTACGATTAGGTTACTGTGGACCACAAACTGGGCAGCCTGCTTCAGGTTTGTCAGGTATCTGATGTGTGGTCATGCGGTTAGTTTACTGTGGACCACAAACTGGGCAGTCAGCTTCAGGTCTGTCGTGTTTCCTTCTTCAGCGATCACTGGTCTTGCGATTAGTTTACTGTGGACCACAAACTGGGCAGTCAGCTTCAGGTCTGTCGTGTTTCCTTCTTCAGCGATCACTGGTCTTGCGATTAGTTTACTGTGGACCACAAACTGGGCAGTCAGCTTCAGGTCTGTTAGGTTTCCCTACACGTAGTTTTTAGGTCGACTGGGTGCGGCCACATGTTGCTTCTCAGTTCACACGGGAGAGGACAGTCTTGCGGGACATGCTCCGGTGTCTGTTCCGCCTGCTGACTGTTGACGGTAAATTAAGTATCATATGTTAGGGAAACATAATCGAGATATAGAGAGAGCACTTCAGTTAAGTTATAAACGTGAGTGTAGACGGAACCTGGTCTCGGCGAGTCAAGTGCTGCGCGTGACGGTAGACAAGAAATAGTAGGTATGCGACTGGAGACGAGTGACGGACAGACAGGATACTGGAGAAAGGGAATGGTAGCTATGATAATACAGACATAGCAATGACATGACACAGCATACATGACACAGTAGACTGGACATAGCATACATGACACATCAGACTGGACACAGCATACATGACACATCAGACTTGACACATAAAACTGAACACATCAGACTGGACACATCAGGCTGGACACATCAGGCTGGACACATCACACTAGACACATCACACATGACACATCAGAGTGGACACAGCATACATGACACATAAAACTGAACACATCAGACTGGACACATCAGACTGGACACATCAGACTGGATACATCAGACTGGATACATCAGACTGGACACATCAGACTGGATACATCAGACTGGATACATCAGACTGGACACATCCAACTGGACACATCCAACTGGACATTTCAGACTGGACACATCACATCCGACTGGACACATGAGACATGACACAGCATACATGACACAGCATACAGGACACAGCATACATGACACAGCATACATGACACAGCATACATGATACGTCAGACTGGACACATCAGACTGGACACATCACACTGGACACATCACACTGGACACATGAGACATGACACAGCACACATGACACATCAGACTGACAACAAATGTTATGACACGGAACACTAAAAACATCCGACGTAGCCCAGGGAATGGGAAAAGCCATACATAACACAAAAGATGAGAAAATCATTCGAAACACAAGAGATGGGACACCCATACATAACACAAGAGATGGGAAACCCATACATAACACAAGAGATGGGAAACCCATACATAACACAAGAGATGGTGAACAGCAGCAAACATGACACATCCCAAACGAGAGGACACACCATCTAAGTGCGTCTTGTATATCTATTTGTCCTATGTTCGACCACAGCCAACTCTAGATAACTAGGCCAGACAACTGACGGGAAACATCTGACCTAGATCATAGCGGGGGGCTGGAATCACACTCCAGATTAGCGTCATGGACGTCGTCAGAAAATGTTCCAGGAGGGTGAAAAATGAATTTTACCCATTTCATTCCGTAATTTTATTTTTAGTTCCGGACGCATTTATTTTGTGATATATAATAAATTAGCCAGTGTGTTGTCTTGACGTCATTTTAAAACCTATATCGAGCTAGTATATTTACCCAGAAGGACGAAAGAGTTGAAAGTTGTATTTGGTAGTTTACTGCGCGGAGACGTAGAAGACCATATTTGCATAATACTGTGTTATCTATCGTTACAACCTGCAGTACCGATATTTAGGGTGCTAACGAGGATCTCTCTGTGGAATATTATGAGATGCTATGGAATACCAGACAAAATAATAAATATTATTAAGAGCCTCTATGATGGTTCACAGTGTGCAGTTCGCACTGACGCTGGACACATCGACTGGTTTATGATTGAAACCGGAGTAAAGCAAGGCTGTATTCTATCTCCGCTATTGTTTGGAGTGGCAATTGACTGGGTGATGCGAAAATGTTGCATGGGCGAAGCTGGCATTGATTGGGTAGAAAATAGTCAACTAGAAGATTTGGATTTTGCAGATGATATTGCCTTGTTAAGTAGAAACAACCAAGATATGCAAAGAAAAACAGACAACTTGTCATCTATAGCATCAAAAGTTGGACTGCAGATAAGTTATGAAAAAACAAATATAATAAAGACACATATGGCAAGTAATGCAGATATCACACTAGAATCTAAAATGATAAAAATTACAGAGCTGTTCACCTATTTAGGTAGCAATTTTGATTGCACAGGAAATGTTAAAAAGAAATTATGATACGAATTGGCAAAGCAACATCAGCTTTTAAAAGTCTAAATAAAATATGGAACTGCAAGTTAAATAGTATTAAAACTAAATTATGAATTTTCAATTCAAATGTTGTATCAATCCTAACATATGCTAGCGAGAGTTGGAAAATTACTAAAGATATAGAAAGCAAGTTGAATGCATTTGAAAATAGATGTCTACGAAAAATAATGAATATAAAATGGAACGAATTCAGAAGTGATGAAATCAGAGATATGTCTGGTCAACCACTAGTGACAACTGTTATAAGAAAGAGAAGATGGAGATATGTTGGGCACACCTTGAGGAGAAATGATCAACGAATATCAAAGCAGGCATTGAAGTGGGATGCAAAGGGTTCAAGAAAGAGAGGACGACCTAGGAAACCCTGAAACGAACTTTGCTGAGAGAGGCAAGAAATATCGGTCTCAGCTTCATGAAGGAGATTGAGCGAGTTGCCCAGGATAGAACGGTATGGAGAAATTACTTGCAGGTCCTATGTAACGTACAACGGTACGAGAGGAATTATTATTAACGAGGATCTGGGGAATGTAATGACCACATGGCTAGTGCAATCGCCGCGAAATTGTTCATGTTATGATTTTTTTTTATTGGAGGGGGCACCTAGGTTATCTTCTTCTTCTTCTTTTGTTATTTAAGGGGGCACCTAGGTTATCTTCTTCTTATTATTTTGTTATTGGAGGGGGCACCTAGGTTATCTTCTTCTTATTATTCTTTTGTTATTGGAGGGGGCACCTAGGTTATCTTCTTCTTCTTCTTTTGTCGTCACACTGTTACCAGGTTGTTGCTCAGTGTCGTGGTTTTCTGTTTTTGTCTTGTGCTGTTCTGGTAGCTTGGGTGATTGTTATTTTTGCTCTTTGACAAGATTCTGCTATGCCATCTAACCATCTTTTCGTGTTCTTCCTCTCGCCTTCTTTCCTGATGTTCTGTTGTAGAAGATTATGTATACTGTGGAGCTTGGATGCCTTCTTATTAAGTGGCCAAACCACTTCATTCTTTGTTTCTCAATGTAATTCAAGCAAGGTTCTGTGTCAGCTTGCTTTCTAATGCTGATGTTGGTGACTCTGTCTTTTCTGGTGTTGTTGGTAACTTATCGCAGGCACCGCATTTCACATGTAGTTATTTTTTGCGACTGTTATGTTTTGCATTAGTCATTGTCCATGTTTGGCTCTGGTAACACAAAGTAGGTACACAGGTTATCAAATAGTAAATTTCCCGGTGGTATCCCCCCGCTTCCTTCCCGGTCTTAACATAAGAACGCCCATGATTAGCCTTACATGTAGGACATTGTGTTGATCAGGCATGTCAAATTAACTCGTTATATTGGCTACAGGCTGCTAATTCATACAACTAAATTTTCTGCACGTCAAAATGATCTATTTTTAGCCCTCTCTTTCAGTCGATGATGGCTGCTGTATATGCTGATTGTTCGTGTGTCTCTCACTGCGTATACACACTTTTTTTTTGTTCTCGCAGATACCTGTACCTGTTAGAGATGTATTTATACATAATTTTTAATTATATTCATCTGGTAGCGTTATGCGTTACATAATGATTTAAAGCAATTTCTTCATACCGCTCTATCCTGAGCAATTCGTTCATTCTTTTCTTTGAAATTGAGTCCGATATTTCTAGCCTTTCTTTTGAAAATTGGTTTCAGGGTTTCCTAAGTTGTACTTTCTTGTTTGAATCTTTTGTTTCCACCTTCAGTGCCTGCTTTGTGATTCTTTGATCGTGTCTTCTCAGAGTATGCCCAACATATCTTCATCTTCTCTTACTTATAATAGTTGTTACTAGTGGTTGACCAGACATTTCTTCTCAGAGTATGTCCAACATATCTCCATCTTCTCTTACTTATAGTAGTTCTTACTAGTGGTTGACCAGACATTTCTTCTCAGAGTACGTCCAAGATAGCTTCATCTTCTCTTACTTATAGTAGTTGTTACTCGTGGTTGACCAGACATTTCTTCTCAGAGTATGTCCAACATATCTCAATCTTTTCTTACTTATAGTAGTTGTTACTCGTGGTTGACCAGACATTTCTTCTCAGAGTATGTCCAACATATCTCAATCTTTTCTTACTTATAGTAGTTGTTACTCGTGGTTGACCAGACATTTCTTCTCAGAGTATGTCCAACATATCTCCATCTTCTCTTACTTATAATAGTTGTTACTAGTGGTTGACCAGACATTTCTTCTTAGAGTATGCCCAACATATCTCATCCCGATGCCGGTGTTCCCATCAGTGGTCGCATCTATTGAATTACTCACGTATTCCTCTCTGCTCCTCGTGGAGCATAGGACCTCAACAGTTGTTTGCCACTTTTCTCGGTCTCTGGCTGTTTTCTTTATGGTCTCCCAGGATAGTCGAGCACTCTTCAGTTCCTCAAGAAGACTTTGTCTCTAGGTCTGTTTATGACGTTCTCTTTTCCGTTTTCCTTGCGGGTTCCACTCAAGTGCTTGTCTAGTGATACTCGACTGTGTCTTTCGTATGGTATACCCGATCCATCGCCATTTTCTCCTTTTGACCTGGGCCTCTGGAAAAAGTTGCTCTTCACAAATTATCTGCAGTGTCACTTTACATATAGTCTACAGCATCGTTATCAAACACGGCACCTGTGTGCGCCATGACACCCAGGTGATACATCCATGGCGCCCGTGTGATACACACATGGCGCCCATGAGATACATCCATGACGACCGTGTGATACATCCATGGTGACCGTATGATACATCCATGGCGCCCATGAGATACATCCATGGCGACCGTGTGATACATTCATGGCGCCCGTGTGATACATCCATGACGACCATGTGATACATCCATGGCGACCGTTTGATACATCCATGGCGACCGTGTGATACATCCATGGCGACCGTGTGATACATACATGGCGCCATATTTTATTCCCTCAGCTTAAACGTAAATCAGAATTTCAAGGAAAAAATGTGTTTTTGAATTGATTGATTGTTTTATTAATTGATTGATTGTTTGATTAATTGATTGATTGTTTGATTAATTGATTGATTGATAAGACCATCATCATTTTACTTCGGTAAGTATCAAACATGGACAATGAGTTACTTCGGTAAGTATCAAACATGGACAATGAGTTACTTCGGTAAGTATCAAACATGGACAATGAGTTACTTCGGTAAGTATCAAACATGGACAATGAGTTACTTCGGTAAGTATCAAACATGGACAATGAGTTACTTCGGTAAGTATCAAACATGGACAATGAGTTACTTCGGTAAGTATCAAACATGGACAATGAGTTACTTCGGTAAGTATCAAACATGGACAATGAGTTACTTCGGTAAGTATCAAACATGGACAATGAGCAAAGCGCAGTTGCATAAAATAACTACATGTGAAATGTGATGCCTATAAAAAGATACCAACAATAACACCAAAAAAAAAAGAGTCACTAACATCAGCATAAGAAAGAAAGTTGGGACAGAACTTTGCTTGAATTACATTGAGAAACAAAGAATGAAGTGGTTTGGCTACTTAATAAGAATGCATCCAAACTCCACAGTATACAGAGTCTTCTACAACAGAACATCAGGAAAGAATGCGAGAGGAAGACCACGAAAAAGATGGTTAGATGACGTAGCAGAATCCTGTCAAATAATAAAAATAACAATCACCCAAGCCACCAGAACAGCGCAAGACAAAAAAAGAAAAGCACGACATTGTGCAACAATCTGGTAACAGTGTGACGACAAAAGAAGAAGAAGAAAACTACAGAACATCAGGAAAGAAAGCTAGAGGAAGACCACGAAAAAGATGGTTAGATAGCGTAGCAGATTCCTGTCCAAAAAAAAGCACCAATCACCCAAAGCTACTATAACAGCGCAAGACAACAACAGAAAATCGCGACACTGGGCAACAACCCGGTAAAAGTGTAACGACAAATGAAAAAAAGGTTACCTTAATTATACTGCGATCCATTTTGTTTTAAATTCCTGAAGACTTGATGAATAAACGGTTTAGTTTTGTTATTTTAAAAAACACTTTCACTTAATCTTCGCTAACATCTGACAATGACCTGTCGGAATGTGCAATTTAAGTACGGCAATTTAAACTTTTGTTTTCCAAAATCTAGGGGTCAGATCACTTAAATATTAAGTACAACACTAATGCATCCTGTTGCTTGACTCTGATGAAGAAATTTTACAATGAAGTCATCCCTAGACCGTGTAATGGTATAGCGATGAATATTAGCGTCCGGGAGCGAAATACTCATTCAGTCTGAAGTGTTATTCTCCTGTTTGTGTTTGCGAAGTGAAGATGGCATGTTGTCACAAAAGAAAACATGTGTCCCTGCGGAAGTTGGAAATATGTGAGAAAGTAATTTACTGTATGCCTGGTAATATTTGAAAGCAATGGAAAACTACTGAACGTAATAATGCCTAGAACAATCACAAACAGCGTTAAAAAACAGCTGGGGTAGATTCGCAAAGTCTTGTAATTAACTTTTAACTGGTAATATTTCATTTATAATGTATCTGAGGGTCATCATCATCAGATGCGTGCCGGCTAGCGTAGGCGATCACGGATCTGCACAAATATATGTCACTTGTATTTGCTATCATCTCTTCTTCTTCTTCCAAGAACGCTCCATGTCGACTACTTGTTACACAACTATTTGTGATTTGTGTATGATCTGAGCCTAAGAGCGAGTGTACGGTGTGCCAGTTATGCGCATACAAGTAGGCCAGCACATCTGATCTCTGCGACGCTTATTATTTACTTGGATCGCTTCACTAGGCACCTACTTTAGACATCTCTTACGACATGCATTGTAGGTCGCAGTAGTACTATTCTATGCTCCCCTTTGCGTGCCCCGGTAACACACCGACGGCTATCATCTCAGATGTTGACGATCTTCCATGTCATTAAGTCAGGCTAATATTTTCTTTCTCTCTCTCTCTTGCGTTCCCGGCCTAGACTGATGGACCAACTTCTATCATGAATTTTACTGTTGTTTTTGGGACTCCGTTTCTCCGTACAGCTTTTCGCGAAGCTCTGTGTGTTGTGGCCAGTACTCTTTCCTTATACCTGCTAATCGTTGACAGTCTTGCAAGACGTGTTCTGCCGTCATGTCTGCCATATTGCAGGGGCACAGGCTAGTTGTGCCAATTTTTAATTTATGGAACATGTGGGCTCGGAGCTTGTTGTGGCCGGTACGGAGGCGAAGTATGGCAACTTGTTCACGTCGAGAGAGACCATAGTATCCGTCACTGGCTGTGTGCTGAGGGTGGTCTTTTGCCCATTTGCTTCTATAGTGCGAACCGATGGTTGTTTTGACTTCCTCATAACCGATCTCGAGATCAGTCTGAGGTAGTCGCCCGCCCTCTTTGGCTAGCTTGTCGGCTGCTTCGTTTCCCTAACGTTGCAGTGTGACGGTATCCATTGGATGACGGTGCGTTTGAGTGAACTCGTTAGTTCAGCGAGGGACGTTTTGAGCTCATTCATCTCTGTTTTGCCAACGCATTTTCTTTCTATTTTCCTCTGTCTCGTCTTCCTTCGATTTTACTTGTTGTCACAATGTGTTCTAAACCTCCCTTGCTCATCACATGTCCAAAACATGATATCGACCCCCTGCTAAACCCCTCTTTGTGATTTGCATGTGATCTGAGCCTAAGAGCGGTTGTATGTTGTGCCAGTTACGCGTCTACAAGTAGGCCAGCACATCCGATTTCTGCGACGGTTTTTATTTACTATGGTAGCTTCCCTAGACTCCTACCTTAGCCGTCTCTTACGTCATTACTTGTAGGTCGCATTATTACTATTCTTTGCTCCCTTGAAGTACAACAACACGCAGTAGAGAGTGGGACATAATATGTGTCCTAGTAAACAGTAGAGAGTGGGACATAATATGTGTCCTAGTAAACAGTCGAGAGTGGGACATAATATGTGTCCTAGTAAACAGAGTTGATAGGGTTGTTGTGTAGACATATGGGTTTGTGATTCATGGGGAGAAATCAAGCCATTTTCTAATTAGCGCGCAAGGTAAGGTCTTTGCCCAGCGGGATGCAGCTTGTAAGCAGCTACTTCAAGCATGAGGATGGATGTTGAGGGAGGCCGTTACTGCTGCCTTTCAAAGACTCTCTAGAACTGATGTATTGAATTTTAGAGGATAAGGGAAAACAAGATGCAGGCAGACAGCGTTTTGGTATTTTCTAAATGAAACAGCTAGGGTTTGAGCCCTTGGTAAGGTCAGAAGATTTTTTCTGCTGTTGAGAAAATAAAGTAATACACACGTGGCGATAGCTTCGGGCAATCGGTCTTTACTTTACTTACGTTACTTTTCCGATCCAGTAGTCATCTGAGCATTTGCCCTTCGACTTGAGCCAGCCATGGCAGTGAATTTACAGGTCTACCTGAGTTGTTGTGTGTTAGCATAGAGAGTGTATTCAACATCTGGGTATGGAGGTAGGTACTTGTGGCGTAGGTCACAGAGTGCAGGGCACTGGAAGAGATGGTGTGTGACAGTTTTTTCTGAATAGTCACATAGTTGACATTGTGGGGCAATTTTTGGTTGGATGCGATGTAGGTGAGCATTCAGGGGCACATGTTGTGTCCTAAGGCGGAAAATAATGACTTGTTCTTGTCGTGTGAGGTGACTTATGGCATCTTTGGGATTTGGAGTGGTCATATGTTTAAAGAGGGCTCTGCCTGTTTTGCCCATTGCCCACTCATTCATCCACTCCTCCTTTTGTTACTTCTATTATTTGTTTAGTAGTCTGCAGAGTTATTGGTCTGTCATGCTGTTGACTATTTGCTCCTGCCTTTGTTTAGCAGTCTGCAGAGTTATTGGTCTGTCATGCTGTTGACTATTTGCTCCTGCCTTTGTTTAGCAGTCTGCAGAGTTATTGGTCTGTCATGTTGTTGACTATTTGCTCCTACCTTTGCAAGGATGTCTGCTCTTTCATTTCACTGTATGTTGCTGTGTC
Organism: Arion vulgaris; assembly: GCA_020796225.1. NCBI lineage: Eukaryota > Metazoa > Mollusca > Gastropoda > Stylommatophora > Arionidae > Arion > Arion vulgaris. The sequence goes on from CM036755.1 coordinate 31,767,936, forward strand.
CTGGTATCCACTGTAAGGTAAGCTTGACGGCAAAGGTGTTGATGAACGAACTGATGGATAGAGCCAGGGACTGGCACGCTGGGCTCTCAGGGTTTGCATTTTCTAGTGCCTGTAGCACTGACTTACCATCAGTAAAGATAACTGTGTACTGGGTTTTTTCAGGGTGGAACTGGAATATGTTTGTAAGATGGTGCACTGAAGCTTCAATGGCAGTGGTCTCAGCATCAAAATTAGAAAAGTACTTGCCACATGCATTTTACAACTCCTTGCAGGTTTTGTCTGGGTATTCTATTCGTGCACCGTATCCAGCATTAATAGTCCCCTTGAAGGCTGAGCCATCTGTATATATACGTATCCATTCGGGCAATCTGTCATAACTCCTCTGCCATATACAATCCTGCAGAGGTCCCTCAAAAATAAGAACAATGCGCAATCATGACAGCTTTTTGATGTAAAGCAGGAGACACGAGGGAGCTGCAGGAGATAACTAGAGATAGGAAGACTTGGCATGAGTTGGTTGAGGGCCTATGCCCCAATCCGGAGTAAAAAGGCAAAGAGAGAGAGGAGACACGAAGAATTTGCACAAGGGATGCAACCGACGTAATTCTTAGACAAGTTTAATAAGAGTTATATCCCTGCGGGTAGGAACATGACAGGAACACATAATGTTAAATGGCGATGGGTCTGCCTACGCTACGGAAGACATAGGTCATTGTCAATAGACAAGCACTTGAGTGGAACCCGCAAGGAAAACGGAAAAGAACACTTCCTAAACAGAACTGCAGATGAAGTCTTCTTGAGGAGCTGAGGGTGATCGACTATCCTTGGGAGACCATTAAAAAACATCCATAGACCGGGAAAAGTGGCGAACAACTTTTCAGGTCCTATGCTCGACGAGGAGCCGAGAGAAATAAGTAGTAGTATATCTCTTACAACAAATAAAAAACAAAATATGGTGCCCCGACGTAGCGCAATGCAACACTCAAAATATAATATTTGTTAGTTGATTAGTAAGTTCATCGCCATTGTATCATTCGTGTGTGTCGCTTCCTTCCCGCCAATAATCTCTGACACATTCCGTATCTGATAACATCTTTTTATGAGTTTGTTCTCTAGATGGGTTGCAGCTCCCTGATAATGATAAATGTCTTCCCGAGTTTGTCTGGAGTCGTCCTACTCTAGGTGACTTCAATTTTCTGTTGCCGTGCACATCAACCCAGACTTTTATGCAGGGTGTGTTGCCTGGACGCTATAGTCTAATCCCCATATACTTGCAGGAAGGTGTCATAGAAGTAGAAGACAAGAAAAATGATGTCCTCAAAGATCTTAGAAGAACAGACCAGGTCATTATATTTCGCCTACGTACCGGACACTGCAGACTCAACAGACACTTGCATAGACTAGGAATAAGTCAGACAGCTCTCTGCCAGTGTCAGCAGGTGGAACAGATACCGGAGCATATCCTGCAAGACTGTCCTCTCCTGTGTGAGCTGAGAAGCAACATGTGGCCACACCCAGTCGACCTAAAAACTAAGCTTTGGGAAACCTGACAGACCTGAAGCTGACTTCCCAGTTTGTGGTCCACAGTAAACTAAGCTCAATAGAAGAGATCACTGAAGAATGAAACCTGACAGACCTGAAGCTGACTGTCCAGTTTGTGGTCTACAGTAAACTAAGCTCAATAGAAGAGATCACTGAAGAATGAAACCTGACAGACCTGAAGCTGACTGTCCAGTTTGTGGTCTACAGTAAACTAAGCTCAATAGAAGAGATCACTGAAGAATGAAACCTGACAGACCTGAAGCTGACTGTCCAGTTTGTGGTCTACAGTAAACTAAGCTCAATAAAGAGATCACTGAAGAATGAAACCTGACAGACCTGAAGCTGACTGCCCAGTTTGTGGTCTACAGTAAACTAAGCTCAATAGAAGAGATCACTGAAGAATGAAACCTGACAGACCTGAAGCTGACTGTCCAGTTTGTGGTCTACAGTAAACTAAGCTCAATAGAAGAGATCACTGAAGAATGAAACCTGACAGACCTGAAGCTGACTGTCCAGTTTGTGGTCTACAGTAAACTAAGCTCAATAGAAGAGATCACTGAAGAATGAAACCTGACAGACCTGAAGCTGACTGTCCAGTTTGTGGTCTACAGTAAACTAAGCTCAATAGAAGAGATCACTGAAGAAGGAAACCTGACAGACCTGAAGCTGACTGTCCAGTTTGTGGTCTACAGTAAACTAAGCTCAATAGAAGAGATCACTGAAGAAGGAAACCTGACAGACCTGAAGCTGACTGTCCAGTTTGTGGTCTACAGTAAACTAAGCTCAATAGAAGAGATCACTGAAGAATGAAACCTGACAGACCTGAAGCTGACTGTCCAGTTTGTGGTCTACAGTAAACTAAGCTCAATAGAAGAGATCACTGAAGAATGAAACCTGACAGACCTGAAGCTGACTGTCCAGTTTGTGGTCTACAGTAAACTAAGCTCAATAGAAGAGATCACTGAAGAAGGAAACCTGACAGACCTGAAGCTGACTGTCCAGTTTGTGGTCTACAGTAAACTAAGCTCAATAGAAGAGATCACTGAAGAAGGAAACCTGACAGACCTGAAGCTGACTGTCCAGTTTGTGGTCTACAGTAAACTAAGCTCAATAGAAGAGATCACTGAAGAAGGAAACCTGACAGACCTGAAGCTGACTGTCCAGTTTGTGGTCTACAGTAAACTAAGCTCAATAGAAGAGATCACTGAAGAAGGAAACCTGACAGACCTGAAGCTGACTATCCAGTTTGTGGTCTACAGTAAACTAAGCTCAATAGAAGAGATCACTGAAGAAGGAAACCTGACAGACCTGAAGCTGACTGTCCAGTTTGTGGTCTACAGTAAACTAAGCTCAATAGAAGAGATCACTGAAGAAGGAAACCTGACAGACCTGAAGCTGACTGTCCAGTTTGTGGTCTACAGTAAACTAAGCTCAATAGAAGAGATCACTGAAGAAGGAAACCTGACAGACCTGAAGCTGACTGTCCAGTTTGTGGTCTACAGTAAACTAAGCTCAATAGAAGAGATCACTGAAGAAGGAAACCTGACAGACCTGAAGCTGACTGTCCAGTTTGTGGTCTACAGTAAACTAAGCTCAATAGAAGAGATCACTGAAGAAGGAAACCTGACAGACCTGAAGCTGACTGTCCAGTTTGTGGTCTACAGTAAACTAAGCTCAATAGAAGAGATCGCTGAAGAAGGAAACCTGACAGACCTGAAGCTGACTGTCCAGTTTGTGGTCTACAGTAAACTAAGCTCAATAGAAGAGATCACTGAAGAAGGAAACCTGACAGACCTGAAGCTGACTGTCCAGTTTGTGGTCTACAGTAAACTAAGCTCAATAGAAGAGATCGCTGAAGAAGAAACCTGACAGACCTGAAGCTGACTGTCCAGTTTGTGGTCTACAGTAAACTAAGCTCAATAGAAGAGATCACTGAAGAAGATATGATTGTCACCATGGTGCTTCATGAAACATTTTTTTTTTACATACAGTAATATCTCAGCGTGAGCGTCTGTAGCTCAAGCGGTAGTGAGCTCGATCACAAACCCAAGCGTACCTGGTTCAAACCTCACGGTGGGCAAGTTTGGAAGCAAATTCGTTTCTGTGCGATTTTTACAAAAAGGTAAAAATAGACCTCACCGTTCAGAAAGCAATGACAAACCACTGAACGTATAAGTGGTACCTAGAGAATCAACGACTAGTTTACTGTGGTTGATGGCTACGTCCTTTAGGATATGCCACGATTTTCATTCAATATCTCAGCTGGAGTTAACGAACTTAGTATCAAAACAGGAACAAACAAAGAAAACAAGACAGGTTTCTGAAATAACTTTATTCACCACACTAGAAAAACATAGATCATCATCATCAGGTGCTGTGCCGGCTGGCGTAGGCGATTATGGATCTCCACAAATCTCTGTCTTTGGTGTTTGCTATCAACTCAGATGTTGACGTTCTTCCATGCCATGAAGTTAGGCGATCCAAAATTTTCTCTCTTTGTCTTCCTGTTTCGTCTCCCTCGATTTTACCAGTTGTCACAATGTGTTCTAAGCCTCCTCTCCTCATCACATGCCCGAAAAACGATGACTGCCTCTTTCTTATATTGATGATACGCCTGAGTGGTTACCGGGGTGCAAAGAATTTGGGGTGCAAAGAATAGAACCACTGTTACCTGCGACACATGTCGTAAGAGGCGACTAAGGTTTGGCTGAAATCGGATGTATGTGTCCGCTAGAGAATGCTAACCCGAAACAAATGATTGCAGAAAACGGATGCACCAGGCCGTAAGGCGCATAACATGGTGCAACGACTTCTCACAATGCTGAATGGGATAACGGATTCTACGGTCGCCAATCTGCCTCTGAGATTTAGCCACGCGGTAAGAATGTCAGACCCACCATCACGAGGGTGGCCAAAACTTACTGCAGGAAGAGGTCGGCACAAACGGGGAAGCAGAAATCATAGGAATTATATCCTACAGAACTGCCCCTGTATGCAGACTTGAGAAGAAAGAGGTGGCCCACTTACACTAGTGTCCAAAACAAACTGTATGGCGTGGCTGATAATCTGAGACAGACGGCTGCCTTTATTAGAGAATCCGAAATCCCAATCTAGTGAGAACGCAGAAGAAGAAGAATATTGATGATAAGCTTTTGTCTGTGTCTTGACCTCATTCAACATCTCAACATTAGTCAATTTAGCAGCCCATGGGATTCTCATCGTTCTTCTGTAAAACCACATCTCTGTGGCCCTCAGAGATTTTTCAATCTGGTTGTTCATTGTCCATGACTCGCATCTGCATGTCAATATTGGTTCTGATCAGGAGCTGCTCGTCATTAAGGGCCAGTGGGGCCCGGCCCGCCAAAACCGAAAGGGGAATAACTTACCGGAATAGACAAATAATAGTAAATACTCAAAAAAACATCTTTTTCCCGAAATTTGTGTCTGACCTCACCAAGAAAAATGACCACGAGCCGCCACTGGTTCTGATGCTCGTCCATCACGGGTGATGATGACCACACAATTGGTTCTATGTAGCACTGTAAAACGCTCATTCTGATCTCAGTTGACAATGACAAAAACATAGATAACAATCGCTTACAACATCCCAGAACAAATCTTTGTTGTTAGGATATCGAGAGTTTTCATGACCGTCCATACTTTGAGACCAGGGAAAGGAGGGGTCTGAAAATTGCTTTTTTTATAAAACATTGTGATTGAATGTTGCTACCTAACTATGGTAAGAACAAATGCTTCTGTTCTGCAACGGCTTGAAATTAAAGAGAGTTGACTATTAAAGAGCATAAAATCAAGGAAAATTAAATATTTCTGACACATCAAGCGAAATGAGTGCATGGAGACAGTGCCGGATTAGGTCAGCGCAGGGCCTGTAGCAAATTTTAGCGCGGGGCCCTAGGTTTTGTATGATAATAAGTAATAAAACACAACTTTTACAAACAAACTTGTTTCGATTTAAAATGAGCAAATTTAGAGATAATACTAGACAAATCAATTTCTCTAAGTAAATTACATTCAATGTTCATTCAGGTGAACTATCTCAACGTTATCATTACTCTTGGAAGAGAATGTAGAGATTGGGGCAACATGAAGGCTGATCTCGCAGTTAAGCAGCTGATAGAAGATAATGCAAGGGATGATGATGTTGTTGTATATACCGATGGGTCGGTTCAACGTGGTGAGAAATCCGGCTGGGGTTTCTTGGCTAATGCGCATGGTAGGGTTGTTGCAGAGCGAAGTGGGGCATACAGGACAACTACTTCTAGTATGAGGATGGAGGTTGAGGCCGTTACTGCTGCCCTCCATTGGATTTCTGGGACTTCATTTCCTGGGGCAGTTGTTGTATCTGACTCTCAGTCGATGCTTCACAAGATCCAGAAGGGCAGGTTTCGGTATGAGTGGATGTCGTCTATAGAAGTTTCTAACCTCCAGCGGCTTACGTGGATATACTGTCCTGGGCATGCGGGTGTTTACGGTAATGAGAGAGCGGACAGGCTTGCATCAACAGCATCGATTGTTGGGGAGTTGAAGATGGATAAGGGGATATTCTTCGGTCTCTTCGAGACTCTCTGTTGGATGAGGACACTAAAATCGATGTTGAATCGATCAAGCGATTTAAGCAGTTTGGAATTACCCTTTGTTCAAGTCGAACTGGATGCCTGAGAGGCAGAGTGAGAGGTGTGTTTAATCAGCGAGCCACAGGAACCATCAGTATGCATACTCTTCGATATCTGTTGGGGAGACTGAGCACCTATGGGTTTGCCCGGAGTGCAATGACGTCAGTTTAGTAACCAATAACCAATAACCAATCAGGTGAGGTTATTTAGACGATCTTGTCCTATCATGTTCCTTAACTCACTTTTTATACACTTTAATGTTGAAAAAGAACGTTCTCCGCTGCAATTAGTAATAATTAAAGACAAGTAAACTAATAAAACTATTTCTACATTTGGAAAACACGACTCTAATGAATTTTCCATTATAAGTTTATAAAATTGCACTTCAATGAACTGTACAAGTTCGTCGCCTAGGCTTTCTTCCAAATCCGTTTGATAAGAGCTGACAATATTTGGAGTTCATCTGCCTTCATCTACTAGACAGTGATATGCGACTTCTGTATTTTCTGCTTCAGTTCTTTGGATTCAGCACCATCACACACGACACTAAAAAAATTCAGACAGCTTGCGTGTTTTTGATATAGCATCGTGGTTATTTTTTCCTTTTCATCTCTTCCACATTGGCGCGGGGCCCCAGAAGCGCGGGGCCCGTAGCATTTGCTACTTCTGCTACTAGGCTAATCCGGCGCTGCCTGGAGAAGATAATTTTGGAGGGAACGGTGCCTGGAAGAAGAATGAGAGGAAGACCTAGAAGACGATGGGTGTAAGATGTCATTGACGATCTGAGAATGACTTGCTGACGCCGGTCAACTTAAATGAAATACAGTTCAAGCGGGAACAGTTTATTTAGCTCATCTCGCCACAAGAGCAACAGTGGCCTCCGGACAGTGTTTTCTGAGCTCACCGATACTTTAAACCTCTCCCCCCCCACCGCCCAACCCCCACCTCCACCCCCTCACATGATGTCTAGAAGTTTAAGGCCCCCTTTGCTAGTACGTTCACGCGTGGCATCCGATAACATATTGTTATATATATTGCCATAATATGTGGCCGGGGCACAGCCATCTCTAGATAAGTTTATAGTTGGCTTGCCGGAGCTACGATTCACCCGATTGGATTGATTTCCTCCATTTTGATATTCCTCGACTCAGTGAACCGGGTCAAACACAGCGAGGTCAACACAACGTTTGATCCTGCGCGAACTAGCCGTGGTTGGAATATTATTCACTTGTGTACGTATGTGTGTGTGAGTTGAATATGGATGACAAACACTTAGATAGCGGTAAGTACTGTTCATATTTTGTCATTTTCAAATATTTTTTTCAGAATTGAAGTGAAGTAACAAACTTTAATCAAACTTAAAATATTTTAATGGATGTTTCTTGTAACTGCTTTGTTTACTATAAACATGGAGAAGTTGTGAATTTTAATAAATATGGATTGGATATTCATCATCAGCAAGTAGCTTGTCCCTTCCGGACTTGGCTCCCATGATAGCATTTCTGAAAAAACTTTCTGTTCTGTGCAAGTCAGCAGCAGTTATTCTCAGATCGTCAATGACATCTTGCACCCATCGTTGTCTAGGTCTTTCATTCTTCTTCAAGGCACCATTCCTTCCAAAATTATCTTCTCTAGGCATTCATGTCGTTTGATGTGTTCGAAATATTTAATTTTCCTTGAGTGACTTTATGCTCTTTAATGACCAACTCTCTTTAATATCAAGCTGTGAACAGAGGCGTTTGTTCTCTTCTCTGTCCACGATATTCTAAGTACATTTCTGTAGCATTTGCATTCAAAGGTATCAATGATCTCCACCGCTTTGTCAATGTTCCATGTCTCATAACCATATGTTGCCAAGGGAAAAACGCAGACTCTTAAACACTTGATTTTTGTTCTTATGACAGTTCCCTTCCAAAGGTAATTTAGTTCTTTTAGTTTTTGCAAAGCAATGCTCAGCCTTCTTTTAATTTCTTTTATAGCATTGCCATCATTTATCAGGATTGGATATGAATAATGGTTTAATGACAGTACTGTTCAACTCGGTACCTACAGATACACCTCTGGTGTCCCAATTTACTCTGCCGGTTTTAACACAAATCGGAATTTCAATTTAAGAAGTATTTCTGAATAATAATATGTTTCAGTTTTTCGTAAACATAATATATATTTTTTAAGGAAACGTTTAGTCAGGGTTACGTTTGCATCTGTTGTTATTGTATTAGTGTTGTTAGTATTATTAGTGTTGTTATTGTATTAGTGTTGTTAGTATTATTATTAAATAACTCGATAGACGCTGAATTATATTATCTTAATGGCAAGAAATGAAATAGAGCTCCAGAAATTAGTTGTTAATTATAACAAAACTTGACCGCTGCACATGAATCAAGAATTATACGAACCCAAGGGGAAACGCCAGGGCCAATTGGGAAACACCTGGGCCAATGGGGAAACGCCAGGACCAAGGGGAAGTGCCAGGGCAAAGAGAAAACATCGTCAATCGCCGAGATGAAACATTAAGAGGAAGAAACATCAGGAGCCAACAGATACTTCTTCTCTAAAGAAGTAAAGTAGACAGATAAATAATATTTTGAGTTTTAGCGAAAAAAAACAATTGTCAAAGATGGAAATCGAACCACAGTCCTTATTTTCTCTTGGCGTTCATCTTCTAGCTAGGAAGTTGAATGTTTTTAAGACCAGGACCAACTAGATCTCACCAGAAAGAAAACAAAAGCCTCACTTTGTCGTGTGTTTCTAACAGCCATCGTTTCCCAAACGGTGGTACGCGTACCCCTGAGGTACGTTCAAGGTGTGTACAAAATAATGGGTTATGGCAGAAAAATAAGCAATATACTAAAGAACAACATACAAAACGTTAGTTGTGGGAACACTAATATATGTTACAGTTCGAATCTCCAGTAATGGAGACACTTTAAAAATTAGGTCCAATTATTAGCGAATGATGACGTGGAAGTTGAGGCTATAAACCCTCCTTAAACCACTCTTCTGTGAACTATTAAGCACGGTGCATGTGTCACGTTTGTAATCAATTTTCTTTTCCAGGTTACTAGGGTACGACCTTTGCGACAATAAACTTTCTCCTGACTTCTATTTGCGACATTGTTAGTACTTCTCTAAACATAAAAGTACATCCGGTAAGTTGTGCTATTTATAGAAATGTGTTTAGAATTTAGAAGTGGAAAATTTTGAAGAAAAACTGCACTAAACTATGAGCAATGTACATCTATTCATTAAAACAATTTAAAGACTTCAATACCTAGGGAGCATTTTTTTTCAGCAAATGGAAGAATCCAACTACTTCTACTGAAAACCAACATTGATGCAACAAAGCAAATCCAATGATAGGACAAATGGCGCCGATTTTAAAATGCAAACATGTCACCATGAGCACAAATAGAGCAATATTCAACACAATCTTTCTTCCCACATTAGGCAGACTATCAGTGCTAAACCTGGACGCTGACATCAAATGATAGAAGAAAACTAGTCACGACAGAGATGAAGTTACGCACCCCTTTGAAAATTACTTTTGGACGTCTCTGTGGCGTTGAGATATGAATTTTGCCTGGGCAGCAACTTTGCAGCCTACTTTTATTGATTTTAAACTGTCAAATGTTCTTTTACACGCTCATCTTGAATACGCGATCTACATTTTATCGTCCTTCTCCGATAAGACTAGGGACTCGATCTCACCTACATTGTGACCTCAAGAAAGTATCCTGATCCCAACACACGGGATACGAACAGTGTTATTTTGGAGCGAGAGGCGAGCACGGTACCCCTACGTCACAGATACCCTATGTCAAACAATAACAACTTGCGCTGGACACATTCTACACACTACGATAAACGCACAGCTACTAACACGCATTCTCACCAGTCCCTCTATTTTGTACACATTACACGTCGATCATATGCTAAGCCTTTTAGCCTAGTCTTGAGTCAAACTTAAATTTATATTAGAACTAGGTGGCGTGTAGACAAAGTGAGCTCGCGACCTTTGTATGTTTACCGGGTGTGTGAATAAAATAGCCTTAGCAGAATCTAGGGCGATATGAGTACAGGAATCAGTTTTTTCTTTCTTTGTTGTTGAAGAACAAGGCGTAACCGTAGCCACGTCGTGTTTGTTTATTGAGAACAGCGTTCAGCATGTACCGGTCTGGGTGGGTGAGTAGTTGGACAGCAAGCAATATCAATATTTATCGTTTATCTTCTTGTTCTATCAAGTCCATATACTATCCTTCTGATGATCAAAGTTGATTTATTTTGTTTTCTTATGTGTGTTTGTCTACACGCTTTGATATAACCAAAAACAAGGTTCGTCCTTCTTAGATTGAAAGTGCCGAACCTCGGCATACCCTACATAACAAGCAAGGGGACGATTTGCTCGAGAAAATCGTTTTATATCTTTCAAGCGGTAGTGAGCTCGATCACAAACCCAAGCGTACCTGGTTCAAACACCACGGTGGGCAAGTTTGGAAGCAAATTCGTTTCCGTGGGATTTTTACAAAAAGGTAAAAATAGATCTCACCGTTCAGAAAGCAATGGCAAACTACTGAACGTATAAGTGGTGCCTATAAAATCGACTAGTTTACTGTAGTTGATGGCTACGTCCTTTAGGATATGCCACGATTTTCATTTTCTACATTGCGACCTCGTGGACTCAATCGACCCCACTTCTTTGCTTCTTAGTACTGTCTTTTCTCATTCTCCCATAATATATATGTATATGTTAAATGTATATATGCTGTGTATTTATTTGATTATTGTCGTTCTTTTGTCTATTTCTGGATTTTCGTGTTTATTTTATCCCCCTGCTATTTTAAGATACATGTTTACATTTTATGGCAGGTATTTATAATCTGAATACATGTTATGTACAGACTTAACCTCGTCGTGGGTTTTCTATCATTTGCAAGATAAAGACATTTTGGTCGAAACGTCGTTGTATCTTGATTTTGTACTTTGTAAAACTACATTACTTAGTTTGTACGTCTTTGGTCTTAAGTCCTCATGGCCTTTATCGAATTGTTGGTGACTGTCTTTTCTGGTGTTGTTGGTAACTTTACGTAGGAATCACATTTCACATGAAGTTGGCGTTTTTTTGCGACTGTGCTTTGCTCATTGTAAGATGATAAAAACGGAGTGTTTTTTTTTGAAGAACCCCAGAGGAAGCAACGAATATGATCAACAGTGTACATGTATCAAGAGCTTCCGAAAAACCTGATTATTCTGTGTCTAGTTATAACGAAGGTTTGAAAAAGACACTCCTCAGTCAGCCATTTTTTAAAGAATGGCTCGCTAGTTGTGTTCGTAATACGCTCGTATTGCTGGGCTAGGCGATGGGTGTCGTAAGAACGCTCGTATTGCTAGGCTAGGCGATGGGTGTCGTAAGATGAGGTAGGATGGTTCGAATCCTGTGTTTGTCTATTTGTTTGGGCTCTTAATACCTGTACACAGTATTGGTGTTGATTCATATTTGCTCATTGTCAGGTTTGGTTCTAGTAACTTAGTTCTCTTCGGCTGGTATCGACAAATGAACACGACAATTGCAGATATAGGGAACTAAACACAGGAAATATGTAGAATTTCTGTTTGTGGAAACTTGCATGTCTGATTGTATTCTTGTATTGCTAGATCTGTGATTCAACTCTATTGTCTGTTTCTGTGTGGGACGGATTACCCGTATAAATAAGCGTTTATATAGAAACCCTCGGGCACAAGAGGGTTGTGGGTTCAATCCTACACTCAACGTTCCAAATAGGAGGGGAAAGGGAAATTGACCCTCCTACTTCCTGCACACTAGGGACTAGAAATGTGAACTGAAGAGACTTCATACCTTACGGTCTGAAAAGGTCATTTTAACCATCATCACTGCACGTGGAACCATCATCACTGCACGTGGAACCATCATCACTGCACGTGGAACCATCATCACTGCACGTGGAACCATCATCACTGCACGTGGAACCATCATCACTGCACGTGGAACCATCATCACTGCACGTCGAACCATCATCACTGCACGTCGAACCATCATCACTGCACGTCGAACCATCATCACTGCACGTCGAACCATCATCACTGCACGTGGAACCAATTAGTCCATAAGTGCTCCGATCTTCCCCTCAGTATTTCCCTCAGCGTGTGGCGACTAACAACACCGGTTCTTTGTTAGTTTACTATTCTTCTGTGGCTACCAGCATAGCGTTCTTGTCTAGCTACACCACATTTGACTTGGAGTTCTTGCAGTCTGGTTAGTGTTGTAGATTCACCACTATTACATGAATCATGTACACGTCCTCTATTCATGTCGTCTGTGATAGTGTTCGTCTACATTAGTGGCAACTTTTCCTCCTACCCTGGCAAAACACGTAATAACAAAATACTGTAGTTTTACAAAAACAATGACAATACACAGAAACGTTTCGACCAAAAGGCCTTTATCAAGCAAACGATACAACAAAAGTGACGAATGTCACAGTACACTACATATAGACTTTGACAAAGATATTACAAAGGTTAAAATGGCTAATCCTACCCTGGCTAATCAAGAACACAAGATAAGCTTAGGTTTTTGAGACAGATGGCTAATTTATAATAATTTATGGCAAGGGTTTATAGAAATTTATTGATTGATATGACCCTTATAATTACACTTTGGTGAGTAACCATGTGTGCTCCAATCTCTTTCTTACACTGGAAGATCTCAGTGACAGTGCACGAACTCCTTAGCACTGCCGTGGGTCCTCGATGTCATTTAGAAAATGACGAAAATATTTTTGTAGGAATTTTAAAAACAATATTTTTAATGAATTTTTCCAGGGCAACGGCTTTCAAACCTGTTCTCGATTTTGAACTGCCAAGGTCAAGTTCTTCCTCTTTACGTTCGTTCTTTACCACCAATTTTAATCACTCTTTGTGATATGTTTCATCTTTGCCAAGAACGTGTATACGTTGCACATTGGTTTGGTAGGCCCTAAATGCATAGCACTCGTTTAGGACGTGCATCCGATTTCAGCCAAACCTCCGTAGTCGCCTCTTACGACATGCATGGCAGGTAACAGTGGTTCTATTCTTTACATCCAAATTTGGGCCCCTGTAACCACTAGGACGCAAGGGTTCTTTTACGTGCTCAACTTGAACAGAAGCTTTATCGTCCAGCTTCGATAGGAACACTATCTCACCTACAGTGAAATCCGCGAGGGAGCGAACCGATAACCTTTGAACAAGAGTCGAACACATAGCATCTACGCACGCTGAGAGACCGTCATATCCAAAATGGATATTAACGATTATTGTCATTTGCCCGTTTACACTGTTTCATTTTTTCTTCTTCTTCTTTGCGTTCGGTTTCGTATGCTCGTCTAAACCATGAAATGGGTTGCCTCTGTGAAACTGCATTAATTTCAGATTCAGACGCCATAGTATTTTTTTTCTATTTTCAAATGTCATGTGTTGCAGCTGCCTTCTGTTCTTTTGTCATGCTTCACTTATGGCTATGATAATTCTCCATTTAAGAGTTGCCCCGCATGAACAGTTTGTACTAAATCGCACAACTCAACAAATATCACAAATATCTAGGTCAGTTATGTTTAACGCCTCAATTACACGTGTGTTATAAAAATGTACAGCATGTCTGCTTGGATGTGTGAGTTCAGTGTGTTCCTGAATTTGACCTCATAGTGAGGTCACAGATGTTGTGTGTATATCTGGATGTACTACTGTTCAACACATTCCCCTTCTCTGGTATGTTTGTATCTATATTTATTTGATTCTCTATTTATTGTACATAAGCAACTAGAACAGCAACGTGTAAGACGACGATATGAATGAATAGAAAGGATTTGATGCAATTAATGAGCACAGACATGAAGAAATTAGGAATGAATAAATAATTACTGACCCAAAAAAAGTATATTATAAGTCAATTATATTGAATACATGGGCGTCCACATAGGTGGGGGAAAAGGGGGTGATTTTTAAATAAATTCGTTTGTAGTTTGTAAATAATAATACTACTTCTTCTTCCAGCGCTCCATATCGACCACTTGTTAAACCATTCTTTGTGATTTATGTGTGATCTGAGCCTAAGAGCGATTTTACGTTGTGCAAGTTACGCACCCGCAAGTAGGCCTGCACATCCGATTTCTGCGACGTTTTTATTTACTAGAGTAGCTTCCCTAGGCCCCTACCGCGGTCACCTCTTACGACATGTCTTGCAGGTCGCAGTGTTACTACTCTTTGCTCCCCTTGCAAGCCCCGGCAATATCACGGGCGATAAATAATAGAATTTTCCTTAGCCTTTTCAGATCTTAGGTTATGAAATCATTTCACTTGCCATTGGTAAACCATTGCCTTCTTCGATTGGGTTTAAGTTTAAATTTATAGTTTAAGTATGTCATGGGTAAGCCTAGTGTGCAGGAGGTAGGATGGCCTATTGTTTCCCTTGCCATTGGTAAACCATTGCCTTCTTCGATTGGGTTTAAGTTTAAATCTATAGTTTAAGTATGTCATGGGTAAGCCTAGTGTGCAGGAGGTAGGATGGCCTATTGTTTTCCTTGCCATTGGTAAACCATTGCCTTCTTCCATTGAGTTTAAGTTTAAATCTATAGTTTAAGTATGTCATGGGTAAGCCTAGTGTGCAGGAGGTAGGATGGCCTATTGTTTCCCTTGCCATTGGTAAACCATTGCCTTCTTCGATTGGGTTTAAGTTTAAATCTAGAGATTTAGTCATGTCATGAGAAGCCTAGTGGCAGGAGGTAGGATGACTATTGTTTTCCTTGCCATTGGTAAACCATTGCCTTTATTGAGTTTAAGTAAATTATAGTTGAATATGTCATGGAAGCTCATGGTGCAGGAGGAAAGGTGGTATTGTTTTATGAAACATTGCCTTCTGTTGGTTTAGTTAAATCATAGTTAAGTCATGTCTGTACCTAGTGTGCAGGAGTAGGATGGCCTATTGTTATACCATTGAACTCAATGTGATTGAATACACCTCTTGTGTTCCGAGTCCAAGACGCGATTACGTTATGCAATACCTAATCCACACCATTAGTTGGAATTGACTTCACGGACTGAAACCAGATTCATACGACGTTTTATTAACGGTCATTTTTCAGGCTAGGGTCACCTCACCGCCATTTCTTTCCCGACGAGTGTTCTAAACTATTGGAAGTGGTGGCACACTTGAAGTCCTACAACAAACGGACGCACTAATAACTAAATTTTACCTTGAGCCTTTTAACAGAATCTAGGTTATGAATCCTACAACAAATTCATGTAAACCATTGAAGCCCTTTACAACAAAATCGTAGGCTTGAAGTCTACAACAAAATCGTATTGAAGTCAAACAAAATCATGGCGCATGAAGTCCTACAACAATGTGCAGGAAGTCCTACAACAAATCGTGTTCCACATTGGAAGTCTACAAAATGTAGGTTGAAGTCCACAACAAATCTGGCGCACTGAGTCCTACAACGAAATGTATGGCAGCACTATCACACAAACTGATAAATAGATGCAAAAGCAAGAGATAAAGAATATTTAGCAAAATGTTACTTATTATTCATCATTTATTTCTCATGGAGTTGGGTATGTGTCTTGCCATTTTACCCTATTGCTCCCCCTGCCCAACGTGTTCGGCGGACTAGGTAAAGTCTCGGTTGCGTTCAACCGGACTACAGATTCCAGATTTGGTGTCGTGGCACCGACCGAAGTACAATTCCAGACAAATCCCGTAGAGCACTTACGCTCAAAACGCTTATGGATCGAAAAAAAAAACCTATCCGCTGGAATGTTAGCTACCTCTGATCTGGATTTCCTATGAATAGGAATGGCAGACTGTCCCTCTGGGCCACCCTGAACCACTGCTTTAACGTAGACTGCCATGTTGGATACAGATGACATTTTGTTGTCAATCCGGACTGGCAGAAACCAAGATTCCCCAGATTAGGTATCGTGGCACAAGCCGAAACGTTAAATGTCCATGACACCGGAGCCGAAGAGCTTTGCTCAATGCTTTCTCGATCAGAATTAAAGTTATTTCTACCTTTTGTGCGCTGACAGCTTTCCGCCTCTGATCTGAGGATTTCCTATGCGCACTGGAATTGCAGATGTTGTTGCGTTGCCACGCTTTGAGAACATGTTTAACGTATGTTTGTGCTGAGTTTGGATGATACTGATGATTTTGTTGTAATTCTGTAGCTTGTGCTAGACTAAGTTCAGTGGTATGCTTATATGTTTTTCGTAGTTTGTTTGATTTGTATGTTGATTTTACTTCGTTGTTTGATTTGCATTTGTTTTTCTCTTATCTTTTTTTCCTTATGTCATGTTTTACTTAGTTTTGTCTTGAAGTTGCTTTGTATGTTGTTGCTTTGTAGTCTGTTTTTCTGTATGCTCTGTTGTTTCTTGAGTTGTTCTTTGAGTTCTGCTTTTGCTTTGTATGTTTTGTTTTGCTTTGCCTGTTGTTTGCTCTTGTATGTTGTTGTGCTTGTATGTACGTTTGCTTTGTATGTTTGTTGCTTTGTCATGTTGTTTTGCTTGCTATGTTTGTTTGCTTGTGAAGTTTGTTTTACTTGAAATCGTGATTTGTTTGCTTTGCCTATTTGTTGCTTGTAGTTGTTTGCTTATGTTACTTTGAATGTTTGTATCTTCAATGTATAGTTGTTGTTTAGCTTGATATATGTGTTATTTGCTTTGATGATGCTTTGTATGTTCTGTTCTGCTATTTTGTTCTTTGATGTTGGCATTTCTGTTGTTATTTCTGCTTTGTGCTTGTTGACTTTGTATTTGTTTGTTTCTTGATGTTGTTAGTTTGTATGTTGTTCATTTTATTTTTTCCTGATGTCTTCTTTCTTAACTGTGTTCTTTTATTTTGTTTGCTCCTGAATTTGATTTGCTTTCTATGTATTGTTCTTGATGTTTGTTATTTTTGCTATTATGTTCTGCTTATGTTTTTTCTGAGGTTTGACTTATTGCAGTTGTTTTCTATGTATGTCTTTCTTTGATGTTGTTTTGCTTTGATGTTGTTTTGCTTTGTATTTTTGTTTCTTGTATGTTTGTTTGACTTTGTATGTTTGTTGCTTGAATGTTTTGTTGCTGTATTTTGTTTTGTTGCCATTTCTGACTAACAAGGGAGCAAGAATAGTACAATGCGACTTAAGCTGTCATAGGCGACTACGGTAGGCCTAGGAAGATACCTAGTAATTAAACAACACAGAAATCGGATGTCTGCCTCGACCATACTGGCACAACGTACATCGCCGACTCAGATCACATTACTCACAGAGTAAGTTAAAAAGTGATAATATGGAGCGTTAGAAAAACCCGGACAGTACGGCGAATTTTGTTCTTTTGAGGCGCACTCTTTGGTAATCTGCTTATGTGGCAAACCATTTAATTGTTGTTCTGATGATGTTCAGATTGATTTTATACACATATTTTCTGATGTCTTCCTTTCTAAACCAGGTCTTTCTTGTTGCCACTGAAAATATGAATTCTTTCTATTCTATTTTATTTTCTATCAGTTCCATCCCATACTGTTTACAAAAAATCTGGCAGGATTACTTCAGTCTGTCAGGTTTACCCCATACTCAGTCTTTCAAGAGGACGCTATTGCCGAGGTATTATACAAAACATGACTCTGGCTCCTTCAACATCAGGCCTCTAAATATTGCATGTATGAATAGAATATGGTTCAGATGTAAACCCACAACCTTCTGTGCGCAATGCAACCACTTAGTCACAGAGAAACCCCTCTTATTTTTGTGAGATTCTGTTTCTTCTTCTTTTCAATTTCCTTATTTGTGTATGAGTTACTAGATGTGTGATGTTTTCTATTGACAGTTGATAAGTTACAAGACATGGTGAACTGAGATCTCCGTAGCTCCATGGGTTCACTCACAGTTGTCATCAACCAGTTTTTGGACAATCTGTTCAAAGTACATGCTACCAGCTTGAGGGTAAGTTTGTGCACACCTGTTAGTTAGTGGAGACTTGTGATGTAAGGTTGTGCACAGCTGTGAGTTAGTGCACACTTGTGAATAAGTGTGTACCTGTACTATGAGTTTTTTTTACACACCTGTACTGTAAGTTGGTGCCTACCTGTACTGTGCGGTAGTGCCTACCTGCGTGTACTGTCTGTGAGTTATATATTATAGTTCACAAAAATATGTGAGGTTTTTTAGCGTGATTGATTGGACTGATATCATAACACTTCTGGTAGACCCATAGGTGCTCAGTCTCCTCAACAAAATTCAAAGGGTGTACATACTGATGGTTCCCATAGCTCGCTGGTTAAACACACCCATCTCTTTGCCCCTCAATACTCCAGCTCTACTTGTACAGCGTGTTATTCCTTAAATCATTGGATTGCCCGTCTGCCCAGCGTGTTCGTAGCGCGTTGGACTACGGGTGACTATCCCTCTGTGTGTGCGGGTTCAATTCCGTGGGATGGCAGAAAAAGCCACAGATTCCCCAGATTTACGGTGTTCGTGGCACCGAACCGAAGGGTTACGATGACCATGGCACCGAGCCGAAGAGCTGAAAAATGCTCAAGTGCTTCTGGATCGGAAAAAAAAATCGTTGGATTGATTCAACATCAATTTTAGTGTCCTCATCCAACAGTAGATCATAAAGATGTCAAAGAAACTTCCTTATCCATCCTAAACTCTTCGACAATCAATGTTGTCGATACCAGAGCGTTCACTTTTTCTTTGCCGCAAACACTTGTATGCAGATGACAGTATCTCCATGTGAGCCTCTGTAGGTTAGAAATCTTTATAGACGACATCCACTTATACCACAACCTGCCATTCTGGATCTTCCGAAGCATCGTCTGAGAGTCAGAAACAAAAACGGCCCCAGTAAATGGAGTCCCAGAGATCCAATGGAGGACAGCGGTAACCGCCTCAACCTCCATCCTCATACTGGAAGTAGTTGTCCTGTATGCTTCATTTCACTCTGCAACAACCATACCATGCGCGCTAGCCAAGAAACCCCAGCCTGACTTCTCACCACGAAACACCGACCAATTGGTATATGCAACATCATGATCACTTGTGTTATCTGCTATCAGCTGTTTAATTTAGATCTCAGCTTTCATGTTGCTCACAATCTCTACATTCTTTCTCTCTCTCTCTCTCTCTCTCTCTCTCTCTCTCCCCTGCGCGATCAACGCCCAGACCGATGTACCAGACTTCCCCATAAATTCTATTCATGTGAAACTCTGATTCATGCAGTCATATCATTCGTGTGTTTTACGTCACATCTTCAGAACCATTTGTAGCTCTGGTGCTTATCTTTCCGCGATGTGTCCGGTTTCAGATAGCATTTACTCAGTTCTCTCTCCGTTCTGTAGCCATCTAGTGCTTTTACGGTGTGTGGTAGCTAGCCCCCTCAACCTCCATAGTCATCTCTTACGACATGCGTGGCAGGTAGCAGTAGTTCTATTCTTTATTTCTTGGTGAAGTATTGATGTTGTACCCACTTTTTCCTGATGTCTTTATTTCTAAACCGGTCTCTACTTGATACTACCAGCATTCTTCGTAGACATTTCATCTCTGTCGTGATTCGTTTTTTCTATCATTTGATGTTAGCATCCATGTTTGGCACTGATAGCATAATGTAGGAAGAAAGATTGTATTGTACAATGCTCTTTTAGTGTTCATGGTGACATGCTTGCATTTCAAAATTGGTGCCATTTGTCCAATGATTTCATTTGCTTTATTGTATCTGTGTTGGATTTCGTTAGTTATTCTTCAATTTGCTGGAAAAAATGTTCTCCATGTATGTAAAGTCTTTAACTTGTTTTAATTAATGTTTGTCGATGGAGATATTGGTTGTGTTTTCTTCTCTAGTGAATGTCATTACTTTGGTTTTGTCAATGTTTATTCCCATAATATGTTCTTATAATCATGAACTTGACATTTAATTATCTAATTCCAGATGTCAACAAGATCAGATGTTGGAAAGCTGCATCAGGCTGTTAAAGAAGACAATGCTAATATCGTCTCAACCTTGATAGAAAACGGTGCAGACGTCAATATTGTGTACCAACAAGAAACAGCATTTACCAGAGCAGTGACGGGAAAATATTTTAATTCAGCAGATGTTATTATTGCTTCCAGACAATTTGATCCAAATTCTAAGAATCAATTTGAAAAATCTCCTTTGTTTGTGGCTGCAAAAGTGGGTCGTGTTGATTATGTTAAGAAGTTGTTGAATATGGGAGCTCAGGTTAATGATGCTGATATTAGAGGCAATACTCCGCTATCTGCTTGTACCTGGGATGATCATCATGAGGTTGCTGAGGTTCTTATTCAATCTGGAGCTAATGTTGATCAAGCTGATCATTTAGGTCA
The DNA here is from genome assembly GCA_020796225.1 of Arion vulgaris. NCBI lineage: Eukaryota > Metazoa > Mollusca > Gastropoda > Stylommatophora > Arionidae > Arion > Arion vulgaris. The sequence goes on from CM036755.1 coordinate 31,788,493, forward strand.
GACGCCTTTGCATCGTGCGTGTTCGAATGTAAGCCTCAAAGTTGTTCAGATTCTTCTTCGGCATAACTGTGATGTTGACCTCCAGACCAGGGAGAAGAAGACTGCATTAATGACTGCACTGCCTTCATATTATAACTCCCAAGTTGCTGGAAAGAAAATATCTGATATGCTTTGTATTTGTGAAATGCTTGTTAAAGCAGGATGCAGTTTAAACTCTCAAGATGATAAGGGCAAAACTCCACTCCATCTTGCGGTTGAGGCTAATGATATCTACGGCACTTGTCTACTAGCGGAAAGTGGTTGTGAGTTGAATATGAAGGATGATCTGGGGTATACTCCATTTCAGACGGCCATCTTGCCTAAAAGATGTTTATATGATATTGCGCGATATCTTCTGTATTATGGTGCTGATGTCACACAGGAAATGAAACTTCCAGATGAAACTTCTTCTCGAACAGCTTCTCCGCTAACTTTAATACTAAACACACAACCAACTTCTGATGAACTGGAGAAAAAGTGGTCAAGAGCTCTTCTGCTTCGCTCTATGTGGAGATCTGTATATCCGAACCGATCCATTATCAAGAGTTATGAGGAGAATTATAATTCTGTTAATAGTGACCATACATTTTATGAAGCAATAGAACGTGACGTTCTAGAATGGCTGAATTCTTGTATGCCTTGTTCTCTCCAACATCAGGCTACGCTAACAGTGAGAAGAACTTTAGGCTCCACGAATATTGTTCCACGAATAAACCTTCTTCCAGTTGCATCAGGCCTGAAACAGTGTCTTAGCCTAGGTCTTCGATCAAATTGGATGCCACTTTCAAAAACCTGCCTTATGCATTTATACATAATAGACGGACAAAATGACAAGATTGACAATATTATTAAAAGTGGAACAGACGTCAACATCCCAATCAACAACAAAACACCTCTAGCTCTTGCTTTAGAAATCGGAAACATGGAAGCCGCTAAAATGATTCTGAAAAGTTGCCAACAATCGAATTCAAATGTAGTAAACGCATCCAGAGACAATGCTCTTCATATTGCAGCCAAGTATGGAAGACATGAACTGATAGATGATATTGCTAAAATTTGTCCTAAGTTAGATTCAAGAACTGTAAGGTCATACCCCCTTACAAGAAGCCATACAGGCTGGGCACTTTACTACAGCTGTAATCCTTATCAACAAAGGGGCAGATGTCAAGATTGATGAAGGCGAGAGCATACCTCTACTACATCTTGCTGCGGCCAGTGGGGCAGATGATGTTGTAAGAATACTTTTGGAAAAAGGAGTTGACCCTAATATGGAGGACAAATTCCGTAACACTCCTTTACATGTTGCAGCCAGCAAGGTAACTTATTATTAGTGGATACTTAATCTACATATATTTTCATGAATACTTTAGTCACATATACTTTAGTGTATGATTAATCCACATATATTTTAGTGGATACTTAATCCACATATATTTTAGTGGATAATTAACTCTGAGAAGACCAGGGCAAAAACCAAATTGTTACATGCCATTATTTTAATCATAAATATTTTTATAGACAGCTGCGAAGGACCAATACGGTTTGAATGCTATTGTCCTACACAAGTAGGATGGCGCTCACAACATGTAACCACTCCATGGCCCAGATCACAGAAAGCCCAATTAAACGGCCAGAAGTTGATCGCTCGCTTGACAAGTCCATCCATCCCACAGGTCTAGGGAAAACTACTTTAGTAAATAAAAAGCATTGCAAGAAATCGGATGTGCTGGCCTAGGCTTCCATAGGCGCATAACTGGCAGAAAGCACAATTGCTCATAGGCTCAGATTACATACAAACCACAAAAAGTAGTTAAATAAGTGGTCGATATGCAGCATTTGAAAAGAAGAAGACCTAGACAGCTGTTATTAGTTTTGTTAAAAACTTTCATTTTTGTTATATATAAAACATGTACGATATATCAATGTGTTTACAACTGAATACTGTGTTTATTTACATTTGGTGAAATATTTCTGAATAAGAAAAGAGATGTAATATAATTTTTAGTAACATGGAAAAAAATAGTAAAATGAGGACAAAATTGTCATTTTACCACTCAATTTGATACATCTGCAAGCCATAAAATATGTTTCTATTCATACTACAACTATAGTTACACAATCTAGGAAAGTTTTATCAGTTTTTATGTTCAGTTTGAGCATGTTAAAGAACATTTGGCAGTTCAAAATTGAGAAGAGCAGGCTAGAAAGCCGCTGCCCGAGCAAAATTCATTAGAAAAGATTGAAAAAATAAATTCCTACATAAATATCTTCAAAATGACATTGGTGACACTCACCGGCGCTATGGGGTTTGCGTACTGCAGCTGAGATCTTCCTGTGTAAGAAAGAGATCGGAGCACACAAGGTTACTCACTGAAGTGCAATGATGATGGTTCTATCAATCAAGTTGATCATCCTACATTAGATTCATACTAACAGCCTTTCTCCCAACATTATGTTATCAGTGCTAAACAATGATGCTAACAACGATAGAAGAAAACTAGTTGCGACAGAGAGGAGGTGCCTACACAGAATGCTGGGAATATCAGGAAGAGACTGGTTTAGAAATGAAGACATCAGGAAAAAAGTGTGTACAACATCAGCACTGAATTTCATCAAGAAACAACATATTAAATGGTTTGGCCAAATAAGCAGATTATCGACATATAGTGCGGCTCAAAGAGAAATGCTACTCCGATACAATGGATATTAAAAAAAAAAGGTCGTCAATGCAAAGATAAACCTCAGAAACAGAAGAGGCAGTGACAGACACTATTTATGAAGTGCACACAAAAGCCTGTTCTATAAATCTCTTCTTATCCTGATGCTGTGAGACAAAACAGGATTAGAGACAAGAAGGTTGGGTTCATGGATCAACTATTGTGCACTCATAGACTGACCCGACACAAGTCATTACAAAATATTTATTGAACGAAGAAAGGGATTTTCAACATGTGATGAGTAATAATTGTGAATCTACAACTCTAACCAGACTGCAGGAATACCACAAGTCAAATGTGGTGTTCGACTCAGAATTGGACACAACAGACAGAACAGACACCTAAAAGTTAATTGCATATCCTTTACAGGACTTTGCGAATCAACCCCAGCTTTTAACGCTGTTTGTGATTTTTCTATTCATTATTACGTTCACTAGTTTGCCATTGCTTTCTGAACGGGTGGTGCCAACGTCCTTTTGTAAAAATCCACGCAAAACAATTTGCAACCAAACTGTCCACAGCGTGATTCGAACCCAGAACGTCGGGGTTAATAGACCAAGTCACTATCCCCTAAGCCACATACACAGACTAAAACTAGTTCTATCACTCACATGTGCATGTGGACAGACAGCTGAGCACATCCTGCAAGATTGTCACATGATGAATCAACTGCAGAAAGAATACTGGCCAACAGAGATGAACATTCAGACAAAGCTGTTTGGAAGTCTTGATGAACTAACAAATACAACAACATACATCCAGAGAACTGGACTCATTGTGTAGACATTGAACATCAACGAACGAGAAGAAAGGTGGTGTAGCTAAACAAGAGCAATATACTGGATGGAAGTCAAAGAAGAACATTAAACTAACAAAAAACCGCTGTCACTAGTTGTCGAAAACTGAGAGACATACTGAGGAAGAAATCGGAGCACTTATGGACTAATTGGTTCAATGTGCGGTGATGATGATCTGACAACAAAACTACACTTGTGATGGGCTGCGTAGGTAAAGCATCTGGCCTAAGAGAGAAAGAAAGTGAGAAGGACTATTAGGATAGCAACATTCAACTCATTACAATCAATTTGTTAATGATTTGAGCGTGATGGTTGCAGAGGTATCTGGCATATGAGGGAGAGAAATTCCAAAGGACTGTAAGGGTGACAACATTCTTTTCAGGATAATCCACAAAGGCTACATTTCTTATCAAATTATTTATACAAGTAAAAAAAAAAAAAAAAATACTAGTGATGATGAATTGAACAATTATGACTCATACATTTTTCTTCTGTTTTTTCCAGGGTTTTGAATATTTACAAGTTCAGATTCCTCTGCCAGCATTGTATGAGGATGTTGTCTCTGCTTCCTTGGACACCATCCAGATTACAATGACCAATTCAATGCCCAAGTACACAAAGAATGGCACACATCATGCAAATGTCATCGAGTGTCTCATTCAAAATGGTGCAGATACTACTAGACTAAATTTACAAGCTCGAACCCCTCTTCAGTGTGCTCAACATTTTAAGGCTCAGGAGTTACTTGCTGTGCTGAACGGAAAGATCAGGGTGCCCAGCAAATAGTGATGTTAGTTCAGGGTGCCCAGCAAATTGTAAAAATAGTTCAAGGGTGTCCAGCAAATAGTAAAACTATTTCCGGGTGTCCAGCAAATAGTAAAACTAGTTCAGGGTGTCCAACAAATAGTAAAACTAGTTCAGGGTGCCCAACAAATAGTAAAAATAGTTCAGGGTGCCCAGCAAATAGTAAAAATAGCTCAGGGTGCCCAACAAATAGTAAAAATAGTTCAGGGTGCCCAGCAAATAGTAAAAATAGTTCCGGGTGTCCAGCAAATAGTAAAAATAGTTCAGGGTGCCCAGCAAATAGTAAAACTAGTTCAGGGTTCAGAACATGAGTCTGAAGAATTTAATGGCCGCATGGCAAGTGCAGTCACCACTACTGCTCAGGTTATAATTTTTGCCTCAACAGCAAAAAAACTCCTTGGCCTAAACTGGGATTAAACCTGGGTCTCCCAATTGAGAGCCTGTCTCCTAGTCCATTCAGCCTTTCACTCCTCATGATGGCTATAGAGGCCACATGAGATAAAGTTTGAAGGACTGTTAGAATGGCAAAGTTCTGCTCAGGACAAGCTATTTGATGATGAATATTAAAACTAATTTGCTCAATTTTACCCCAGAAGTTATCTACGCTGATATATTTGTATCTGATTACCTCAAACATGTTCTCTTCATTTTCTCATTGGGAGCCACAAATATTTATAACTCAAGAATTCCTCATTTTCTCATCAGTTGACCCTTCCACTCTGTAAAGTTTGTTAGCTCCGGATGCATTTATGTTTACTAAGTGAGCCAGTATACTGAAACAATAACGCAACTAATAATACTAATGTTGAACAATTATGCAACTAACTATAACATTGGAACAATAACGCAACTAACAATTAAGTTGCAAATGTTAAAAATTACAATTATGTACATTGCAACTAACTATAACGTTGGAACAATAACGCAACTAACAATACTAATGTTGAACAATAATGTTGGAACAATAATGCAACTAACAATATTAATGTTGAACAATTATGCAACTAGCTATAACGTTGGAACAATAATGCAACTAATAATTATGTTGAGTAATTATGTTGGAACAATAATGCAACTAATAATTATGTTGAGTAATTATGTTGGAACAATAACGCAACTAATAATTATGTTGAGTAATTATGTTGGAACAATAATGCAACTAATAATTATGTTGAGTAATTATGTTGGAACAATAATGCAACTAATAATTATGTTGAGTAATTATGTTGAATAATAAGCAACTAATAATTATGTTGAGTAAATTATGTTGAACAATTATGCAACTAATTATATATGTTGAGAGTGTATGTTTGAAAATGTATGCAATAATAATTCATGATTTGAGTAATATGTTTAATAATAAGGGACCAACTAATAATTATGTTGCAACAATAAGGCAACTAATAATAATAATGTTGAACAATTATACACAGCAATTATACACCTGTTGAGAGTGTTTTGTACATTGTAAAATGTTATGATCATAAATAGTGGTGCCTGATTGATTTGAATTGTAAAATATGTTTAACTGGTAAGCTACAGGGACCATCAGCATGCATACCATTCATCACTCATAATCATTACATCATGGACTATATTTTATATGTATATATATTCCTCTTGTACTGTTATATGTTATATTGGGCATGCAAGTAATTTCTTCATACCACTATGTCATGGACAACTCTCTCAATCATGGAATTGAGTCCGATATATCTTGCCTCTCTCAGCAAAATCGTCCGGATTTTTCTAGGACATCCTCTCTTTCTTGAACCATTTGCCTCCCATTTCAATGCCTGCTTTGATATTCTTTAATTTGGCTGAAATCGGATGCACATGTCTTAAACATGTAGGTCTATGCATTTAGGAGCCTACCAAACCAATGTGCAACGTATACACGTTCATGGCAAAGATCAAACATATCACAAAGAGTGATTAAAATTGGTCGTAAAGAACTAACGCAAAGAAGAAGAAGATATTCTTTAATCATTTCTTCTCAAGGTGTATTCAACATATCTCCATCTTCTTCATATAATAGTAGTTACTAGTGATCAGACATTTCTCTAATTTCATCACTTCTGAATTCATTCCATTTTATGTTCATTATTTTTCGCAGACATCCATTTTCAAATGCATTCAACTTACTTTCTACATTTTTATGTAAGTACTGTATTATACTCAGCATCCTTGTGCCTGTCCGAAGTGACAAATTTGATAATCTTTCAACGTTATTGCAATGATCTTATTAAAAAGCTGTTTGAGAAAACATTTCTATATTGTATTTGTCTTCTAATATCATGTCTTAAAAACTGAAATATTCTGATCGTGTTGACTTAGAGAGAGAAAGAAAGAGAGGGTTAATAGATGACATACTTTCTAGAAATTTGGAATATATTTCTTTGACATTTTTTCAAATGATGTTATTGCTTTTTCTTATTCACCCTTTGTCCCTAGGGAGGAATAAGTCCGCAACAAATGCCTTCCATGCCCTGCCTATCCAAGGCCATCTTTTCCAGATCTCTGCACTCTCTCCCCATTTTCTTGCATTCTGTCTCTAACTCCCATCTCCAGGTACTCCAGTGTTCATCATCATCAAATAGCTTGTCCTGAGCAGAACTTTGCCACCCCAACAGCCCTCCAGAATATCTCTCATAGGTCAGATGTCCTGCCTCTGCAGGCGTCATGTTCAAACCATCAGTTACATCATGAATCCATCTTCTCCATGGTCTTCTTCTTCTCTTTGCGGTATGCCTCCTTCCATGATGGTCTTCTCCAGCCCTTCATGTCTTTTGATATGTTCAAAATATCTTAATTTTCTCTTTCTTATTTGTAGCATCAGCTAGTTTTATTTGAGTCTTACCTCTATTACCCGGGGGGTTTCATTGGAGGGCCTGTCTCATGATACTGTCAGGTGGTCTCCTCAGTGTGTGTCCTATCCATTGCCACCTTCTGCCCTCTTGTGTCATTGTCCCGCTCTATCCCATAGTTACCTGTTTGTGATCTGTCATACCATCGCAGATGGAGTATCCTGCGCATGCATCTATTGATGAATGTCTGCAACTTTTGGTGTTCCCCTTAGTTGTTCTCCATGCTCTCTCTCCATACAGAAGGACAGCCTTGACATTTGAGTTAAATATCATTATCTTAGTTTTATTCCTGATCATTCTTGAACTCCATATGCTCTTCAGAATGGCAAATACTGATCTTGACATTTGTATTCTAATACCTACATATCTCTGGGGATAATAATTCCTCTCCTACCGTTATATGTTACATAGGGCCTGCAAGCAATTTATCCATACCACTCTATCCTGGGCAACTTGCTCAATCTCCTCCATGGAACTGAGACCGATATTTCTTGCCTCTCTCAGCAAAGTTCGTTTCAGGGTCTTCTTAGGTTATCCTCTCTTTCTTGAACCCTTTACAGGAGGATATCCTGCAAGACTGTCCTCTCTTTCTTCAACCCTTTACGGGAGGATATCCTGCAAGACTGTCCTCTTTCTTGAACCCTTTACAGGAGGATATCCTGCAAGACTGTCCTCTCTTTCTTGAACCCTTTACAGGAGGATATCCTGCAAGACTGTCCTCTCTTTCTTGAACCCTTTACAGGAGGATATCCTGCAAGACTGTCCTCTTCTGAACCCTTAAGGAGGATATCCTGCAAGACTGTCCTCTCTTCTGAACTCCTTTAAAGGAGGATATCCTGCAAGACTGTCCTCTCTTTCTTGAACCCTTTACGGGAGGATATCCTGCAAGACTGTCCTCTTTCTTGAACCCTTTACAGGAGGATATCCTGCAAGACTGTCCTCTCTTTCTTGAACCCTTTACGGAGGATATCCTGCAAGACTGTCCTCTCTTTCTTAACCCTTTACGGAGGATATCCTGCAAGACTGTCCTCTTTCTTGAACCCTTTACAGGAGGATATCCTGCAAGACTGTCCTCTGTTTCTTGAACCCTTTACAGGAGGATATCCTGCAAGACTGTCCTCGCCTGGGTGAGCTGAGAAGGAGCATGTGGCCACACCCAGTTGACCTGAAAACTAAGCTTTGGGGAAACCTGATAGACCTGAAGCTGACTGCCCAATTTGTGGTCCACAGTAAATTAAGCGCATGACTAGAGATCTCTGAAGAAGAAGAAGAACCCTTTGCATCCCACTTCAATGTCTGCTTTGATATTCGTTGATATTTCTTCTCAAGATGTGTCCAACACACCTTTCTTGCAAGTTTATGTAGCTTTTTTAATTTCTTGTGGTGAGGTAGCTTGCCTCATGCACAAGTACTCCTTTTTCATCCAGACTTGACGCTCGAGTGGTTACCCGCGCCCAAATTTGGGGTGTAAAGAATAGAACCACTGTTACCTGCAATGTATGTCGTAAGACGACTAAGGAGGTTTGGCTGAAATTGGATACACATGTTCTAAACGTGTAGAAGTCTATGCGTTTGGGGGCCACCAAACCAATGTGCAACGTATACACGTTCTTGGCAAAGATCAAACATATCACAAAGAGTGATTAAAATTGATCATAAAGAACGAAAGCAAAGAAGGAGAAGAAGATCCGGACTTGGAACCGGCAGTGGCGTAGTTATCTCTGGGGATAGTGCTTCGGAAAACATTATTGATGTGAGAGAAGATTTCAGTAAAACAGTAACATCAACGAAACATGTAAAAACAAAATAATATAGTTTTATCAAGTATACAAACAAGATTTAGCAAATCTTTGATAATTTTATTGATTGACTCATATAACCATCATCATTGCACTTCAGTGAGTAGCCATATGTGCTCCGATCTCTTTCTTACACATGAAGATATCAGCTGCAGTGAACGAACTCCGTAGCACAGGCTAGGGTCCCCCATGTAATTTTGAAGATAGTGAAGATGTTTTTGTAGGAATTTTATTTTTAATCTTTTCTAATGAATTTTGTCCGGGCAGCGGTTTTCCAGCCTGATCTTCTCGATTTAAAACTGCCAATGGTTCTTTTAAGTGCTCAAATTGAACACGGGACCTACGTTTTATCGTCCGTCTCCGATAGGATAGAAATTTGATCTCACCTACACTGAGACCAGGGATCTGCGGGAAAATATCAAGATGACTCCACGAAAGAGCAAACCTGGTACCTCTGGCACGAGAGACGAGCACCTAACCTCTACGTCACAAATATCCCTAAGATAGTTGTATATCTTTATATGATACCTTGCGATCTCATGGACTCAACGCACTACATTCCTATGTTTCTTAATACTGTCTCTTCTCATGCTCTATAATATATATATATGTCATTGATCATTTTTGTTTTATCTTCTTTTTTCCATTTCTAGTTTTTCACACTTATTTCATTTTTAATCACATATTTTTCTATTAGGCAGTTAGGATTTATCATCTGACTGTACATGTTATATCTGGCATATAGGAAGTTTGAATTGTTTTGCTACTTTGTATCCTTTGCTTGATAAAGGCCTTTTGGTCGAAACGTCTATGTATATTGTTTTTGTGCTTTGTTTCGTCTATGTTTCCGGAAACTGGGATTATAAGGAGAAGGTGGGAGAACATACTAGAAATCAAATCTTTCAGACTGGTTTGATTAAAGTGACATTCTGCAGATGACGTCAACATTCTATGAAGACGGGGATAGTCTGTGTAGTCCAGCAGTAAACTTACGTTAACCTTCTCTATTGTTCTCACAAGTCGTCTGTACTGTCTGTCGTATTGAATTGTGTTCGCCATCTTCGTCCTGTTGGATAAAATTATTAAAATAGTGGCTGTTGTTTGTTCCTCTAACTGCGGGTATGGGTGGACATCTTTCGGAGATCACATCTCAAGACACTGATTTGACTACAAACCTGCACAGGCTGGGGTGCAGGGCAACGAACGTGCTTTTTTCTTGCAAACAATGCCCTGACTCAAGTTGGCAGAAGTATGAACAGAACTGATGTTATAAACGCTGTTCGCTCTCATTTATGTGATATGGGCGAGTCTCAGACATTGGGACGAGTCCAAGAATTAGGAGTTAAGGTTGAACATTGGTAACACCGTCTTCGGGGTAGAGAGAAAGAAGACATAGTAATCAACTTCTCATGGATACGGTGAGTAAATGGACTTTGGGATGACTGCTGCATCAGAGGGCAGAGCCCGCATGGGAATGCCCAATGTGTCAGGACGTCGATCACATAACTGCAGGAGTGTTCTCATAAGCTGTTGTCTTGAATGTTTTCTACATCCTCCACTTCATGATTTCTCGAGTGGTTGCAGACATTGTCGTGGGTATCACTGTAGTTGTTTGTCGTCTCGTTCATATTCGTTTCTTGATTTCTTCCATGTCTTGGTGGAGCTATTGGCGCAAACATTGACTGGCAGCAGACTTGAGGATTAGGAGACGATGCTTGTGTTTGTGGGCAATGATCTAGTCTTGATGCAGTCCATCCACTGTTACTTTGAGTTTCTGCTTTGAGTATATAAATGAAATTTTAAACAATAAAATGGATGCAAGATAATGTACTTATTGAAACGGCGTCATAGCACTCCCAGCAGGCTCATAGGTGCTCAGTCTTCTCCAGCAGATGTCGACGGGTATGCATACTGATTCCAATGGTTCCAGTGGCTCGCTAGTTAAACACACTTAGCGCTCTTAACCCCCCTACTCACAGACATCCAGTTCTACTTATACTACTTTTTCTCTTGTCGTCACACTGCTACCGGGGTGTTGCCCAGTCTCGTGGTTCTGTTTTTGTCTTGCTCTGCTCTAGTGGCTTGGGTTATTCTGCTATGCCATCTATCTATCATTTTCGTGGTCTTCCTCTCGCCTTCTTCCCTGATGCTCTGTTATAGAAGACTATACATACAGTGGAGTTTGGCTGAATTCTTATTAAGTGGCTAAATCACCTCATTCTTTGTTTCTCAATGTAATTCAAGCAAGGTTATGTCTCAACTTACAAAATTAAAAAAGAAGAAGAAATTGAAGTAAAGAAAGAAATAAGAAGAAAAAGTGTCAGACACAAAAGGAAGAGAAAGAAATATTCTAAAAGAAGAAGAAAAGTCGAGAAACAAGACGAGGAAGAAATAGAAGGAGAGAAAACTCTGAACAATGTTTGCAAAGATTGAAGACATGAAAAACTTGAAGAAAAAAAAGTTTAGTCAAATCTAGATGACGCATGTTCCCTCAGTCATTCGCTAACGACGATGTTCGTGAGCTTTTTCAGCATGTTCATAAGAACAAATAATAAGAGAGGTCAGTGTGGCCAACGCGGCAACCACAAGTAGTTTGACAATGGAAGTTCGGGCGGTTACGGAGTTAGTGACGTTGTTGATCAATCATAACTACTCTCCTGTTTTTATACTTAGTGACTCCATAAGTAGGATTTGTAAAGTGGAAACAGACATGGTGAGACGAAACAGGACTACTGGTACAGACAGCAATCAGAGAAGTCACCTTCATTGTTGTCCCTGGGCACGCAGGGGTAAACAAGCCGATAGATTGGCTGGCATGGCTACAGTATCAGATGGAGCTGCAATGGACCGAAATGACATTATTAACGTATTGAGTCTTTCAAACAGAGGAGCTTTTGAGTTGTGAATCCCACTCGCTGACCAGATTTAGAGAGATGGATGTTGATATTGGTGCAGCCCGAAAAGAACGACATACCAAATATGCAAAGAGATGTATTAATCAACATCGGACTAGCGTGTTGGACCGCTGGACGCTGCTGGATTTGTTGAAGTGGGGATCGAATCACCAATGAACGTGTTCGGAGGGCTATGACCATGAAAATCCTGGCATATCGTTTACAGGACGTAGCCATCAACCACAGTAAACGAGTCATTGATTTTCTAGGCACCACTTATGCGTTTAGTAGGTTGCTATTGCTTTCATGACGATAGTCCACATATAAATGATATTGCTTCATTTGGGATCTGAAACACAAAATAAGAAAATACTTACCCGAGTTGTCCATGACTTCAATTGAACTGGGAATACTTGATACAAGAGAAGAAATATTTGTAGGAACAGTGATATCATGAGTTCGTGAATTTTTCACTATTGGCGATCTGCCAGATTGGATTATATTAGAAATCGTGTTTGGCTTCTTCTTGTCTTCTGTTTTCACATTTATACAGTCTGTGCCAGAATCTTCAATGTCAATATGAGGTTTTGGTGACGACACTTTGTAGTTTCTGAAATGTGAGAAATGTCTGAAATAAGTTTTAATTATATACAAAATTAACTATCAAACAATCAATCGCCATGTCTGCCGGCGTAGGCGATCATGTCTCTCTACAACTCTCTCTCTCATTCGTGCAAGTAATCAGTTCTGACTTCGATCTTTTGTCGAACCACGAGGTCATACCATCCAATATCTTCTCCCTCTATCTTCCACGATCTCTCTTTCCTAAATTTTACCTGTTGTCACCAAATGTTCTAAACCTTCTCTTCGCATTATATACCCGAAGAACCTTGATTGTATGATTCTTATTCTTTTGATAAATTATCTATGAGTTATCGTTTTTGCTATTTCGTTTAAATGATAACGCGCTAGATTAAAACTATAAAGTCTAAATGGTCTAAATCCGAAAGAATGACTTCATTGCACCGGGTTTTACCCAACATGGCTCAGCCCTCTTCCGCAGAAATAGCACGCCACATGCCAAGAGTGTTACACAAAGCACGAACTTCGTAGCTCCGGCAACAATCCTAATGGTCTTTGAAATAAAAGCACTCATGAACAGAACAACGCTGTCCGGAATCAATTCTACAAGCTTCGGCATGCAGGGCAATGATTTAACCACTTAGACATAGATCGCACGTCCGAGTGGTTACTGGGGGCCAACATTGGGGTGTAAAGAATAGAGCCACTGTTACATGCCACGCATGTCGTAAGAGGTTGGGCATGGGGCTAGCCATCCCACACCGTAAAAAACCACTAGATGGCTACAGAAAGGAGAGCGAGTAAACGCTGGCTGAAACCGGACACATCGCCGAAGGATAAGCACCAGCGCTCCAAATGGTGCTGAAGATGTGACGTAAAACATACAAATGCTAAGGCTGCAGGAACCAGATTTCCACATGAATAGAATTTATGGGGAGGTTTGGTACATCTGTCTGGGCGGTGATCTGAGAGAGACACAGATTAAAACTATATGAATGAGATATTGAGAAATGAAGACATCAGGAAAAAGTGGGTACAACATCAGTACTAGACTTCATCAAGAAACAACAAATTAAGTGGTTCGGTCACGTAAGCAGATTACCAACAGACAGTGCACTTCAAAGAGCAATGCTGCTCGATACAATGGGTACAAAGCAAAAGGCCGGCCACGCAAAAGATGGACCTCAGAGATAACAGAGGCGACGAAAGAGACTATCTATGAAGCGCATACAAGGACCCGTTTTAGAAATCTCTTCTTGACCTGACGCTGTGAGGCAAACATGATTCCAGAAAGAAAGAAGAGAAGAAGAAGAATTGTGTATTATAAACTAGCCATTGCGAAACAGAACTGACCAAGAACGTACACTAGCTTCAAGTGGTATATCTCGTATGAAATAAAGACATCAGGAAAAAGTGGATACAACATCAGTACTAGACTTCATCAAGAAACAACAAATTAAATGGTTCAGCCACATATACAGATTACCAACAGACAGTGCACTTCAAAGAGCAATTTTACGCTGATACAGTGGATACAAAGCAAAATATCGTCTACGCAAAATGTGGACCTCAGAAATAACAGAGGCGGTGAAAAACACAATTTATGAAGCACATACAAAAGCCCGTTCTAGAAATCTATTCTTATCCTGGGGCTGTAAGACAAAACAGGATTAAAGAAAAGTAAGAGAAGAAAAAATCTCTTGTATGACATCTACTACACTAAAGGATCCAAAATATAGGGAAGACTTGCTCGTTAAGGAACAAGGTGTGCTGAAAATTAAGTTGGAATTCAATGTGTGACTTGAGATATATTGATTACATTCTACTTACTTGATATCAATTCTAGTATTACGTCCCTTTGACAGTGTCACTATAGGCCTGTCACCGAGATTAGAGTTAGGGAACAACTCTGTATCCATAGAAACTGGTTCACTTTGGTGAAACCTTCTCTGACGCCTGAAATGATAGTACAATATTATCTATCTGATTTTGCTGAAATACCTGAACTAAGACTACACTGACGATACAGTGTTACTGTCAATATCACAAAAAGGGATTGGCAAATTAGAGAGGCGAGGATTCTCGGTGTAATTTTGAAGATGGTGAAGATATTTTTGTAGGAATTTTAATTTCAATCTTTTCTTATGAATTTTGCCTGGGCAGCGGTTTTCCAGCCTGCTCTTCTCAATTTTGAACTTCCAAGGGTTCTTCTACGTGCTTCTATTTAACACGGGACCTACGTATTATCGTCCGTCTCTGAGAGGAACTCGTTCACACCTACACTGAGATCAGTGAAATATGGAAAAATATCCAAATGGCTACACAAATGAGTGAACATGGTACCTTTTGCATGAGAGACGAGCATCTAACCTCTACGCTACAGAGACACTTTTTTTAATGAGAAGATTAGTAACGGATTAGGAGGATGTAATGAGGGTTTATGAGATGAGAAATTATGATATATTAACTCATTCCGTACTAACTGCCGTAGTATGCGCCAAGATTATCTCTTGAAATAACTCAACTGCCGAACAATGCGTCAAGCATTATTTTATGTAAAATTAGTGCTAAATTTACATCAAAATATTCGCCCGTTTGATGCTGGGGCCCGCAAGAGAAGCAAAGAATAGTGCCACTGCGACCTACAAGGCATGTCGTAAGCGGCGACTGATGTAGGACCTAGGGTAGCTACCGTAGTAAACAAAAAAACATCATAGAAATCGGTTCTGTTAGCCTACTTATAAGAGCATACTGGCACAACGTAATTCGCTCTTAGGCTCGGATCACATACAAATCACAAATAGTGGTTTAACAAAGTTGAGAGGGAGCGCTCGAAGAAAAAGAAGCAGGAATCAACGTATTCTAATCAAATTTCCAGTTTTGATCTGCAGCAAAGCTGTACAACCTGTTCCGATAGAAAATTTGGTAACAATTGGATGACATTTATATATTTTTAAGCTGGAAAATGGGGGAATTAAATCTGAGCAAAGCCTGCTGCCTTTACAGGCTAACGGGGACCGTCAAAGGCTAACGGAGATCGAACCCAATAAACGCTGGTTGAAATCGGACACAGGGCCGCAGGACAAGCACCAGAGCTCCAAATGGTACTGAAGATGTGAATTAAAAAACGTTCTTGGCAAAGGCTGTTTGTATTTCACTCTAGAATGATCAAAATGACTAAAAAGAACGGATCGAGAGAGAGAAATCTGAGAGTGTAGAACAAGGAATATACCAAGGAGAGCATCAAGCCAACAAAATAAACATATTTACACAAACAAACTTGACTCTCTCTTTCCCTTTTTTCTTAAACATACTTACCACTTATAAAAGATGAGAGCTCCAACCGATCCTATGATGAGAACCACTGAAACCAATGACGCAACAACTCCTGCTGACATAACGCCTGAACGATGAAAAATGTTCACAATTTTAGTCAGATATATCACTTCAACCTATTAATATATTTATTCAGTAAACTATTTAGGACATTGTTTCTCAAACGTGTACATATCATCGCCACCTTGGACCTGTAACATCAACACAATCGTCTAACCTCCTTCTCTCTCGCTGTCAAACTCACGAAAAACATATTGGCTGTGGTGTAGAGCTTAGGTATTCGCCTCTCGTTCATAAGGTATTTGATCGCTCCCTCGTGGATCCATCGGGATGTTTTTCTTGTCTTATTGGAGACGGGCGATAAAACTTAGATCTCGTGTTCAAGTTGAGCATGTAAAAGAACCCTTGACATTTCCAAAATTGAGAAGAGCAGACTGGAAAGCCGCCGCCCGTGCAAAATTAATTAGAGAAATGTACAAAAATAAAAATCCTACAAAATATTTTCACCAACTTCTCTCTCTCTCTTCTCTCTCTCTCTCTCTCTGTCGTTCTTTTACGGCCATTTTTATCATTTTTATTGTGATATATAAACAGCCTAACATCAAGAACAGGTGTGATACGTTCACAATCTTCAGTACCATTTGAAGCTCTGGTGCTTATCCTTCGGCAATGTGTTCAATTTCAACCAGCGTTTACTGGGTTCGCTCTCCGTTAGCCTTTTGCTGTCCCCAGCCGACCTGCAAGTTGCAGCAGGTTGCTATTTTCTTTAGGGTAGCGACCTTAGACGACCTGCCCTCCCGGGTTGATGAGCGTCATCTGCCCAGCTAACCCGTCTTTTTATGGACTACTTGGTTTTCCTGCCGTCCAGTTTTGTGTACGGTTTGCTCCGCTAGCCTTTGATTGTCCCCAATTTAACTACATGGCAGCAGTACCATCTTCTAAGATTTTAAGTTGTATCGAGAACCCTCACTTTACTGTTGGGTACCGGTGAGAGTCTCCGTACCACCATGAGGTCTCCGTATCACCAGTGAGAGTCTCCGTATCACCAGTGAGAGTCTCCGTATCACCAGTGAGAGTCTCCGTATCACCAGTGAGAGTCTCCGTATCACCAGTGAGGGTCTCCGTATCACCAGTGAGGGTCTCCGTATCACCAGTGAGGGTCTCCGTATCACCAGTGAGAGTCTCCGTATCACCAGTGAGAGTCTCCGTATCACCAGTGAGAGTCTCCGTATCACCAGTGAGAGTCTCCGTATCACCAGTGAGAGTCTCCGTATCACCAGTGAGAGTCTCCGTATCACCAGTGAGGGTCTCCGTATCACCAGTGAGAGTCTCCGTATCACCAGTGAGGGTCTCCGTAGCACCAGTGAGAGTCTCCGTATCACCAGTGAGAGTCTCCGTACCACCAGTGAGGGTCTCCGTAGCACCAGTGAGAGTCTCCGTATCACCAGTGAGAGTCTCCGTACCACCAGTGAGAGTCTCCGTAGCACCGGCGAAGGTCCCCCGGGTAATTTAGAAGACGATGAGAATATTTTCTAGAAATTTTACTTTCTAGATTTTTCTAATGAATTTTATCCATAAAATTAATTCATACAATTCTTTACTTACCACCACCTGCTAAGCTGCTGCTCTCACTGTTTCCATCTTGTTCTTCATTCATGTCTATTTGTTCAGCCTTCTCGCCTATAGTTCCAATAGTTTTCCTCGACTGCATATTGGTTTTTAGTAATCGTTCCTGCAGTTCCTCACGCGACTTGTTGATGCTATTTGATGGCAGGTGTCTAGGGTCAAAGTTTGTAGGTAGTGTTCGTTCACTTTCTTTCCTCCATTCTTGAAGCCTGTTAGCCTGCATTGACGAGAGCTAAAAATAGAATAATACATTCTATCATAATTAATTATATTTGTATCAATCATTCAATGATATTTGAAAAGACAAATTCACTTATATAGACTAGGAATAAGTCAAACAGCTCTCTGCCAGTGTCAGCAGGTGGAACAGACACTGGAGCATATCCTGCAAGACTGTTCTCTCCTGAGTGAGCTGAGAAGCAACATGTGGCCACACCCAGTCGACCTGAAAACTAAGCTTTTGGGAAACCTGACAGACCTGAAGCTGACTGCCCAGTTTGTGGTCCACAGTAAATTAAGCTCATGACCAGAGATCGCTGAAGAAGAAGAAGAAGACGAAGAAGAAGAAGAAAAGAGAAATATACACTTTTGGAACTATTTGGAAATAGATGATATTTTAAACGAATTTGTTTGTCCGATGGTCACTACTATTTCTTTGTATCTTTGCAAATCTCGCATAAAATAGCCTCTTCTTAACATATGATCATAACATATTCCAAATCTGTAGAATATGTTAAAGTGACTCGTTGAATTATATAATTTACTATATGAATGACACACGCTTCATATGAAGTAATTTTTTACACGTCGTTTCATAGATTCGATTGAGAAAAAAAAATGGTCAACTTTTGTGAAATACATTAACCGGCATGCACCGCGCTGAAAAAAATTCTGAAAATAGATTGAAACAGCGCTGTGGTTACTTCTGAAAATAGATTGAAACAGCGCTGTGGTTACTTCTGAAAATAGATTGAAACAACGCTGTGGTTACTTCTGAAAATAGATTGAAACAGCGCTGTGGTTACTTCTGAAAATAGATTGAAACAACGCTGTGGTTACTTCTGAAAATAGATTGAAACAACGCACTTTTGAAAATAGATTGAACAGCGCATGCTGGTGAATTCTGAAAATAGATTGAAACAACGCTGTGGTTACTTCTGAATAGATTGAAACAGCGCTGTGTTCTTCTGATAGATTGAAACAACGTGTGTTACTTCTGAAAATAGATTGAAACAACGCTGTGATATTTTGAAATAGATTGCAACAACGCTGTGTTACTTGAAAATAGATTTGAAACACCGTATTACTTCGAAATAGATTAACAACGCTGTGTATTTGAAAATAGATTGAAACAACGCTGTGGTTACTTTCTTTCTTTTCTCTTCTCCAATCCAGTTTTGTCTCCCATCGTCAGGATAAGAAAGATTTCTAGAACGAGCCCTTACGTGCGCTTCATAAATAGTGTCTTTGTCGCCTCTGTTATCTCTGAGGTCCACCTTTTGTGTAACCGGTCTTTTGCTTTGTACCCATTGTATCGGAGCAGCATTACTCTTTGAGGCGCGCACTGTCTGTTGGTAATCTGCTTATGTGGCCTAACCATTTAATTTGTTGTTTCTTGATGAAGTTCAGTACTGATTGTTGTACCCACTTAATTCCTGATGTCTTTATTTCTAGACCTGTCTCTTCCTGTTACTCCCAGCATTCTGCTGACACTTCGTCTTCCTGTTACTCCAGCATTCTCGTAGACATGTCTCTTCCTGTTACTCCCAGCATTCTGCGTAGACACTTCGTCTCTTTCTGTTACTCCCAGCATTCTGCGTAGACACTTCGTCTCTTCCTGTTACTCCCAGCATTCTGGCATTGTCCTTCCGTACCCGATTCTGCGTAGTACCTCGTTCTTCTGTTACTCCCAGCATTCTGCGTAGACACTTCGTCTCTTCCTGTTACTCCCAGCATTCTGCGTAGACACTTCGTCTCTTCCTGTTACTCCCAGCATTCTGCGTAGACACTTCGTCTCTTCCTGTTACTCCCAGCATTCTGCGTAGACACTTCGTCTCTTTCGTGACTAGTTTTCTTCTATCGTTTGATGTTAGCATCCAAGTTTGCCACTAATAGCATAATGTGGGGAGAAAGATTATGTTGAACATTTCTCTTTCAGTGTTCATGGTAACATGCTTGCATTTCAAAATTGGTGCCATTTATCCTTTGATTTGATTTGCTTTTTTGCATCTGTGTTGGATTGCGTTAGTTATTCTTTCATTTGCTGAAACCATTCTCCCTAGCTATGTAAACTGAATAGCATGGGATGAATTTATCCAAAATAAACATAACCAAAAAGACACATGAAACTATACCGACGATGGAGACGTCAATTTTCTCTTCATGACTCCAGCAGCTACATGAGTCAGTGACGCCTGACTCGGAGCAGGATGACCATCTATACAGACCAAATGAAACATAGCTGGAGTCCCTTCAATCGATAGTGCTGGGAATGAGAACAACATATATGTATTAGTTAGTATCTAGCTACTGAACGTATAAGTGGTGCCTAGAAAATCAACGAATAGTTTACTGTGGTTTATGGCTACGTCCTTTAGGATATGCCACGATTTTCATTTTTCATCTAGCTACAGGAGTACTTAGAATATCATGGACAGAGAAGAAAACAAATGCTTTTGTTCTGCAACAGCTTAATATTAGAGAGAGTTGGCTATTAAAGAGCATAACATCAAGGAAAATTTAATATTTCGTACACATCAAACGACATGAGTGCCTAGAGAAGATAATTTTGGAGGGAATGGTGCCATAAAGAAAGAGCGAGAGGAAGGCCTAGAAGATGATGGGTACAGGATGCCATTGACGATCTGAGAATGGCTGCTGCTGATGCTGGACATCTTGCACAGAATAGAGAGTTTTTCAGGAGTGTAGTCATGGGAGCCAAGTTCCAGACGGGACAAGCTACTTGATGATGACAAGTAATATTATCAATATAAAAGAAATGAAATATTTTGTACATATAAAACTACAGGATTCTCTGCAAGATATCATTCTGGAGCAGCACTGTTCAATGCGTTGCCCGAGGGCGTCATGGTGACATTGTCCTACATTCTGGCACCCTTTTTCATTTCTCTGACTTTGTTAAGTTCATCAGAATTTCAATGTTTAAAAATTTGTTTCTGAATAACAGTATCTTCTTCTTCTTCTTTGAACGCTCTATATCGAACACTTGTTGTTCCACTATTTGTAATTTGTATGTGATCTGAACCTAAGAGCGATTTTATGTGTGCCAGTTATGCCCCTACAAGTAGGCCAGCACATTCGATTTCTGAAACAAAGAACCGGCGTCGTTAGTCGCCACACACTGAGGGACACACTGAGGGACACACTAAGGGACATACTGAGGGACATACTGAGGGACATACTGAGGGATACACTGAGGGACACACTGAGGGACATACTGAGGGACACACTGAGGGACACACTGAGGGACATATTGAGGGACATACTGAGGGACACATTGAGGGACACACTGAGGGACATACTGAGAGACATACTGAGGGACATACTGAGGGACACACTGAGGGACACACTAAGGGACATACTGAGGGACATACTGAGGGACACACTAAGGGACATACTGAGGGAGAGATCGGAACACTTATAGACTAATTTGTTCGACGTGCAGTGATAGTGATCCGACGACTAAACTAAACTAAAACCAAACTATTCGATTTCTGCGACGCTATTTATTTACTAGGATAGCTTCCCTAGATCCCTCCCTCAGTCGCCTCTTACGACATGCCTTGTAGGTCGCAGTGTTACTATTCTTTGCTTGCCTTGAGAGCCTCCGGTAACACACGGGCGCATGAGCTGCAATAAGACTTACATTGAAACTTTGCTATAAATCCTTTCTTTCCATCCAAGAGAGGAGTTCCAGTCAAGAATGTAACTCTGAGTATAGTGTCTGGTATGATCAGGTGATTGCTGACATTGTGACCACAGATCTCACGTTCCATGAGATATCGGCCATCTTGCAAGGCATCAGGTCGTTCCATAAGAAGTAGGTCGCCGTCACAAACGTTTCCTGAGATTGGCAGATGAGTTCTGGCAGATGTAAAACAATGAAACTAAACTGATAGAGATACAATAACACAACTCTTGACAAACACTTTCATCATGTGCCATGCCGATAATCGTATGTGGTCATGGACGTCCATACGTTAAAGCAAGGGAGGAAAGTCCCTGCCCCCTTCCGGAAAATGACTTGAAAAGTTTTATTCGTATCTGGTCTTCTGCTATGTGACGTAAGCTTCGAAAAATGCGAGTCAAAAAAAAGTATTCTTCAATCAACAACGTTAGACATCTTAACAATATAGAATTCATTTTTAAAAATTATTTCTGAAATTAGCATGTTTTGCATTAGTTAACATAAATTCTGCGAATTTAAATGCAAAAATAATTTGTTTGTTAAGTAGGGGATTAAACCTTTATATGGCCGAGGTACGTCTATTTCAATCTAAGACATGTGTGCTTTTTGGCTATATCAGGTCGTAATTACCTTTTTTCCCTGGTGTAGCCATGTGGCCGGGGACTCGTCCTGGTGTGGACTGTGTGCTGAATCTTTCTGATGAGTCCTGAGAAGAACTTTTGGTCTTGTTCTGTGTAGGATTCATCTGGAGTTTCTGGGTAACTGGCGTGATGGTGGTACTAATGACGAAGTCGACGTAACTGATATCACTTGATCGGCGTATGTGCTCTGGCCGATGTATGTACCCCAGGCAAAAATTATACAAAATAATGGCCACTTAAATAGGCATGTTGCATCGAGGATAAAATTTCGGAAAAGCCATTCTTCAAACGGCAATAAACAGACAATGTACAAGTATTAGGAGCTTCCGACAAACAAATTTCTAAACAGAAGATTCGAACCACTTACCCTTATTTCTGATGGCACACATTGTCTAGCTCAACAAAACGAGCGTTCTTAAGAACACAACCATCGAGCCATTCTGGAAAATGGCTTTACTGAAGAGTGTCTTTCACAAGCGCTTCGTTTTAACTAAACACAGAATAATCAGGTAAGGTTCAATCGAACAGTGTTTGCATAAACACATGCTATAAGCTTGTTGGGCTTGTATTGCCCGCCTGCCCAGCGTGTGCGTAGCGCGTTGGACGACTGTGTGACAAGCCCTCTGTGCGTGCGGGTTCAATTCTGCGGGCTGGCAGAAAAAGCCACAGGTTCTCCAGATTTAAGGTGTTCATGGCACCGAACCGAAGGGTTACGATGTCCATGGCACCGAAGAGCTGAAAGCTCAAGTGCATCTGGATCGGGGAAAAAATTGACTTGTGTACATTTGAGACGAGACAATATCATACATACACACATGTATACAAATATAACAATCATGCATACATCATTCAAAGTAGCTTCAAGTTTTCTAAAAAAACGTTCTCTCTTCAAACGTCCAAGTGTTAATCAAATGTGATTGACCCCCAACAAAAATGAACACAGAACACTCACCTGATATACTCCACTTCTAAATGTGAGCTTGAAGTACCCCTAAAGATACACTCACAAGTAACTATGTCCGAATGTCCAGTAGTTTGTAGTCCACTGATGCTCTCTGGGTAGTTGGGTGATGTAAGAACAACTCTATCGAAGATATCTACATTTGTGTTGCTACAAATACTTATTCGCTGTGCATCTGAAAATGATACATTTAAAACCCACTAATGCAAATGTAAATATATGTATCCCCCTTTGCTTGCAATGCCATTGTTGGCTATTGTATCTTCTTCTTCTTCTTCTTCTCTTCTACTATTTACTTCTCTTATAGAAGTGTTGAGGAGATGAGATTGGAGGGGGAGATGTATTGATCTTGTGTGGACTTGTTCTAATGCACTTTGTAAGCTGTTGTTTATTTTCTGAAGGCTGTTCTTGATGCCATGGATCCATCTTTTGCTTGGTCTTCCTCTTGCTCTGTACTCGTAATTCTTTTTCTGTGTGGCTTTCTGTGGTAGACCTATTCTTCTAGCGTTTAAAACAAACAAATTGTGCATCATTAGAAACCATCATTAAAAGATAAAAATGAAGATAGATTGGAAATGTATGTCGTATGCCAGTAGGACGTTTGCATGACAGTTCTGACGGACAGCTGATTTGACTTTGCTATGACAATTTTCTGACGGACAGCTGATTTGGAAACTAGCAAATACAACTTTAAAATTTATTTTACTCCTCACTGGAAAAATGTATGTGTATTTCCTTGTCTCCACGTTTCATTCTACACATCCAACCTCTCGTTCTTCTTCTGCTGGCTATCGGAGAATTATCTTCACTAAAGTGTGTAGTCACATTCTGCATCACATGTTCAAGATATCTCCGTCTTTCCCTCCGATCATGATTATCAGTGATCTGCGTCTAATATTCTTTCACAATATAGATGAGACTGCAGTAAGGCTATTTGATTGGCGAAACACATAATAACAAAGTATTGTGGTTTTACAAAATACAAAAACAATGACAATATACAGCAACGTTTCGACCAACAATGCCTTTATCAAGCAAACGAACAACAGGAGTGACGAATTTAAAAAATACTAACATATGGACGACTACATACGGAGACATTCATTCGTTTCTAATATTCTTTCATATGTTTGAACTCTTTTTCTTACCATGCGTGTTGCCGAACTCTGACCACAATTATTTTGCAATGTCTCTAAACACTGGTCTAGGGGCCGGGGAAAATATAATTGTGCTTCTTTCTTTCCTCCAATCCTGTTTTGTCACACGTCGTCAGGATAAGTAGAGGTTTTTTTCCCGATCCAGAAGCACCAGAGCTTTTAGCTCTTCGGTTCGGTGCCATGGACATCGTAACCCTTCGGTTCGGTGCCACGAACACCTTGAATCTGGAGAACCTGTGTCTTTTCTGCCAGCCCACGGAATTGAACCCGCACTCACAGAGGGCTAGTCACCCGTAGTTCAACACGCTACGAACACGCTAGGCAGGCGGGCATAAGTAGAGGTTTATAGAACAAATTTTTTGTGTGCGCTTCATAAATAATGTTTTTCGTCCCCTGTTATCTCTGAGGTCCACCTTTGCGTGAAAAGCCTTTTGCTTTGTATCCACTGTATCGGAGTAGCATTACTTTTTGAGGCGCACTGTCTGTTGGTAATCTGCTTATGTGATCGAACCATTAAACTTGTTTCTTGATGAAGTTCAGTGCTGATGTCGTACCCAATTTTTTTCCTGACGTCTTCATTTCTAAACCGGTCTCGTCTTGATACTCCCAGCATTCTGCGTAGACACTTCATCTCTGTTGTGACTAGTTTTCTTCTATCATTTGATGTCAGTGTCCAGGTTTTACTTGACAGCTTAATGTTGGGAGAAAGATTGTGTTGTATAACGCTCTTTTAGTGTTCATGGTGACATGTTTGCATTTTAAAATTGGCACCATTTGAGGTGATCAAGTTAAAATGAAAAGTCTGTAGGAAACACTCCCGTCACGTTGAGCAAATGATAAGATTCATGAGTATAAATGCTTTTTTAACCATGCGTGTGATACTAACAAAGCTCACATAAATTTAACATTTACCTGGTATACATTCGTAAAGTACTAAAGCAAAGTTTGCCTGATGGCCACAGTTGATCATAAAATGTCCTATCGTGATATTGCACGTTCCTTTGTTTCCTTGGCAATGAATAGCTTCTTTGGCAACAGTTGAGACTTCCTGGCAACTTTGTGATGCCTGAAATAAAAGAATGGAATAAATAATATATATGTACATGACAATGGAGCGGTATGGAGAAATTGCTAATGCCATATCTAACGCAACGTATAACGGGACGAGATGAATATACCAGCTATCATTATATGAGGACTATCATCATAGCACTCCGGACATGTCCATAGGTGCTCCGACCTCCACCTCAACAAATCCAGAAGCGTCCAGCGGCCTAACTGGTTGATTAATGTTGATTAATCAATCTCTTTGCATATTTAGTGTGTCGCTATTATCGGGCTACACCAATATCGATACCCATCTCTCTCAATCTGGTCAGCGAGTTGAATTCACAGCCCTGAAACTCCTCTGTTTGGAAAGACTCTCTCAATGCGTTAAGAATGTCATTTCGGTATATTGCAGCTTCATCTGATACCGTAGCAAGCCAGCTAATCTATCAGTCTCATTCATTACCCTAACTCCTGCTTGCACATGGACAAAAATGAAGGTGATTTCTTAGATCACTGTCTGTACTAGTACCTCCACATAGTTTTGTCTCAACATTTCTGTCTCGATTTTACGAATCATACTCATGGAGTCACTGAGTATGAAACCGCGAGAGTATTTATGAAATAATAATAATTAAAACAATAATACAACAATGGAAACTTGTCATTGAAGATATCTACAACATGACGATTAAACTGGTTGGAGATCAGATTTTTGTCAGACGAGTTATCATGAGAGGGACGTGTTACAAAAAACATGATATATAAGGAAGATAAGAAAAAAATGATGACAAAATAAACTAAAAATGTGCGTACCTGGTAGCAGTCAGTTGTGCTGGAGTAGCCAATTGTAACGTTCAGGATATGCATCATTGAATCCACACCACACACCAACTGTCCGATCAGTGGATCTTGTGTGTGTAGTGTGTTGAATTCTTGCACTGTCTTTTCACGCTTCCGTCTTTCCCTTGCGTCTTCCCACTCACCATCCTCGTCTAAGTATCGATTTCTGGAGTGGATGTTTGTTGGATTGTGACCTCTTGACCCATCTGACTTACGATTGGCTGAATTCTGACCGCTTGACCCATCTGACTTACGATTGGCTGGATTCTGACCGCTTGACCCATCTGACTTACGATTGGCTGGATTCGACCTTGAACCATCGACTTACGATGCTGATTATGATCACTGACCAATCTGACTTATCGCCTTCAGAACTGTTGCTTTGATCTGAAGATATGGAACCTACATCCTCAGTGTCCTCCACAGACTGGGAATCTGTTGACTTCTGACATCTGTTCCATTTCCCGCCAGTATCCCATCTCTGTCACCACCTTCCATTTCCACGCCAGTATCTCCACTTTTGTCCTCGCCACTGGCAGTCTGTTGTTTTTCTACAAAAGAGTTGTGAATCAAACATTCCGACTTGAAAGTGAACGCTGAAAACAGAGTTACTGAACATTAGATCAAATTATGAATGAAATCATCGTAGAAATATTAGGATTATGCGTGACCTCCGGCAACATAAGGCCAACTAGCTTAGATAGGAACATCAAAATTCCTGTTTAATGTGGGCTAGTTTTTATAAGTATTTGATAGAACACTGTACGGTTTTCTGCAATTTACTCAATTCTTCGAGTCTATGGTTGTTTATTATGAAAATTATAATATTAATGTTGATCGTGATATTCTATTTTAAACTGAACTTGTAACATAATATAACCTTCATTTAGCATGTTGTTTCAAATGAATATGCTTAACATTACTGGAATGAAGATCCGCGACTTGTAGTTTATTCTAGTTTACCTGAGCTCACGCCTGTTATGAGACCATGGACTTGAATGAAATCATAGTATGAACATTTGTAAATTATTTATTTCTTTCAAACTGGCGTTACTGCATAATCTTATTTTTGTACATGAGACAGAGAATAGTCGAATGAAATCTTACTTTGACAGTGTAGACAGAGGGACATAAGCCTGAATGTAATCTTACTTTGTATAGTTGACAGAAGATGCATGAATGTAATCTTTTTAACGGTGTAAGACAGAGGACATAAGACGTGAGATAATCTTACTTAATACGGTGTGACGAGACATAAGCCCGTGGAATGTAATCTTACTTGCTGTAGACGAGACATAAGCCCGGGAATGTAATCTTACTTGTAGGTGAGACAATGGACATAGTGGAATGTATTCTTACTTTGTAGGTGAGGACAGAAGGTACATAAGCATTGAATTAATCTTACTTTGTAGTGTGACAGAGACATCTTGAATGTAATCTACTTTGTACGTGTAGCTAGAAGACATAGCCGAATTTAATCTTACTTTTTGTACGTGTAGGACAGAGGGACATAAGCCGTGGAATGTAATCTTACTTTTTGTACGGTGTAGGACAGAAGGGACATAAGCCCGTGGAATGTAATCTTACTTTTAATACGGTGTAGGACAGAAGGGACATAAGCCCGTGGAATGTAATCTTACTTTTGTACGGTGTAAGACAGGAGGGACATAAGTCCGGGAATGTAATCTTACTTTTTGTACTTGTAGGACAGAGGGACATAAGCCCTGGAATGTATTTACTTTGTAGTGAGACGAGACATAGCTAATGTAACACTTTACGGTGTAGACGAGGACAATCGACGGAAACTGCTCGGGTTATGACGTTTTCTTTATGCCCTCGACAGAAAAACTCTTGGCCTTACCATGGATTAAACCCGAGTTTACCGCAGGGAGCCGTGTTCTAATCCGTTCGGTCTGATGTTCCCCTGGTCAAATTATGAATGAAATCAAAGTAGGAACATTAAGTCAAGTTATGAATAACAAAATGCTTCTGGGACAACCCATGAGATTCTAACTAAATGCCTCCTTTAAAGAAATTTTTGCTGGCCACTTCTTATTAAACCCACAGAGATATGGCTAGTTTAAACACAGTCTATTTGATTGCAAGAGGAATTAAAAACAGGATATTCAGGATACGATTTCTCAAAGAAACAGCAGCTTTTAAAATTCTAAATAACAAATGGAACTGCAAGATATTATATTTCTGCTTCTTCTTCACTTTCAACTCCCAACGGAACACAGGTCTTCAATAAATTTCTTCCAGCTCTTCTCTCTTTCTATCCTTCCAATTCTTCCATGTTTTGAATCGAAAATCTGGCATATCCAAAGACGAGCCATCAACTCATAAACAGTCGTTGATTTCGCTTATACGTTCAGTAGTTTGCCATTGCTTTTGAACGTGATCGTCCTTTGTTAAAATCAACGAAACAATTAACAACTGTCCAGCGTGATTTCCAGTTTTACCTATCCTTAATATCAATTCAGCCTATTCTAGGTCTGTCTAGTTCTTCCCTACTCCTCTTTCCCTGCGGGTTCCAAAACAGTGACTGTCTTGTAATTACTACTAATTTAATACAAATTTCATAAATCACTTTTCGAGGCTACTAATAGTGTGGGAAAAGATCATTAAAATTTGGAAAAAAATGTAATTGGAATGTAAATGTATACGCTCATTTAAATAGTATATTATAGATGTTACTTCCACCCCCCTCCCTTCTTGTCTTTGTCGCCTGGCAACCAGCATTTTTAGACGCAGTAAGTCACTGAACTTTATAGTAATATTCAAACAATTCAGTACTTACCTATGGCAGTTCTCACAAAGGTAATAATTAACAGTACTGTAAGACTTTTCATTCTTGTACCTACAGTCTGTAGTTTCTTTTCGTTCAGTCTGTCTAAACCACGTTTTATGTTATAGTTCTTCTGTTTCAGGAACAAAATAAAACTGACAAATAAAATGTATCAGGAATATGCAATTATGACTAATTTACTAAGCTAGATTAAATTGAAATCAGTAGAGCACGTACATAGTAGCTTCGAGAAGAGAAGGTAACAATTGTTCAGGTAACATTCATTAGAAAAATTAAATAAAAAATCTCCTACAAAATATTTACACTAATTTCTAATATACAGCAGGAACACTCGCCGGTGCTACGGAATTTGCGCACTACCACTTGAGATCTTTCTGTGTAAGATAGAGATCGGAGCACACATGGTTACTCACTGAAATGCAATGATGACGGTTCGATCATTCAATAAATTAATCAATCTGTCAATCATGTAAAAATGAGAATATGTATTGTTCTCTGTTAGCATTTGTCAGTGCTCTCATTCCAAATATTGATGACGCTAGGAATTATGGGCCCACTCATTGTGACGCGTCCGGGTAGGACCCAATAAAACTGAAATATATAACAGTAATAGAAGAAAGAAGAAAATCACTACGAACAAGATGGGCAGAAACCAAGGTGGAATGAAAGTGGAGAATAGTACAGCTAGATAATAAGAACAGTGGATACGCCCGTGTCTTGTCGGGGCTCGCAAGGGGAGCAAAGAATAGTAACACTGCGACCTGCAATGCATGTCGTAAGTGGCGACTGAGGCGACCCTATTAAATAAAAATCCTCGCAGAAATCGGATGTGCTGGACTACTTGTAGGCGCATAACTAGCACAATTTACAATCACTGTTAGGTTAGGATCACATACAAATCACAAAGAGCGATTAACAAGTGGTCGATATGGAGCTTTCGAAGACGCAGAAGAAGAAAAACAGTGGATAGATGGAGATATATATAGTCAGGTGCTATAGTAGTATCAATATAAGGGAAGACTGCAGTAAAACTATATAACAATGGCGAAACACGTAAAACAAAGTACTGTAGTTTTACAAAATACAAAAATACATTGCTGTGTATTGTTTTTGTTTTAGACTTTGTAAAACTACAGTACTTTGTGTGTACATGTTTAGTCAAACGCTAACGAGAATAATAATAATAGTGGCACATATTGGCTATTTATAGTCAATGTGTAGATTACAACATACACACTTCTACACAGACGGACAGACATACACACACACACACAGAGATGACTAATGGAGGATATTTCAAAACATATCACTCCATCACTCGCATACATCACGTCTGATTTCCTTTTACGACTTTGTTTTCTGACATCAGCTCTCCTGCAGTATATATCAATCAATCAATCAATCAAGGGCCATGGCTACCGGTGTAGGCGATCATGTCTCTACACAACTCTCTATCTATTATCTATTTATCTATCTATCTATTTATCTATCTATCTATCTATTTATCTATCTATGTATCTATCTATCTATCTGTCTGTCTATCTGTCTGTCTGTCTATCATCTATCTATCTATCTATCCATGTATCTGTCTTTATCTATCTATCTATTATTTCTCTCTCCTTGGTGTATTTAATCAATGCTGACGTCGATCTTTAGTCGGACCACGATGTCAGACCATCCAACATCTTCTCCCTCTGTCTTCCACGATATCTCCTTCCCTGAATTTTACCCGTTGTCATCCAAATGTTCTAAACTTTCTCTTCGCATTATATACCCGAAGAACATTGATTGTCTGATTCTTATTCTTTTGGTTAAGGTTTCTTTGTGTGCATGCCTGATTTAAAACCTCCTCATTTGTTTCTTTCGCTGTACATAACATTTTTAGCATTCTTCTGTAAAACCACATCTCTGTGGCTTCCAGCGATCTTATTGATTGCTTGTTCATTGTCCATGATTCGCTGCCTTACATAAATATAGGTTCAATAAAGTACCGGAGTTCTCGTTTCCGCAGTGTCATTGGTATGAAATGATATATATAAATGCAGTGGTTTGGACATTTAATGAGAATGAAATACAACCAACCACCAATAACAACATACAATAAAAAGAGATCAGGTACTAGAGCTAAGGGAAGACCAAGAAAAGATGGATAGACAATATCAAGACTACACTACATAAACAGGGATAGAACACAACAAAGGCGCCCCATCTAGCCCTAGAACGCAAATTAAAGCTCCCACCTGGGAATAGACAATAGACAACTACACACACACACACATATATATATATATAAGAGAGAGAGAGAGAGAGAGAGAGAGAGAGAGAGAGAAATGGACTTGAAATGTCGGTCAAATTTGACACATCAGAATACTTTGTCTTGTTCAACAAAGGGTTACTAATACAAGGGGTCTCAAACTGTGTATATATCGACCCCAGTTTGCCATGAATAAAATAACTGCTGGCAGGTAAAACAGGACACGAAGAGAGTATAAATAGAATTAATATATAAATACAAGAAAATTACTGAAGAAAATAAAAATTTGACAAAAAAGACATTTTGGGCATAGATTTGTGCAAATTTGTTTTCGAACATTACTAGAATTATTACTGGAGCTACGGAGTTTGGGGAGTTTTGTACAAAACTCTTGGCAAATTGGGTGCCATTTCTGCAGATAGGGGCGGAGCCATATGGGGAAACCAGTGGAATGAAGTAAATCCTTCGCCTACAGACCATTTAAACATATATTATAGCAATCAGGTTGGATACGCCCCTGCTGTTGACAATCGTGATTGTCACTGCTGTAATCAATGATTGATCCTTTGTCTTAAGTTACGATAAATTTCTGAATTTGTTTTTGTTTTGATTGATGAGATGACATATTGCCTGGAGTAATGGTTGGTGGCGACATTGCACATTTTAGACTTGTCATATTGTCTTAATTACGAGTTACTAGAGTAGGTCAAGTAAGGGATCGGGTACGGGAGATACTTTAGTCGTTGGATCATCACTACTGCACATCGAATCATTTAGTCCATAAGCGTTCCGATCTTCTTTTCCTCAGTGTCTCTCTCTTTCTCTGTCTTTTAAACCCAGATAGTTCATAGTTCATAAGTACGGTTCCAACTTCACTGCAACGGGTCACCCCATAATTGCTCCGTTCCTGTGCCAATGAAAATCACACGAAATGCCAACAACTGTGAAATGTTTCATGTGTGAACTAATTCCAGAATGAAACAGCCGCGTACCGCCACAAAAAGCAACCTGCACCGCATAAAATGCATATGGCCGTCGCTAATGTAGCAACACAAAACTGTTCATCACTTGAATTGCAATTCTTGTCGAAGGGAACATCAATCACGACAAAATCCAGCTTTCTGCACCCACAATATAACTGCATACGGCAGATTGAGTTTGTTCGTCATAACCGCTGTCCGCCATTTTCTGAATACACACAACAAACGGACGGTTGATACAGCAGAAAGCATTCCATGTAACATTCATAGCTCACAGCGTTGCTCAAGCACTAACGCAGTAGCTCGGCAAACGAAACCGGAAAATACCCGACTAAACATAGCGGAAATGCACTAGCAAAGTCGTGTTCAGAATCAAACCGTTCTGACTCTGAATGGCCCTCCCGCATTCCGCCATGAACCCAGATTGGGGCATAAATCCTCAACCAACCCATGTCAAATCTTTCTACATGTAACTATCTCCTGCAGCTCCCTCCAGCTCTTCTTTATTTTGTTGATCTCTGCCTCCAAGTCCAGTCTCCGTGTATTTTTCGGTCTCCCATTCTTTCGTTGTCCCAGTGGGTTTCAGGTAAGGGCCCTTCTTGTTATACTCCCCTATGTTTTCGCAAAGTGTGTCCTATCTAGCGCCAGCGTCTTTTCAGTGTGTGGTCACTAACGACACCATTTCTTTGTTTGTTTACTATTCATCTTTGACTTCCAGAATAGTGCTCTTATCTAGCTACACCACATTTAACTTGGTATTTTTGCAGACTGGTTAAGGTTGTAGATTCACCACTGTTACTTGGATAATTTACACTTCTCTCTCTTATGTCATTCAGAATACAGCCTAATCATTGCTGGTCCGCTTTTAACAGCAACCACACCGGCAAGCCTACCTGCGCGTTCATTTCCCTGAAACCTGCATGTATTGGCACACAAATAAAACTGCTGGGATACGGGAGAGTTGAGAGATACAAGACACTTGAAAGAAGATAGAGATACAAGACACGTGAAAGAAGATAGAGATACAAGACACTTGAAAGAAGATAGCGATACAAGACACGTGAAAGAAGATAGTCTGTATTTTAAAGGAGCTGAAGTGGAAATTGTAATGTAAGCACGAAAGTGGAAATTGAAATGAAAGCACGAAAGTGGAAATTGAAAAGCAGGGAAGGAAATGAGATACGTTGTGATCAATGAATAAGAGCTAGGACAAACTTATGTGAATAGGACTCAGTGAATGAGATGACAGAGTTAGGGTCAGTGAACCAGAGCTGACCAAGACACCACTCCACCTGGGAATAGGACGCAGTGAATGAGGTGACAGAAGTTAGAGTCAGTGAACTAGAGCTGACCCAGACCCTCTCCATTTTCTAGTGATATTTCATGTGATGTTCTGTCTCACAACACCCTAACTAAACGAGGATAAATTAAAAAGAGAAGGAAAACTAAGTCTTAAAAATACCATGATGAAAACGGATATAAAATAGCCCACGTGTAGATATATACCATCACAAACACATTTACAAACGGACAAAAATTCGTAGATATGGAATCCTCGCTGAAAAATGCGATACATCGTAACAAGTGATCTCTTCGGGGCCAACTGAAGAAAAAAAATAGAAGTTAAAATTAGATCAAGTGAAAGACAGACAAGAAAGTTGAAAGGAGATTAAGTGAAAAATTGTTAAGAAAGTTGAAAAGAGATCGATCATGTGAAAGAAGACAAGAAAGTTGGAAGAAACTAAATTGAAGCTGTGAGATCGTTGTTTCGTGTGAAAATAGATAGGACAGAAATATGAAGAAAAAACTGCAGTAGAATGCAGTTATCTGACATTTAATAAACTCACTATCAAATGATTGTCTTATCAATATTTTAAGCCACTTTTTTTAAAATCCTGAAAAAAAGATGCCGTCGAACCTTAGACATAACTGAAGATGTCAATATGAAACTTAGACAAAGCGAAACTATTGAATAACAAAATGTACGAATTCCTATAGCACAGCGACGTTTATTTACACTTTCTTCAGCTCAAAGAGTTCCTAGTTACGGTGTCAACTGTTGTTGTGCGCATGTGCAGTGATACAGGAAGTTCAGAAATTCCTCAAATTGAATGGATCGTTCTTCATATCGTAAAGCAAATGGATTTGTTGCTTTTTAACCTAGCATTTAAAACTTGAATCAAGACCAATTTTAACTTATATCCTAAAGTAAGTAATCATGGTTGGCTTTGTTTGCAAGAAACTTTAAACATGTGTGTCTTTGTGTTTCTCATTCTAGAAAGCATCTCACTCGTCACCACTTTAATTTAAATTTAGATGGATGATTGAATTCAATCTTTCTACCAACACTGTGCTACCAGAGCCAAACATGGGCACTGACAAAAGAACAAGAAAGGAAAATTACCACATGCGAAATGAGATGCCTGAGGAAAGCAGTAAATAAAACAAGAAGAGACCATATAAGAAATGAGGAAATTAGAAGAACAGTCGGAACAACACCTGCTATTAGATTTATTGAAAAACAGAGACTCAAATGGTTTGGCCACTTGGTCAGAATGAACCCGAATACACCAGTTGCAAGAGCGTACAACCTGCAAATGGAATCATCAAGAGGAAGGGGCAGACCAAGAAAAGATGGGTTGATGGAGTTACAGACATCTTAAAACTCCACAATACCACACCATATCAAGCGACCGAGCGTGCATTATCTCGGAAACCGATCATCAGTTAAACCTGCTACGCCTAGCGGCAAAAAAGCAGAGAAGGACAAAAGAAAGAAAGAAGATTGGTCATTGAATTTGAACTTTTTGTGTTTATTTTTGCTGACGATCTAGCAATCATATCAACTACAGAGGAACAGCAGCACATTAACAGACTCCAGTTAACATGCAATGAATACAATATAAGAATAAACATTAGACAAAACAAAGTAATGACATTCTCGAGAGATCAAAACGCTACCAATATATATCTCCATTGACAAACATTAACATCAATTTAAAACAAGTTAACGAAATTCAACACAGGTGCAATAAATCAAATCATATGACAAATGGCTCAAATTTTGAAATGCAATTATGTCACAAAATTAAGAACGAAAATCCAGTCCTTCGAAACTAAATGCTACAGAAAGATCCTACGAATACCATGGACAGAAAACAGAAAGAACATTGATGTCCGGAAAGAACTAAACGTTAAAGAGAATTGGCTGATAAACAACATACTATACAGAAAAATTACATACTTTGGTCACATCAAGCATCACGATGGCCTGGAAAGAACAATACTAGAGGGCAGGGTCCCAGGACGCAGAGGCAGACCAAGAAGAAGATGGCTACAAGATATTAAAGAAACCATGAACATGACCATCGACGAAGTGGGTGAACTGGCAAGAGACAGTGAATTTCAGATGTGCTGCAAAGAGAGCAACGTCCTATAAAGAATACGCACCTTGATGATGAATTATGTCACAATGAACACCAAAAGTGCATTGTACAACACAATCTTTCTCCCAACCATTATGCTATCAGTGCCAAACCTGGACCCTGACATCAAATGATAGAAGAAAACTAGTCTACGCAGAATGCTACGAGTGTCAAGAAGAGATCGGTTTAAAAATGAAGGCATCATGTATGTCCCGTACTTGATAAAGACTATTTAATCAAAACTTCAACTTCGTCTTTTGCTCTCCGTTATAAAATTTTAAGATTTGTTTATCTGTCACCATTGACAACCAGTTTATGTTTCCCTAAATTCATTTTTCTTATTTCCTACAGAAAAAAGACACATATACTTCAACCAAAACCATAGTAAATAACCATGAACCGTTTGCATATGATGGATCATGTCCACCTGGTTGGTGAAGAGGAGGATGATTACTCTGGGTTCAATGACTACAATGCTGTTCTTGACACAGAAGTATGTCCAAATCATCATCATCTAGTAGCTTGTCCTGATCAGAACTTTTGTCACTTACAGTCCTTTGGAATTTCTCTCTTCATAGGCCAGATGTCCTGCCTCTGCAGCCGTCATGTTCAAACCATCAGTTACATCCTGAATCCACTTTCTCCGTGGTCTTCCTCTTCTTCTCTTTGCCGGTATGCCTCCTTCCATAATGGTCTTCGCTAACCCTTCGTGTCTTTTTATATGTCCAAAATACTTCAATTTTTGCATTCTTATTTGTAGCATTAGCCAGTTTTCTTTGATTGTGATTTCTTTCTGGATAGATCTATTTGTTCTCTTCTCTGTCCATGATATACAAAGGGCTCTTCTGTAACACTTATATTCAAAAGCACATATATGCTTTTCACTGCCTTGTTAAATATCCATGTTTCATAACCATATGTTGCCACTGGGAATATGCATGCGAAGACTATTATGGAAGGAAACATCTCGATAAAGAGGAAAAGAGAAAGACCACAGAGAAGATGGATTCAAGATGTGACTGATGATTTGAGCATGGTGCCTGGAGAGGTCTATGAAAGAGAGAAATTCTAAAGTACTGTTAGCGTGGCAAAATTCTGCTCAGAACATTATATTGGATGATGATGATGAGCCTGGGTTAATTGCTATCACAGTGAAGTCTTCAGCATAAAAGGTCTGCTATAGTTCTCCATCTTCAACTGTCATACAAGTGTGAAGAAGTAAAGCCCAGATCAGATATTGATCTATCAATCCAAGTTTTTCTCTGTCCTCACACCATAATCCACTGTAGAAAGTGAGACAAACCACATGTCATGTACCATTTAAAAAATGCAAGAAAAATGTGTAATTTGTTTCGTGTATTTATTCTAGGATTTGGCACATGATGAAACTTTTCAAAAAGCTGTACTTAGAACAAGTCATGGACGACGACCTCCGGTAAGAGAAATACATTTCACATTTACTATATTAATCTTTCATTTATTTGTTTCGGAAATTCATTTGGCAAATATAGCAATTCTACTTTTTCTTATTCCTTGCTGTTCTTCATGTAACATTACTTACTGATTCTCTTCATGTAACATTACTTACTGATTCTCTTCATGTAATATTACTTACTGATTCTCTTCATGTAACATTACTTACTAATTCTCTTCATGTAACATTACTTACTAATTCTCTTCATGTAACATTACTTACTGATTCTCTTCATGTAACATTACTTACTGATTCTCTTCATGTAGCATTACTTACTGATTCTCTTCATGTAATATTACTTACTGATTCTCTTCATGTAACATTACTTACTAATTCTCTTCATGCATGCCTGGTGGTAACACATGAAGCTTCAGTTAGAGCTTTCCATGCTCTCTTATCTCTTGCAACCTTTGATGCAGTATTCTTCTTCTTCAGCAATCTCTGGTCATACTGTGAACCACAAACTGTGCAGTCGGCTTCAAGTCTGTCAGGTTTCCTTCTTCAGCAATCTCTGGTGATGCACTTAGTTTACTGTGGACCACAAACTGGACAGTCGGCTTCAGGTCTGTCAGGTTTCCCCAAGCTTAGTTTCAGGTCAACTGAGTGTGACCACGTGTTGCTTCTCAGCTCACCCAGGATAGGATTGTCTTGACATGCTCCAGAGTCTGTTCCGCCTGCTGACACTGGCAGAGAGCTATTTGACTTATTCCTAGTCTATGTGGAATAGTCTGTTGACTATTCCACAACAGAGCATGTCTATAGAACAGTTTTTCTTCGATTATTTGTCCATCATGTTGTTTTTGGTTTACCACTCTTTTCTTCTCCCATCTGGTGTTCACGTGATGGCTGTTTTTTTTCCTGATATATCATGATTCATTCACAAAACCACCCAAAACACAACAAGGATGTTGGATATTACCAACTGTCCAGAAGGGACCAGACTGCCATACTTCACCTCTGGACATGTCACAACAGAATGAGACACCACCTGTACACTAAATTCAAGATAGGCACCAACGACCTGTGCTCCTGTGGCGTCACAGTATGACAGCAGAGCATGTCCTACAGAACTCCCCTCAGTATGCAGACTTGAGAAGAAAATGTGACCCACTTACACCAGCGTCCAAGTGAGGGCTACCCTTGCAGGCATTTCTTGTCTCATTCTCATAACATGTCCGAGCCATTTCCATCTTCTCTTTTGAGTATGTCATTCATTGCCTCTTGTCTTGTATCTTGGAGTAGTTGGTTATTGGATATTTTTACTGGCCAAAAGATTCCCAAGATTCTGCGAAGACAAGAGTGGTGGAAAACTGACAGCCTGCTAGTATCTCCTTTGGTCATCCTCCAACACTCCGATCCGTAGAGCAAAACTGGCAAAACAATGCTTTTATAGAGTTTAAGTTTTGTGGTCCTATTGTAGATTTTGGACTTCCATACTGGTTTCATTCTGGCAAAAGCGGTTCTGGCCTTACTTAGATGTGACTCTTCATGTAACATTACTTACTGATTCTCTTCATGTAACATTACTTACTGATTCTCTTCATGTAACATTACTTACTGATTCTCTTCATGTAACATTACTTACTGATTCTCTTCATGTAACATTACTTACTGATTCTCTTCATGTAATATTACTTACTGATTCTCTTCATGTAACATTACTTACTGATCCTCTTCATGCATGCCTGGTGGTAACACATGAAGCTTCAGTTAGAGCTTTCCATGCTGTCTTATCTCTTGCAACCTTTGATGCAGTATTCTTCTTCTTCAGCAATCTCTGGTCATACTGTGGACTACAAACTGTGCAGTCGGCTTCAGGTCTTTCAGGTTTCCTTCTTCAGAAATCTCTGATCATGCGCTTAGTTTACTGTGGACCACAAACTGGGCAGTTGGCTTAAAGTCTGTCAGGTTTCCTTCTTCAGCAATCTCTGGTCATGCACTTAGTTTATTGTGGACCACAAACTGGACAGTCGGCTTCAGGTCTGTCAGGTTTCCCCAAGCTTAGTTTCAGGTCAACTGAGTTTAACCACGTGTTGCTTCTCAGCTCACCCAGGATATTACTGTCTTGACATGCTCCAGAGTCTGTTCCGCCTGCTGACACTG
Source organism: Arion vulgaris (assembly GCA_020796225.1). Lineage (NCBI taxonomy): Eukaryota > Metazoa > Mollusca > Gastropoda > Stylommatophora > Arionidae > Arion > Arion vulgaris. Next base: position 31,827,576 of record CM036755.1, read on the forward strand.
GCAGAGAGCTGTTTGACTTATTCCTAGTCTATGTGTCTGTTGACTATTCCACAACAGAGCATGTCTACAGAACAGTTTTTCTTCTATTATTTGTCCACCATGTTGTTTTTGGTTTGCCACTCTTTTCTTCTCCCATCTGGTGTTCACGTGATGGCTGTTTTTTTCCTGATATATCATGATTCATTCACAAAATCACCCAAAACACAACAAGGATATTGGATATTACAAACTGTCCAGAAGGGACCAGACTGCCATACTTCACCTCTGGACATGTCACAACAGAATGAGACACCACCTGTACACTAAATTCAAGATAAGCACCAACGACCTGTGCTCCTGTGGCGTCATGAGTATGACAGCAGAGCATGTCATACAGAACTCTCCCCCCCCCCTCAGTATGCAGACTTGAGAAGAAAAAGGTGACCCACTTACACCAGCGTCCAATACAAACTGTATGTCGTGGCTGACAATCTGAGGCAGACGGCTGCCTTTATTAGAAAATCAGAAATCCAAATCTAGTGAAAACCCAGAAGAAGAAGTAGATTCACAAAACATGATCAAGTCATTTCCATCCACTTTCTTTTATGATGGTATTCTTTGTTTTCTGTTTAGTTGTCTGTATAATCCAATCTGTTAGATATTCTTTCTGTTTAGTTGTCTGTATAATCTAATCTGTTAGATAATCTTTCTGTTTAGTTGTCTGTATAATCTAATCTGTTAGATAATCTTTCTGTTTAGTTGTCTGTATAATCTCTTCTCTTCTCTTTAGCCTGTTACCCCCTTGGCGTTTAGGGCAGCAACAAACGTACACCATTCTTCCCTTTTCATGGCCTTCCTCTGTATTGTGTTCCAGCTATGATTCATTTCCTTCAGCTCTTGCTCTATCGCTTTCCTCCAGGTCGCCTTGGGTCTTCCACGCTTGCGCCTACCCTCTGGAGTCCATCTCAGTGCAGTTTTCGTGTCGGAGCCAGTCTCGATGCGCATCACATGTCCAATCCATCTCTAGCGTTGTCTTCGGATGATAGTGCCCATATTCTCTTGTTGGCATCGTGCAAGCAATTCTTGATTCGAGATAGTAGTCGGCCAGTACACGCGTAAGATTTTTCGGAGACAAGTTGTATGAAAGGCGGAGAGTCTGGACATATCCTGTTCTGTCATTCTCCAGCATTCCGATCCGGACAGCAATGTTGACAGCACACAGCTGTTATAGATACTAGTCTTGTTTCTGATGCGTCTGTATAATCTAATTGTTAGATAATCTTTCTGTTTAGTTGTCTGTATAATCTAATTGTTAGATAATCTTTCTGTTTAGTTGTCTGTATAATCTAATCTGTTAGATATTCTTTCTGTTTAGTTGTCTGTATAATCTAATCTGTTAGATAATCTTTCTGTTAAGTTGTCTGTATAATCCAATCTGTTAGATATTCTATCTGACCAGAATATTCTCATGATTATGTGCAGGTATGATTGGTGGAAGGTAGTCTTCATGCTTCTCTTATTGTCATTCTCCAAAACTGTGATCCACAAAGCTGGACTTGTAAAATTATACTTCCATGCATCGTTTATGTTTGATCTCTTTGCTATAAATGCTTCATTTCCACACTGATTTCATCCTGGCGAAGGTGGCTACAGCCTCATTCAAGTAGTAGCTTGCCTTGCTGGAACATCTCCTTCATCACAGCCCGCCTGAAAAACTCTAGTAAGTTCTCCCGCCTCTTACAGCGTCATGTTCAAGGTTTCTTTAATGCCCCCCCTGCCGCCTTCATCATGGTCATTCCCTGCCTCATACTCTAGGAACCATGCCTTCCATTACAGTTTGTTACAAACCACTAGCCTTATTCATGTCACATAATTGCAGCTACTACTTCCCCCTGATGTTTCTTAAGCTCTGTCCATGACCTTATCTGATCTAATTTACTGTTCTGTATCAGGTGATCTTCCACCTCTCCATTTTTGCTTCCTTGGGTTCTAGTCAAGTGCATATTTGGTTATATTGTTATGTTGGTCCTACACCTGTAGGATAACGTCCACACACCATGGCTCAGATCAAATAACAGCAAATTAACCAGCCGAAAATTGATCATTCATGTGACAAGCCCATATTTCGCTAACGGCTGAGAATGTTCCTAATCCAGAAAAACCTCATTTAGTCAGAAAGGGCGATTAGTGTAGACATACTCATAGGTGAAGATCATAAAGTCCAAATATACAGCCAAAAATTATTGTTAAAGAGCAACGAATACATGAAGGAAGGAAAGTGGAGGAGGGGGAGGCTGACTGTCAGCGAGACAGACTCAAAACATTTTCTGTAGGCCCAAATTTGGAAGCTCTGTCCTACACGTGTATGGTACCATACACAGGTAAGGGTCGAAAATCTGAGAGTGCAACATACACTCGTTCTTGGCAAAGATTAATTATATATCATGATCAAATTGGTTGTAAAGAACGAAAGCAAACAAACGTATTGTTATGTTGTATTCTGATTATCTTTTTTCACCTGAAAGTGATTAATTACCTGGATGTACTTTCTCACCTGGATGTACTTTCTCACCTGGACGTACTTTCTCACCTTGATGTACTGTCTCATCTGGATGTACTTTCTCATCTGGATGCCCTTTCTCACCGGGAAGAGATTAATTACATGGATGTCATTTCTCACCTGGATGTTATTTCTAACCTGGATGCCATTTCTCACCTGGATGTACTTTCTACCTGGTGCTTTCTCACCTGGATGACATTTCTTACCTGGATGTCATTTCTCACCTGGATGTAATTTCTCACCTAGATATCATTTCTCACCTGGAAGCGAATATTTACCTGGATGTACTTTTTCTTATAAAATCAATAATTGTGTTTCAGACTCAGGCTAAATTTGGAGCAGTCAAGGCCGGAGGTCTGGAACGTCTAGGAACAGCATCCAGAGGACATATTCCTCTGCAGTCATCACTGGGTAGGCCTGGTAGTGGGATGACCATCCAGGGGGGTCAAGCTCGACCGATGACAGCTGTCAGAGCGGCTGGATTTACGTCAGCTGGTAACAGACGTAAGTTGTTGAACATCAATGGAACATTATTTTTTTTATTTATTTGGAGCAGCCATTTTTTAATGTATGGAGCTATGATTGATATCAATCAAGTGCCAGTTAGCGTAGGTGATCATGTCACTCCTCATCCTTCTGCCTCTGGTACAATCCATCACTGAACCATCACCGAACCACATTTTCAAGCCGTCCTAAATTTTGTTCCTTTGTCTCCCTCTATCTCTCTGTCTCTGTATTTTGCTTGTTGTAACCAAATGTTCTAAACTGTCCCTTCTAATTATATGTCTAAAAAACCTTGATTGTCTGCTTCTTATTTGATTGATTAGATTTCAATATGAATCTGACTCCGACAAGATCTCTTCATTTGTCTTTCTAGCTGTCCATGGAACTTTCAACATTCTTCTGAGAAACCACATTTCTGTGGCTTCCAATGTTCATATCATGATTGAAAGATTCAGACCTTTGTCAGTGGATATCTTCAGTGGATCCTCAGACTGAGAAGGTATGACAGAGCTGTAAATATTGACCCGTTGATAAGAACAGGACAGAAACCCATGCTGACCCAGGTTAAAAGGAGAAAATTGTGAGGGGTTGGGCATACCCTATGGAAGACATAGTCGAGTGTCACTAGACAAGCGTTGAGTGAAACCCACAAGGAAAATGGAAAAGAGGATGTCCTAAACAGACCTGGAGACAAGGTCTTCTTGAGGAACTGAAGAGTGCTCGACTATCCTGGGAGATCACAAAGAAAACAGCCAGAAACCCGGAATAAGTGGTGAACAACTGTTGAGGCCCTATGCTCCATGACGAGCGGAGAGGAATAAGTCATGATTGAAAGTTGTTTCATCCTTTTGTTTAGAAATAATAGTTGTCTTTTGTAGAGAACACTTGTTAAAAGTTTATATTTTCTTTTGAGGTTGGGCACACTAGGTCAAGCAAGGATACACTAGGTCAGGCAAGGATTTACTAGGTCAAGCAAGGAACACTAGATCAGGCAAAGACAGACTAGGTCAGGCAAGGATTTACTAGGTCAGGCAAAGACAGACTAGGTCAGGCAAGGATTTACTAGGTCAAGCAAGGAACACCAGGTCAAGCAAGGAACACTAGTCGTGAGCCCTATGTCAAGGCAAGGAATGTCATGAGGGTCAGCTTAGGAACTACAGGTTAGCAAAGAACACTAGTCAAAAGTTATACATAGGTCGGGGCACACTAGGTCAAGCAAGGACCACTAGGTCAAGCAAGGATCACTAGGCAGCAAGGAACCAGGTCAAGATAGAACAAATAGTCAAGCAAGGACACGCTAGGTCAAGCAAGAACACAACAAAAATAATCTGTAACATTCCAAAACCATATTGTTTTGTTTTAATTGTCTTGTCTGTCCTCAGCTGGAGTTGGATTTGATCCTCTACATCAGCCAGGCAAAGGCCCTGCCCCACCATTGGAGGCCAAGGCAGAAGACAGGTAAAATACATGAATGTGAGTAATTCTCATATAAGTGGACAGACTCTTCTTCAGCAGAAGTGGCCTCAATGCACTCCACGCAGACATAGGTTCTTAATCTTCTCCAGCGCCCGCCTGCCCAGCGTGTTCGTAGCACGTTGGACGACGGTGTGACAAGCTCTCTGTGAGTGCAGGTTCAATTCCGCGGGCTGGCAGAAAAAGCCACAGATTATCCAGATTTACTGTGTTCGTGGCACCGAACCGAAGGGTTACGATGTCCATGGCACCGAGCCGAAGAGCTGAAAGCTTAAGTGCTTCTGGGTTGAAAAAAAATCTCCAGCAGATATTAAACATTAAGGTGAAGTATGCATCGCTAAAGATCTCTAAAAGAATGAGAGAAATACACCTGCAACTAAGCTAGCTATAATTTCTCAGGTGGTCTGAAATGTAGACGATAACACATACATATTGTGGCTTATGCTAAAAATAGAAGTGAAACGGAGTTAACCATTCATTCTACGATACACTGTGACTTAACAAAACTCGAGATTTGATCATGAATGATCATGATACTAGTTTGTGAACAGTTAATAAACAATTTATCCATTCATAATTTTTTTAATGCTGATGTATTCATAACTGGATTACCAATATAAAGAGAGTAGTCGGACTTGTTTATTTAACCTATTATTCATCAAGACCCTTCGTAAGTGGGATTTTTGTTCTCCCAATTTCCATTTTTATTTTTAATGAATATTAATATGTTTTCCTGCATACTTAAACCTGCATTATATTTGCTAATACAATAAGTATTTTGTAAAACTATATTCATGTGTCGTCTATGTGATATATAATAAGTTATATTGTAAATCATATTTAGAAACAATATTTTCATTTTGCTAAGCTACGAATGCAATTTTTTTTGGAATTGAATAAATAATTTCCTCAAGAGGCAAAAAAACTCTGCAGCGAATCACTGAAGTTTTTGTGAGGCTCAGTTTGTTCTTCTTTTAATTTCTTTTGATAGCAGAGAATAAGTTAAGAAAATACTGCAGTTTTTTTGTTCAATTTTACTGCATATCTCGAACTCAGATCATTTGAAGCTGTTTCATAAACTTGGAATCTGTTGGTTTTTTTGCTGAGTTCGCTGAATATTATTTAGTTGGATAAGAAAATTATCAAAAACAGATAAAATATGTGCCCGAGTGGTTACCGGGGCCCAAATTTGAGGTGTAAAGAATAGATAAGCAGAGAACATAAAGATATCAACATAAAAATAAATGACCAAAAGCTAAAGCAGGTGAGAGAATTCAAATACCTTGGAAGTATCTTCACATCTGATAGTAGACTGGACAGAGAGATCGAAACTAGAATCCAGCAAGCCAACAACATTACATACCAGCTTACCCCAATTTTGAAACACCCAGCTATTCCAGTAGTGACTAAAAGACAGATTATAAATTCAATATTTATACCAACACTGTGCTACCAGAGCCAAACATGGGCACTGACAAAAGAACAAGAAAGGAAAATTACCACATGCGAAATGAGATGCCTGAGGAAGGCAGTAAATAAAACAAGAAGAGACCTTATTAGAAATGAGGAAATTAGAAGAACAGTCGGAACAACACCTGCTATTAGATTTATTGAAAAACAGAGACTCAAATGGTTTGGCCACTTGGTCAGAATGAACCCGAATACACCAGTTGCAAGAGCGCACAACCTGAAAATGGAATCATCAAGAGGAAGGGCAGACCAAAAAAAATGGGTTGATGGAGTTACAGACATCTTAAAACTCCACAATACCACACCATATCAAGTGACCGAGCGTGCATTATCTCAGAAACTGATCATCAGTTAAACCTGCTACGCCTAGCGGCAAAAAAGCAGAGAAGGACAAAAGAAAAAGAAAGAAAGAATAGATCCACTGTTACCTGCCACCATGTCGTAAGAGGCGACTAAGGAGGTTTGGCTGAAATGGATGCATGTGTCCTAAACTTGTAGAAGTCTATGCATTTAGGGGCCTACCAAACCAATGTGCAACATATATACATTCTTGACAAAGATCAAACATATCACAAAGAGTGATTAAAATTGGTCGTAAAGAATGAACGCAAAGTAGAAGAAGAAGATAAAATATGCAAATAGTCCCACATAAATAATAGATAACTTATCCTTTTTTTTTAATTATATTGACAGCCCTGAAGAGAAAATTCGACAGTTAGAGAGAAAAGTCAACGAACTTATTGAGGAGAGCTGTTTGGCTAACAGTCGTGGAGAACTTCAGTTGGTAGGCTATTTGTTTCTAAAGTCTTGGTATTATTTATTTTGTTTATCTCTCTCTCTTGCGATCACGGCCAGACGATGTACCAGATCTCCCCATAAATTCTATTCATGTGGAAATCTGGTTCATGCAGCTTAGCATTGGTGTGTTTTACATCACATCTTCAGCACCATTTGGAGCTCTGGTGCTTATCCTTTGGTGATGTGTCCGGTTTCAGCCAGCGTTTCCTCGGTTCACTCTCCGTTCTGTAGCCATCTAGTGTTTTTTACGGTGTGGGGTAGCCAACCCCACGCCCAACCTCCTTAGTCGCCTCTTACGACATGTGTGGCAGGTAACAGTGGTTCTATTCTTTACACCCCAATTTGGGCCCCGGTAACCACTTGGGCGATTTTGTCGTATAACTCTGTGTGTCTTAGGCCTAAACATCAGTCTTATCTATATGTGCTGTGAAGCGTCGTGGGTAGTTTCAGTTTTTTATTCTGTGCCAGGTGTGTTGCATCTGTAGTTGATAGTCTTTGATGTCGCAGGATATCTGTGATATTATCTATCCATCTGGTTCTTGGTCTTCCTCAGGCTCTGCGGCTCGGTTGCCGGTTGTTGTAAGTGTGAGATGGTAGTAGATCTGGTTTCATTCTCATTAAGTGACCGAACCATTTTATTTGTTGTCTTCTAATATGTTTGACCGTGAGCACCGATAGCTTAAGTGGTAGTGAGCTTCATCCCAACACAAGAGTACCTGGTTCAAACTCTGTGGACCGTGAGCGCCGATAGCTTAAGTGGTAGTGAGCTTCATCACAACACAAGAGTACCTGGTTCAAACTCTGTGGACCGTGAGCGCCGATAGCTTAAGTGGTAGTGAGCTTCATCACAACACAAGAGTACCTGGTTCAAACTCTGTGGAGCATCAGTGGTAGTGCTCCCCACAATAGCCTTAAGATAGCGGTAGTGAGCTTCATCCCAACACAAGAGTACCTGGTTCAAACTCTGTGGCCTGCAGATTGGAAGCAAATTCGTTCCCTTGAATTTTTACGAACAGTAGGAATAGACCTTACCATTAAGAAAGCAATGACAAACTATTAAACGTATAAGTGGTGCCTAGAAAATCCTCTTATACGTTCAGTAGTTTGCCATTGCTTTCTGAACGGTGAGGTCAGGTTTTACCGTTCATAAAATTCCACGAGAACAAATTTGTTTCCAAACTGCGGGCCGCATAGTTTGAACCAGATTGACTTGGGTTGTGATGGAGCTCACTACCGCTTAAGCCACAGGTGTCTACATAAGAATACACGTATAAAATTTCTTCTTTTATCATCACACTGTTACCTGGTTGTTGCCCAGTGTCATGGTTTTCTGTTTTTCTCTTACGCTACTCTAGTGGCTTGGGTGATAGTTATTTTTGCTTTTTTGACAGGATTCTGCTATGCCACCTAACCATCTTTTTCGTTGTCTTCTTTCCTGATGTTCTGTTGTAGAAGACTGTGTATACTGTTGAGTTTGGATGCATTCTTATTAAGTGGCCAAACCACTTCATTCTTTGTTTCTCAATGTAATTCAAGCAAGGTTGTGTGCCAACTTTCTTTCTTATGCTGATGTTGGTGACTATCTTTTCTGGTGTTGTTGGTAACTTATCATAATCACATTTCACATTTATTTATTTTTTACGACTGTGCTTTGCTCATTGTCCATGTTTGGCCCTGGTAACATACAGTAGGCATGAAAATGCTGTTAAAATATATAAAAAATGATACATTTGCAGGCTTTGGATAAAGCTAAAGAAGCTGGAAGAAAAGAGAGAGTTTTGGTCCGACAGAGAGAACAACTAGCCATGGGAGACCAAATTAATTTAGATCTGACCTACTCGGTAAGTCTTTCCGTTGTGCTTGAGTTTTATATTTTTATTTTCAAGAAACTTTGACATTTTTTTCAGAATGTCTTATAGTTTGTTTTCACTAATTCAACCATTTTGGTAAATAAAGGCCTTTTGGTCAAAACATCGATGTTTCTTGTTTTTATATTTTGTAAAACTACCTTAAATAGCAGGAAACATAATAAACTAAACGTTGCTCATGTCAACAGACTTGAATCAAATAAGTAGAAGAGCTCAAATACATAAGAAGGAGGCGACTATCGCAGACTGATCACAAGATCAGCTATGAGGAGGCCAGAACAACCAACGGTTGGCAGTACAATAAAAAATGGCCGAAAGACTACCCACAACACAACAGTAGTGATGGGTACTATGGTCTGTCCCGTAGTGAACAAGTTGCCATATTCCTCCTCCATACGGGCCATAAAAGACTCCAGGCCCACATGTTTAACGAATTTAAAATTGGCACAACTAGCCTGTGCCACTGTGAAAAGGTGGACATGACGGCAGAGCACATTCTGCAAGACTGCCAGCTGTTAGAAGCCCTGAGAAAAGAAACTTGGCCCGATAATACAGGGCTTTGCGAAGAAAAACTGTACGGAGGGATGGAGCCCCTAAAAGAAACAACAAAATTCATGAAAAAATTTGGTTCATCAGTCTAGGCGGGTATCGCAAGAGAAATACATAAGAAGAATATTTACTTTACAGAAGTTGGAAGACTTGACAGAGAAGAAATAGAAACTAGAGTCCAGAAGGCAAATGCTGGGCTACAACTCCGTAGCAGGAGGGTGACAAAAGAAGAAAGAATAAAATATTCGACCAAATGAAGAAAACAAATCAGTATATTAACTCTTAGAACCTGGGCTCCTGATATTTCTGGATTGAATGTAAGCCTTGTATATCCTGAGCTCTCGATATATCGGTCGTATAATAATTTTTCATTATGTTTTGGTATTTAAAAATAATTTGTGTACAAATGTGATGTCAAACACAATCCACGTGTTCTACAAGGGTTTTTTTGAGATAACGGACGCTGTTGTGTGATTTTTTTTTTTTACTGATAAGGTAATTAGTTAAGTATTTTCATGGTGAAAAGATGTTCTGAAAACTTAGGAAATAATCACTCTTAAAGTATAACAACAGAGCACGCTGCTGAACTTTTTTTTAATAACTCTGCAGATAAATTAGACTTAGAATGGGATTATTCTGATAAGGATATAGAAAGTGAGTTAGATGATCATTTAGACGACAAGAATTGTTTTAATCGATTTATATTCAAGCTATAAATGTTCAATCTGGAGACAAATCTTCATATATAGGAGTATTTACGGCAGTACTCCCATATTATATCAAATAAATTTTAAAGTTTAGTATTCTGCAAATAGATAATAAGCAGGAATAACGGAGATGATGGGGTAAATCAATAACAAATTATAGAGCACTTAAGTGTGCTAAATAATCTTTTTTTTAATATAACTCTGATATGGACTGTTTTTGTTCAGGAGCTCCGGGAAGAGATTTTTAAGGTACAGGTGGCCAGGGTTCAAAGGTTAACATGGAAGTTTGCATATAAGAAAGTTTAAATATTTTTGGTTTGTTTTTGCAGGTTCGAATTGGCAAAGCATTTGATTTAGTTTTAATACTATATAACTTGCAGTTCCATATTTTATTTATACTTTTAAAAGCTGATGTTGCTATGATACGAATTGTCAAAGCAACATCAGCTTTTAAAAGTCTAAATAAAATATGGAACTGCACGATATATAGTATTAAAACTAAATTATGAATTTTCAGTTCAAATGCTGTATCAATCCTAACATATGCCTGCGAGGTTTGGATAATGACTAAAGATATAGAAAGCAAGTTGAATGCATTTGAAAATAGATGTCTGCGAAAAATAATAAATATAAAATGGAACGAATTCAGAAGAAGTGATGAAATCAGAGTAATGTCTGGTCAACAACTAGTAACAACTGTTATAAAAAGAAGATGGAGATATGTTGGACACACCTTGAGAAGAAAGGATCAACAAATATCAAAGCAGACATTGACGTGGGAGGCAAAGGATTCAAGGAAGAGAGGACTACCTAAGGAGACCCTGAAATGAACTTTGCTGAGAGGGGCAAGAAATATTGATCTCAGTTCCATGAAAGAAATTGAGCGAGTTGCCCGGGATAGAGCGGTATGGAGAAATTGTTTGCAGGCCCTATGTAACGTATAACGGTATGAGAGGAATTATTATTTTGCAGGTATTATTCAATCTGGCAAATCAGTATGTAGCCAATGAGATGTATCATGAAGCTATCAACACTTACCAGGTGATTGTAAAAAATCGCATGTTCAGTAATGCAGGTAAGCACAGCATTTCTCTTCTGAACTTTTGTCTTTAACATCTGTGGGACTTACTTGACTTAACTTTTGTCCTGAACATCTGTGTGACTTACTTGACTTAACTTTTATCTTGAACATCTGTGGGACTTACTTGACTTTGCTTTTGTCCTGAAAGTCTGTGTGACTTACTTGACTTAACTTTTATCTTGAACATCTGTGGGACTTACTTGACTTTGCTTTTGTCCTGAAAGTCTGTGTGACTTTTTGACTTAACTTTGTTCCCTGAAAGTCTGTTGTTGATCACTAGATTTATTTGTCTTGAAAGTCTGTGACTTTCTTGATTTATGACTTTGTTCCCTGTGGAATAGAGGGTTTCAACTGTTGCTCTCATCACCAGATTTCAAAAAGGAACTGTTGACTCTCCATTTTTTAAATATATGGTTATGTTAAAAATTACGAGTATTCTACAAAACAAAATAAAGGGGTATGCATGTTTAACCAAATATGATCCATTTGGAAATGTTGCGGTCAAATATATGAATTGCGGATGACAAGCGCTGGATAAGATTATGGAAAAGACATCCTCAAAGACCTAAGCAGAACAGACCAGATCACTATATTTTGCCTATGTACCAGACACTGCAGACTCAACAGACACTTATATAGACTAGGCATAAGTCAAACAGCTCTCTGCCAGTGCTAGCAAGCGGAGCAGACACCAGAGCATGTCCTGCAAGACTGACTGTTCTCTCTTGGGTGAGCTGAGAAACAACATGTGGCCACACTCAGTCGACCTAAAAACTAAGCTTTGGGAAACCTGACAGACCTGAAGCTGACTGCCCAGTTTGTGATCTACAGTAAACTAAGCTCATGACCAGAGATCGCTGAAGAAGGAAACCTGACAGACCTGAAGCTGACTGTCCAGTTTGTAGTCCACAGTAAACTAAGCTCATGACCAAAGATCGCCGAAGAAGAAGAAGAGTTCAAATGGATGTTACCTGTAGTAAAGTATGTTTTCTCCTATGCTCCACATGAGAAGTTAGTTGTGTGATGTCAATTCATCTTCCTTCTCAGGTCGGTTGAAAGTAAACATGGGAAACATCTACTTTAAACAAAGAAACTTCCAGAAAGCTGTCAAGTTCTATCGTATGGCTCTAGATCAGGTTCCCAATACTCACAAGGAAATGAGGTCAGTGGGTACAACAGTGGACTGCTCTGGTCGATTAGTTTAGTTTAGTTGGTTAGACAGATAGTTAATAAGTTAGTTAGTTAGCTTTTGAGCTAGTTAGTTAGTTAGTTAGTTAGTTGCGTAGTCAGTTAGTCAGTTACTTGGTTGGTTGTTAGTTAGTTAGTTAGTTAGTCAGTCAGTCATTCAGTTAGTTAGTTTGTCAGTCAGTCAGTTAGTTAGTTAGTCAGTTACTTATCTAGTTAGTTAATTAGTTAGTTCAGATCACATACAGATCACATACAGATCACATACAGTGACATACAGAATTCACATAAAATCTTTTATCTTCTTCTTGAACTTACCATATGAACCACTCGTTAAGCCTTGTAGGTCACACAGTGTTGCTATTCTGTACTTCCCTTGTAGGCCCTGGCAAAACACGGACGTCACTTCTAATATTAATTTCTCAATCCCTTGTTAAGATTGTTGGCGTACTTATTATTTAACCAAATATTTATTCCTCATGTCTTTCACAGGACAAAAATTATGCAAAACATTGGCATCACTTTTGTCAAAATGGGTCAGTACAGTGACGCTATTACTTCGTTTGAACATATAATGTCCGAAGCTGCGAACTTCAAAACTGGTTTCAACCTGATCCTTTGTTACTTTGCTATGGGCGACCGTGAGAAAATGAGAGATGGATTCGCAAAACTTCTCACTGTCGACTTGAAGACTGACGATGAGGACAAGTATCTGGCACATGGGGTAAGTAGAAGTAATGTCTGGCATATTGGATAAGTGGAAGAAAACAAGAATTTAATGGTAACTGGCTGATATACTTGTTGAACATTTGTTGGTTTATTTTTTTCTACGGGTGAGGTAGCCAGCCCTACAGAAGATTTTCTGTTTTGTCTCTAATGTGTTTTTATAAATATTTATACTTGTGTCTCTGGTATGCTTCTTTAAATATTTATACTTTTGTCTGCATTGTGTTTCTATAAATATTTATGCTTTTGACTGGGATGTGTTTTGTTGCCAGGATGACAAGCAGTACAACCTGGTCTTGGAAGTGATCAAGAATGACTCTCTTCGGCAGATTGAACGGGAAAGGTAAGTGGGTACAGGAGGGAGGGACTAAGGTAGGCAGAGGGCAGGGATTTTTCCCGGGTGCCAAGGTAGCTAGGGCGGGAATTGTGGCCCTTCCCAAGGTCTAAGCTAGCTAGGGTAACGATTGTGGCCCTTCCTGGATGCCAAGGTAGCTAGGGTGGGAACTGGTTCCCTTCCCAAGGTCTAAGCTACCTAGGTAACGATTGTGACCCTTCCTGGGGCTAAGATTGCTAGGGTGGGAACTGGATCTTCCGGTGCCCAAGGTAGCTAGGCGGAAGTGTGTGTCCTCTCAGGGTTGAAGCGAATAGGTAAGTGTGGTCCGGGGAGGCTAAGGTGGCTAGGGTGGGAACTGGGTCCTTCCGGGTGCCAAGGTAGCTAGGGCAGGGATTGTGTCCCTTCCCAGGGGCTAAGTAGCTAGGGCAGGATTGTGGCCCTTCCTGGGTGCCAATTGGGAGCTAAGGTAGCTAGGGTGAGGATTGTGGCCCTACCAGGGCTCCAATTGAAGGCTAGGGATGCCATGAAAGAATAAGGACGTTTAAGAATCCCAGGGGAAGTACCAAATTCAATGAATATGATCAATAAATAGCCAGTGCTTTGCATGTGGTTCTTAAAACACCTTGTTCTATTGTTAAAATAAACTGAAAACTTGCTTGTTTACTTAGTGTGCTGTGATGTTCATTATGTCTGTATGTCTTCATGTCCAGGAAATATGAAGCTGAGAGATGTATCAAGTACGCTGCCAAGATCATCTCACCTGCGATCGAGACATCCTTCTCAGACGGATATGACTGGTATGTTATCTGGGGTAGTTGGTATGTTATATGGGGTAGTTGGTATGTTATATGGGGTAGTTGGTATGTTATCTCGTGTAGTTGGTATGTTATCTGGGATAGTTGGTATGTTATATGGGTAGTTGTATGTTATTGGGTAGTTGGTATGTTATCATGGGTAGTTGGTATGTTATCTGGGGTAGTTGGTATGTTATCTGGGGTAGTTGGTATGTTATCTCGGGTGTTGTATGTTATCTCGGGTAGTTGGTATGTTATCTCGGGTAGTTGGTATGTTATATGGGGTAGTTGGTATGTTATATGGGGTAGTTGGTATGTTATATGGGGTAGTTGGTATGTATATGGGGTAGTTGGTATGTTATCTCGGTAGTTGATATGTTTTTATGGAGTAGTTGGTATCTATATGGGTAGTTGGTATGTCTACTATGAGGTGTAGTTGGTATGTTATCTCGGGTAGTTGGTATGTTATCTTGGGTAGTTGGTATGTTATCTCTGGTAGTTGGTATGTTATCTCTGGTAGTTGGTATGTTATCTGGGGTAGTTGGTATGTTATCTCGGGAAGTTGGTATGTTATCTGGGGTAGTTGGTATGTTATCTGGGGTAGTTGGTATGAGTAATTGTCAATCAATCATGTCCTATCTCCGCATTGATGGTTGAGAAATGATTGATTGATTGATAGTCTTCTTCTTCTTACGATCCATATCAACTGCTTGTTAAACCACGCTTTGTGATTTGTATGTGATCTGAACCTAAGAGCGATTGTACATTGTGCCATTTATGTACCTTCAAGTAGGTCAGCATATACGATTTATTCAACGCTTTTTATTTATTAGGGTAGCTTCCCTAGAACCCTACCTTAGTCGCCTCTTACGACATGCCATGTAGACCTTTGCTTCCCGGCAACACACAGGTGGATTGATTGACAGAAGAATCATCATTGCATTTCAGTGAATAAGCCTTTGCCTTGCATTTTGAAGGTTGTGAGGTTTAATCTGAACCACACTGTTCTGTTCACAAGTGCATTTTTTCCAAAGGCCTCTAGGATTGTTGATGGAGCTACAGAGTTCATGCTTTGTGCAATACTCTTGGCAGATGACATACCAATTTCTGCGGAGAGGGACGGAGCCATATGCTGTAAATCCCAGTGCAATAAAGTCAATCCTTCGGCTTTAGACTTTAAAATAACCATGTGTGATCCGATCTCTTTCTTGCACAGCAAGATCTCAACGGCAGGACATAAACTCTGTAGCAATAACGGGTCCTCGATGTAATTATGCAGATGATACCCATTTTTGTAGGATTATTTTTTTAAATGAATTCTGCCCTAGTTTAGTCTTTGCAGCGTACTCTTATCGATTTTTATCTGCCAATGTTTCTTTTGCTTGCTCAACTTGAATACAGGACCTATGCTTTATCATCCTTGAAGATTCTTTGATCATTTCTTCTCAGAGTATACTCAACATATCTTCATCTTCTCTTTCTTATAACAGTTGTTACTAGTTACTGTGCTGACCAGACATTTCTCTGATTTCATCACTTCTCCTGAATTTGTTTCATTTTATGTTCATTATTTTTGGTAGACATCTATTTTCAAATGCATTCAACTTGCTTTCTATATCTTTAGTCATTTTTCAACTCTCGCTGGCATATGTTAGGATTGATACAACATTTGAAATGAAAATTCATAATTTAGTTTTAAAACAATATAGCTTGCAGTTCCATATTTTATTTAGACTTTTAAAGTATTGTACAAGTGTGTAATACAGGTTAATTGTAAAGTATTTTACAGGTGTGTTAGACAGGTGTGACTGTAAAGTCTAGACTTCAACCATTTATTCAGTCATCCCTCCTCCAACCCATACCATTATTTTGTTACAGGTGTATTGAAATGGTTAAAAATTCCCAGTACATTGACCTTGCTCATGACCTTGACATTGACAAGGCCATTATGTTCCTAAAGCAGAAAAATTTTGCACAGGTAAGTCAGGGTTCAAGCTATCTAGCCACTTTTTTTACCTGGATTGGATTAGTACAATGTTTTTTTAATGAGTAAAGCTATATAGCAAGATATCAGTTAAATGAGGACTATCATCATAGCACTCTGGACATGTCCATATTTGCTCCGATCTCTGCTTCAACAAATCCTGCAGCGTTCAAACACGCCTGTTCGATGTTGATTAATCAATCTCTTTGCATATTTGGTATGTCTTTCTTTTTTGGGCTATACCAATATTGACACCCATCTCTCTGAC
Source organism: Arion vulgaris (assembly GCA_020796225.1). Lineage (NCBI taxonomy): Eukaryota > Metazoa > Mollusca > Gastropoda > Stylommatophora > Arionidae > Arion > Arion vulgaris. The sequence continues at coordinate 31,843,856 of CM036755.1, forward strand.
ATTTATCCAGCAAAGGATGCACAAGAAGTGCAGAAATTCAGACTTTCTATAAGCCTTACATAACATTTACAGTCAGATAATAAATACCTAACAACTCTAAAACGATTTATTAATTCATAAATTAATTCATGAGGTATTAATTTGTTAAATATTTGTCTTATCTTACAGGCTATTGAAACGCTGAAGTCCTTTGAGAAGAAAGATTCCAAAGTTGCAAGCACGGCCGCCACAAATCTCTCATTCTTATATTTCCTGGTTTGTTTCATTTATTTGTGTCACTAACATAGATTGTTTCATATTTTGCATTATGTCTTAATCTATGTTTGTTGGTTCCATCTGTATGAAACCTCCCCATGAGGTAATTATCTTGCAGTGGTGGTGGAGGGGAAGACTTGTGTGCTCCAAGTGGCAAGGATGGCAGGAACTTATGTTCCTGGCAGGGTCACCTAGGCTGGACAGGTCACTGAGGAGGGGCCGGACTAAATATAGCTTCCTGGTCCTCCAGATTGTTTGTTTCAGGACCAAAATCCTATCCTGTAAAAATCTTTATTTTACGGAAACAGCAATGAAGACGCTATCTCGTCATAGATATTAATGGCTACCAGAGTCATTGACTACTATGAAGTAATAACATACAGCAAAACTTAATATTGATAGAAGCAAGGGGTATAGAAGATGTTGGTTAATTTGTTTACCTTGGAAGCAAGATCAGCAAAATAGGAGGTACAGATGGGGACATTATTGCCAGGATTAGGAAAACCTGACACGCCTTTTCTCTCCTGCACACAATGTGGAAGTCCACTGCCATGCCATCTCACTGAAAACAAAGCTCAAGATATTAAGCTTAAATGTGAAACCTGTGTTGCTGTTTGGCTCAGAAACGTGGCGAGTCACCAAGTTAAATACAAATAAGATGCAGACCTTTGTTAATGGACATCTTTGACGGATTCTCAGACTGAGATGGTATGATAGAGTTACAAACACAGACCTGTGGATAAGAACCGGACAGGAACACATGATGATCCAGGTTAAGATGGGAAAAGGACGATGGGTCGGGCATACACTATGGAAGACACAGTCGAGTGTCACTAGACAAGCACTGGAGTGAAACCCCTAGGAAAACTAAAAGAGGATGCCCCAAACGGACCTGGAAATGAAGTCTTCTTGAGGAAGAGAGGCTCGACTGAGGATGCCCAAAGGACTGAATGATCCTTGAGGAACTGAGTGCTACTATCTTGTAGACCATAAAGAAAACAGCTAGAGACCGGGGGAAAAATGGTGAACAACTGTTGAGGCACTATGCTCCACAAGGAGCGGAGAGAAATAAATAATAATAGCAAATAATAAGAGTCATTGACTCATAGGACAAAGTGGTGAACAGTAGAACAGGAACTGAAAGAAATGAATCACAGATAGAATGATCTGTAGGTGAACAGAAGAACAAGTAGACAGCTGGAACACAATGCAGAAGAGTGTAGATCTACTTTAATGCTTTAAAAAAAATTAAAATTGCATTGTTGCCATGACAACAGCGACCATCTTTAACAAAATACATGTTTTTAGAATTCTAAAATTTACAAAACAAACAAATATATTGATAAATAAATGGATAATTCATAAACTGTAAGCATATTAAGAGCTACTGACACGTTTAGTTTCTGTAAAATCTCCCAAAAATATTTTTATTTTTAAACTTATGCTTGACAAAAAACCGCACAAAATGTGTCATCATTTCGCATTAAAAATTAATTTTTAAATCAAATATTTTTTTAAATGTAATTTGAAATGCATATATAGCTACAAAATTATATATGGGATATTCACCTCACATTTTGTGTATCTAACTTTAGTATTAGTTAAAACTCAGGGATTTCTGACACATACCAAATGGAAAAAAATGCTTTTGGGAAAATGTCATTTTAACTTAGAATTTGAATGAAAAAAGGTTGGGGTATGGTATTTCTTATTAATTTGTCAATGCTAATATGCAAACTAAACAACATAATTTTCTGTGTGTAATCGATAGTACAAATGTTGTACTTTATAGAACTAAACACTTTGAAAATCAATGTTTTCAGCTAAAACGAATATTTTCTACACAGTCAAACCCCCTTTAATGAAAAGTCACACAAATGATATTGTACTGAATTATGTTGATAGGAGGCTCAGTGTTAGCTCTTGCCTTGCGTTTTAGGTTCAAATTCGGACTGCATCGCTCTGTTACAAGTGCATTTTTCAGAGACAGTATGATTGTTTTGAGCTACAAATTGTGCTTTTATGCAATACTCGCAGATTAGAACCATTCTGGTGGAGAGGGACTAGCCATTTGAGGCAAAACCTAGTGCAATGAAGTCATTCTTTCGGTTTTAGACCTTTTTGTGTTAGAACTAACAAAACAAGTTCAAAACACTACATCGTCGTCTCTCTGTCGTTTTAACCGGATTGGGCATATGCCTCAACCAACTCATGCAAGTTTTCTATACATCATTGTCTACTTATATTTATGTGTCATTTGTGTTTTTATAAAGATCATTCATGATATGATTGTCCTCTGTGATTGTCAGGAAGCAGACTATGCCCAAGCAGATAAATATGCAGGAGATTGCCAATGAAGCGGACAGATATAACCCATCAGGTGAGAGTATTCTACATGTAATAATTAAAATAGTACCTAGCCATATTGTGAGCTATGAGAGATGTGGAGTTTAGAATCTTACAGTACTAGGTTTTAGTATTTGAGGTGAAAGTTCTCTTGCTGTCTAACTTTTAAATTATCTGCTGTCGGACTTAAATATGTCATATTGTATCTTAGTTTTATTTCCAATAATGTTGTTACAAGATCTGACTAAACTATGGTTGATATAAAAATGGTATTATTGTCTAACCTCAGCTCTAGTGAACAAAGGAAATGTCTTGTATGTCAGGGCAGACCATGAGAAAGCCAGAGAGTTTTTCAAGGAAGCCCTTTCAATGATTCATCATGTGTGAAGCCTTATACAATTTAGGTCAGTATTTTGTCAATTTTGAAGCTATGAAACAGGTAGTGTTTATATGAGGGTAGGAAACTAGTGGGTTTTTAGAATAAAAAAAATAAAGTAAATGAACCCTTGTTATACCACATGGTATCGACAGAGTGGTAACCGGGGCCCAAATTTGAGGTGTAAAGAATAGAACCACTGTTACCTGCCACGCATGTCGTAAGAGGCGACTAAGGAGGTTTGGCTGAAATTGGATGCACATGTCCTGAATGTGTAGAAGTCTATGCGTTTAGGGGCCTACCAAACCAATGTGCAACGTATACATGTTCTTGTCAAAGATCAGACATATCACAGAGTGATTAAAATTGGTCATAAAGAACGAACCCAAAGAAGAAGAAGGAGACCACATGGTATGTACGGTAAAACATTGTTAGGTCTACATTTTTCATTGACTGTCGGCACATGATAGGTGATGTGGTCAGCATCATGCCAGCCACCTTTACTTCCCAGTACTTTTTCTCGTTCCCAATTGAAGCTGGGTCTACCTGAGTGCCGCTACAGCCGGACAAAAATTCCGTGCCCACTGTGAAGTTGAACCCGGACCACTTGCCTAAGAAGCGAGTTCACTAACAACTATGCCACTGCGGCTCTTATTTTACCAGGGTAGAAAACAGATATTGTCTGTAGAAATTTGCCCTCATGTAGGTATGATGGATAGAATTCGAATGTGTTCTGGAGTCTGTGTCTCTGATATAAATTCAAGATGTCATATAGCTGTGGTGCTCTTCTTCTTCTCTTTCTTCTTTTGTCGTCACACTGTTACCGGGTTGTTGCCCATGTGTCACCTGCTACGTTGTTGCCCAGTGTCTCACTGCTACTGAGTTGTTGCCCAGTGTCGTCATACTACTACCTGGTTGTTGCCCAGTGCATAGTTTTCTGTTTTTGTCTTGCGCTGTTCTAGTGGACTGGGTGATAGTTATTTTTGATCTTTGGCAGGAATCTGCTATGCCATCTTTGTTGTGGTCTTCCTCTTTCCTGATGTTCTGTTGTAGAAGACTATGTATACTGTACAGTTTAGATGCATTCTTATTAACTGATTCCGTACCACGGAACACTGGAGTGTAAATATTTCCTATCTGCCTGGACCATGCGTCGCTCAAAAGATGACTATTTCGTGGAGTTTTTATTATTTTTCGTTCTGATTTAAAATTCATATTAACCGGAAACTACTTAGAAGTGATGTGTAAATGATAACGCATATATAGCATCGTGGCTTATGCTAGAAGTAGAATTGAAACAGAGTTTACCATTCATTTTAGGATACCATGTGACCGTTAAAAAATAGCGTAATTTATGAAAGGTCATGATGCTAGTTTGTGAACAGTTAATAAACCATACATTCCTTCACTATTTTCTTAATGTTTGTGTATTTATAAATGGATTAAATATATCAAGAGAGCAGTTAGACTGATTTATACAGCATATTGTTCATCAAGGCCCTTGTCAAGTTGGATTTTTGTTCTCACAATTTCAATTAGTTTTTTTAACTCATGCTAATATTTTTCAAGCATAGTCAACACAACATTATATTTTTGGACACAATAAATATTTTGTGAAAGTACATTCATTTATCTTTAATTTGATTTATAATAAGTTCAACTTTAAATCTTATTTAGAAACAATATTTTAGTTTAGCCATAGTATGTGTACAATATTTTTAAGCTAAAAAAATTCCGTCCAGAGGCAAAAAAAACCTGGTAGTGAATCAGTTAAGTGGCCAAACCACTTCCTTCTTTGTTTCTCAATGTAATTCAATCAAGGTTCTGTGCCAAATTTCTTTCTTATGCTAATGTTGGTGACTGTCTTTTTTGGTGTTGTTGGTAACTTTTTACATGCACCACATTTCAGTTGCGGTGTTAAAGGCATTTTTTTCCCGATCCAGAAGCACTTGAGCTTTTCAGCTCTTCGGCTCGGTGCCATGGACATCGTAACCCTTCGGTTCGGTGCCGCGAACACCGTAAATTTGGGGAATCTGGATTTTTCTGCCATCCTGCGGAATTGAACTCGCACACACAGAGGGATAGTCACCCGTAGTCCAACGCGCTACGAACACGCTGGGCAGACGGGCCTGTGCCAAAGACATAAATGGATAACATATTTTTGTTCTTTCAATGAAAATGACAACTTATTGAGCATGTATACAATATTTGTAATTTAATCTCTTCTGACAGGCCTGTGCAACAAGAAACTAGGTCGGCTGGAGGAAGGTAATGATTGCTTCTACAAACTGCATGCAATTCTACGCAACAGTCCTCAAGTTATGTATCAGATAGCAGACACGTATCCTTTAAGAACTTCAACATCCGGTTGGATCAGCTGAATATTTTAACATCTTTTTAAAGAGAAACCATTTTTCCATGAGGTATACTAAAGTGAGTGTCTGTAGCTTTATCGGTGGTGAGCTCGATTACAACCCAAACATGCCTGGTCCAAACTCCGATGCGGGCAAGTTTAGAAGCAAATTAGTTCCCTTGGATTTTTACGAGCGAGAAAAATAGACCTCACCGCTCAGAAAGCAATGGCAAACTATTGAATGTATAAGTGGTGCCTAGAAAATCTACGACTCGTTTACTGTTGTTGAAGGCTAAGTCCTGTAAATGATATGCCACGATTTTCATTTCAAACTAAATTACGAATTTTCAATTCAAATGTTGTATCAATCCTAACATATGTCAGCCAGAGTTGGAAAATGACTAAAGATATAGAAAGCAAGTTGAATGTCAGCCAGAGTTGGAAAATGACTAAAGATATGGGAAGCAAGTTGAATGTCAGCCAGAGTTGGAAAATGAGCTAAAGATAAGAAAGCAAGTTGAATGCATTTGAAAAATAGATGTCTGCGAAAAATAATAAACATAAAATGGAATGAATTCAGGAGAAGTGATGAAATCAGAGAAAGGTCTGGTCAACCACTAGTGACATCTGTTAAAAGAAAGAGAAGATGGAGATATGTTGGGCATACTCTGAGAAGAAATGTCTGTTCAACTACTAGTAACAACTGTTATAAGAAGGAGAAGATGGAGATATGTTGGGCATACTCTGAGAAGAAATGTCTGGTCAACCACTAGTAACAACTGTTATAAGAAGGAGAAGATGGAGATATGTTGGTCATACTCTGAGAAGAAATGTCTGGTAAACTACTAGTAACAACTGCTATAAGAAGGAGAAGATGGAGATATGTTGGGCATACACTGAGAAGAAATGTCTGGTCAACCACTAGTAACAACTGCTATAAGAAGGAGAAGATGGAGATATGTTGAGCATACTCTGAGAAGAAATGATCAAAGAATCACAAAGCAGGCATTAAAGTTGGATGCGAAGAGTTCAAGCAAGAGGGACATCTGAGGGAAATCCTGGGATAAACTTTACTGAGAGAGGCAAGAGATATCGGACTCAATTCCATAGAAGACATTGAACAAGTTGCCCTGGATTGAGTGGTATGGAGAAATTTCTTGATGTAGCGTATTATATAACTTGAAATATTTGAACCAGTAGGTCTTTGCTTTGCTCTAATCCTGTTGTGCCTCACAGCGTCAGGATAAGAAGAGATTTCGAGAACGAGCTCTTGTGTATGCTTCATAAATAGTGTTTTTCACCACCTCTGTTATTTCTTATGTCCATTTCTTTTGTGGACGGTCTTTTGCTTTGTATCCACTGTATCAGACGGAGTAGCATTGCTCTTTGAGTCTGTTGGTAATTTGCTTATGTGGCCGAACCATTTAATTTGTTGTTTCTTGATGAAGTTAGTACTGATGTTGTACCCACTTTTTTCCTGATGTCTGCATTTCTCAGCTGGTCTCTTCTTGATACTCACAACATTCTGTGTAGACACTTTATCTCTCTTGTGACTAGTTTTCTCCTATCATTTGATGTCAGCGTCCAGGCTTGGCTCTGCTAGCATAATGTGGGGAGAAAGATTGTCTTGTACAATGCTCTTTTAGTATTCATAGTGACATAAACTTGTAGATTCTACTTCTTCGAAAGCTCCATATCGACCACTTATTAAACCACCCTTTGTGATTTGTATATGATCTGAGCCTAAGAGTAATAGTACATTATGGCAGTTATGCACCTAAAAGTAGGCTGATACATTCTATTTCTGCCCTACTTTTTATTTACTAGGTTAGCTTCCCTAAGCCCCTACCTCGGTCATCTCTTATCCTCTTCTTCTTCTTCATTGATTGTTCTTTTCTGCCATTTTGATCATTCTTGTTGTGATATATAAGCAACCTTTGCCAAGAACGGTTTTTTACATCACAATCTGCAGTACCATTTGGAGCTCTGGTTCTTATCCTTCGCGATGTGTCAGTTTCAACCAGCATTAGTCATCTCTTACGATATGTCTTGTAGGTCACAGTGTTACTATTCTTTGATCCCCTTGTTTGACCCGGTAACATATGGGCAGAACTGATAGATAAAAATTCCATATCAGATACTCAAACCTGAAATACAGGAAATCCTTAAACATCGTAACAGATATGAAAAACTAGAAGACATTGCCCAAGCAACAGAATGGTAAAGAATGTGTTTATCAACTAGAGTTTGATTCTTCTTCTTCTTTTGTCACGACTACCGGGTTGTTGCCAAGTGTCATGGTTTTCTGTTTTTGTCTTGTGGTTTGTGTGATTGTTATTTTTACTCATTGACAGGATTCTGCTATGCCATCTAATCATCTTTTCTTGGTCTTCCTCTTGCCTTCTTTCCTGATGCTCTGTTGTAGAAGACTGTATACTGTGGAGTTTGGATGCATTAGAGTAGGATTCAAAATTGCATAACGGCAATGAACTTAATTTCAATTTTAATGTTGTATCACTCCTAATGTTCTAGAAACGTTGCTGTGTATTGTTACTGTTTTTGTACTTTGTTAAACTGCAATGCTTTGTTTTTACGTGTTTTGCTATCATTCCTAACATATGTCAGCCAGAATTGGAAAATGACTAAAGATATAGAAAGTAAGTTGAATGCATTTGAAAATAGATGTCTGCGAAAAATAATGAACATAAAATGGAACTAATTCAGGAGAAGTGATGAAATCAGAGAAAGGTCTGGTCAACCACTAGTAAAATCTGTTATAAGGGAAAAAGAAGATGGAGATATTTTTGGCATACCTTGAGAAGAAATTATCAAAGAATATCAAAGCAGTTATTGAAGTGGGATGAAAGTGGCTCAAGAAACAGAGTACGCCCAAGAAAACCCTTGATGTAGACTTTGCTGAAAGTCTAGAAACATTGGACTCAATTCCATGGAAGAGATTGATCAAGTTACCCAAGATAGAGCGGTATGGAGAAATTACTTTTAGGTCATATGTAACATATAATGTTACGAGAAGAATATATTTATATATAATGAGCTTAGTTTCTGTGCCAAAATATACGGTGTTAAGAATTATTGTATTATTGTTAATATAAATTTAATTCATTATTTTTTAGATTGTGCAAAATTGCGCACTCATACGTAAATTTATTATACCTCTTTAAAAAATGAAGTTATTCATGTGAAGGATTGAATTCATTTCGCCAGATTTCCTTATATGGCTTGGCCGCTCTCCGCAGAAATGTCATGCCACCTGCCCGGAATGTTTCACAAAGCATGAACTCCGTAGCTCCAGTAGTGATACTGGGGATCTCCGAAAATGTACTTGTGAACTAAACAACATGGCTCGGATTCAAACTCATAACCACCAGAACGCAATGCAAAGGGTTGAATCACCTCACCGCAGAGACCCTCTAGTCTGTTTAGAAATCCAGTTTTGTGGTCTGACAGACTTTAGTCTGTGGTCAAGTTTGTGGTCTCACACATAATCTGCTTAAAGAATAATGAAATGCCTTGACTTTTCTGCTTTTGTTGTATTCACAGGTTCATGCAGCTGATTAGTGTGGTCAGCTCAGATCCCAGTGTCCTGGCTCGTATGGGGGAACTGTATGACAACGAGGGAGATAAATCTCAAGCATTTCAGTACTACTTTGATGTGAGTTACCGTTCTTGCAGGAACTATTTTTCTTTGCACATTAAAACAACTAAATGTTGTGTGCTTTTAATGTAAATTATATTCTTGTGAGTCAGTTTGTGTGTATCTTGTGGCCTGTTGTTGAGGAACTATTAGTATAACACTTTTCTTCTGACCTTCTTTTTCATTGTTTGTGATCTGTAGTGATCTGAGCCTAAGAGCGATTGTAAGTTGTGCCAGTTATGCATCTACAAGTAGGCCAGCACATCCGATTTCTGTTGACGCTTTTTATTCACTAGGGTAGCTTCCCTAGACCACTGCCTCAGTCGCCTCTTACGACATACCTTGTCGATCTTAGTGCTACTATTATTTTCTCCCTTCGAGCCCCGCAACACACAGGCGCAAACATGGACAATAGCAAAGCACAGTCGCAAAATTTATTAAATGGGAAATGCAACGTCTACAAAAGTTACCAACAACACCAGAAAAGACAGAATCACCAACTCAGCGTAAGAAATAAAGTTGGCACAGAACCTTGCTTGAAGCATAGAATGAAGTGATTTGGCCACTTAATAAGAATGCAACCAAACTCCACAGTATATAGAGTCTTCTACAACAGAACATCAGGAAAAAGACAAGAGGATGACCACGAATAAGATGGATATATATCATAGCAGAACCTTATCAAAAAGCAAAAATAACTATCACCCACGACACTAAAGCAGCGAAAGACAAAAACAGAAAACCACGACACTGGTCAACAACCTGGTAACAGTGTGACGACACTGGGCAGCAACCCAGTAGCAGTGTGACGACACTGGGCAACAACCTGGTAACAGTGTGACGACACTGGGCAACAGCTCGGTAAGAGTGTGAGGACAAAAAAAGAGGAAGTCCTTATTTTCTTTCAAATCAATGTCATCATTATCATCATAATTATCAAACCTGGTCTATCCACAGTCTTACCGCCACTTCCCATCTAATATACCAGTGATTGAGTGGCTCGGAGCTTACTACATTGATTCCCAGTTCTGTGAGAAGGCTATCCATTACTTTGAAAGAGCCTCCATAGTACAGTGAGTATTAGCTTTCCATTAACCTTGACATCCATTAGAACAGAAGGGATCGCTGATAACAAAATTGATAATATGCTGCACCAGTGGCAACAGGCCGTGGAAATTCTGTGGTTTGAGGCAACATGCTTTGGTTAGGTCATAAATGTTTGGTGTGGGCATGGTGCAGTGTCGGATGACAGGAAACCCTGAACCTGTTCTTAGAGATCTAAATTACATGTACTTCTGAAGTTGGACTAATAGCCGTCCATCACAGGTGATGATGACAACAGACTCAGACGTGTGCTGCTGCACCTCCCTAGTGTGTGCGGAGGAGACTAGAGTTCATTCCTTGAAAACTATCCCCTACCAAGTACAGGATCAGATGATGGACTAAGGCTTGACTGAATGACAAGGGACACTGGTGATAAGGAAAGCAAGCTTTACGCAAAAATAAGTCAGGGGCATCATGGCTATACCTGAATTAAAGCGAGCAAGCCATAAAAATCAGAGCAGACATGGGCATGTTTTCCTGAGGTTTTGTTACATTATAAAACCATGGTTGGCAGAAAAGTAGTTTTTACTACAGTCGGAACAACACCTGCTATTAGATTTATTGAAAAACAGAGACTCAAATGGTTTGGCCACTTGGTCAGAATGAACCCGAATACACCAGTTGAAAGAGCGTACAACCTGAAAATGGAATCATCAAGAGGAAAGGGCAGACCAAGAAAAAGATGGGTTGATGGAGTTACAGACATCTTAAAACTCCACAATACCACACCATATCAAGCGACCGAGGTGCATTATCTCGAAACCGATCATCAGTTAAACCTGCTACGCCTAGCGGCAAAAAAGCAGAGAAGGACAAAAGAAAGAAAGAATGCAAAATGTGAGACTTTAGTAAAAGTACCTACACTAAATAGTATTAGAATGTAGGGTATCTGGTTACTAATAATGACCATTGTCAATTGAGATCAGAATGAGTTATTAGGTGCTACACAGAACCAATACTGACATATGGACACGAGTCATGGACAATGAACAAACAGATCGAAAAATCTCTGAGGGCCACAGAAATGTGGTTTTACAGAAGAATGATGAGAATCCCATGGACTGCTAAAATGACTAGTGTTGAATGCGGTAAAGACACAGAGAAAGCTTATCATCAATATAAGAAAGAGGCAGTCATCATTTTTTGAACATGTAATGAGGAAGGGAGGTTTAGAACACATTGTAACAACTGGTAAAATCAAGGATAGATGAGACAGAGGAGGACAGAAAGAGAACATTTTGGATAGCCTGACTTCAGTCGGGCTATCCAAAATTTTCTCTCTAACTATTTTCTCACCACATGACACGGAAGAGCTTCAACATCTGAGATGATAGCAAACACCAGAGACAGCGATTTGTGGAGATCCATGATAGCCTACACCAGCCGGCACAGCACCTCATGATGATAGTGAATGATGACCTAAATATTTGTATGTCCAAACCGGTTGCATGATTAGATGGTTGCTGGATGAGTATGCTCAGGAAGATTGAAACAGGCTTGGGTTCAGAGACAATGGTTGGAGTCGCTGACAAAAATCAGTTTTATTTTTGGGGTCGAGCATGCAGGTGTAAGGGAAAATGAATGTGCAGATAAGCTTGCAGGTATGGCTTGCAGGTATGGCTTGCAGGTATGGCTTGCAGGTATGGCTTGCAGGTATGGCTGCTGTAACAAGTGGATAAGCAATGGACCAGGCTGATATTATAAATTTCCTAAAGGAGAGATGATGTGTAAAAGATTCTAGTAATATTGGTGAATCTACAACCCTAAACCAGACTGCAAGAATAACAAGTCAAATGTGGTGTAGCTAGACAAGAGCACTATACTGGTAGCCAAAGAAAAATAGTATGCCAACATAGAACCGTTGTCGTTAGTTGCCACACACTGAGAGACATACTGAGGAGGAGATTGGTGCACTTATGGACTATTGAGTCAACAATTTACAGAATTACACTTATCTTCATTTCACAGGGGTATTGTTGGCAATGAGAGTGCAGACAGACTGGCTGACCCTGTCACCATATCATGGGGCCAGCAAATGGATAGAGCTGACATTCTGGAAGCTCTCATAGAGTGTGGCCACAAAGAGGATTTTCATTTACACCAATAATATCAATTGCTAAATTGCAAGACCTGGGATTGAAGATTGACATGGCCAGAAAAGAACAGCACAACAGGTATATGAGTAGGCTCATCAATCAAAACTTAACTGGTATGGTCAGTCGCTGGACGCTGTTGGAGATATTGCGAAGGAGATGAGAGCAACTATGGACATGTCCGGAGTGTAGTGAAGATAATTTGTAACCGAAATGCCAGGATGATGATTCAAGAACTCAACTAAATTTTATTCTTCTTTATTTTGTTTACCAGTTTCGGCCTAACCATCCTGATGTGCCACATCTTTTTTTCATTCTCAGACCAAACCAGGTTAAATGGCACCTTATGATTGCTAGTTGCTACCCGAAGGGAAACTACCAGAAAGCTTTGGAGACTTACAAACAGATTCACAGAAAGTTTCCAGACAATGTTGAATGTAAGTACCACTAACAGCGTGTTTCATATTCTGCAGAAGATGTCTGTGTAATTGTATTTCTTCTTCTGTGATCTCTGATCATGCACTTAATTTACTGTGGACCACAAACTGGACAATCAGCTTCAGGTCTGTCAGGTTTCCCCAAAGTTTAGTTTTCAGGTCCACTGGGTGTGACCACATGTTGCTTCTCAGCTAATCCAAGAGAGGACGGTCTTGCAGGACATGCTCTGGTGTCTGTTCCGCCTGTTGACACTGGCAGAGAGCCGTTTGACTTACTCCTAGTCTATATAAGTGTTTGTTGATCTGCAGTGTGCGGTACGTAGTCGAAATATAATGACCTAGTGTGTTCTGCTGAGGTCTTTAGGAAAATATTTTCCATAATCATATCCAGTGTTTGTCTTCCAGTCTGCTGCAGATTTTCTTTGTATGATATTCTCCACAGTCACGGTTACTACTGCACATTTTTTTCCTGAAATGTCTGAAGGATGTTACTTGCACATCCTCACAGTCCGGAAAATAATGTCAGACATTATTGCTAGGGTAATCTCCTACAGTATGTTATGTTATGTTATTCGATCAGCGTCAGGGCACATATGACATTTCCATGCGTGCTCTGTCCTCCACTGCAGCAACCATCCCAAAGTCCAGTTGCTCACCGTACCCATGAGAAGTTGATTAGTATATCTTCTATCTCTACCACGAAGACAACACTGTCTGGTATGTCCATACTTAACTTCTAATTCTCGCACTCGTTCCAATGTCTGAAACTCGCATATATCACATAAATGAAAGCATACCGCATAGATGACATCTGCTCTGTTCATACTTCTGCCAGCTTGAGTTGGGACATTGTTTGCAAGAAAGTCAGGACGCTCGTTACCCTGCACTCCAGCATGTCCAGGTGTGTAGAGCCAAGTTATTTTCTTGAGATGTCATCTCCGAAGGCTGTCCACCCATTCAATGCACAGACTTCCAGATTCAATCCTTTGAAGCATCTTCATCAAGTCTGAAAATCCTACAGCTTATGTAGGTCTAGTAACATTCCTCTTTGTTTGTTGTCTTCTGCAGGTCTCAAGTTCTTGGTTCGCCTGTGCACTGATCTGGGCTTGAGTGACGTTCAGGAATATGCCACCAAGCTTAAGAAAGCAGAGAAAATAAGGAGCTGAGAGAACAGGTCAGATTCTGAGTAGGATTAGATTATCTTTTGAGTAATGAAATGACTGATAATTATTTAGAGAAATGGATTTACTGATAATTAAAAGAAATCACCAGAAAACTACAGACCTTCATAAATGAATGTTTACATAGAATAGAGGGGCTGAGAAGGTATGATAATATTACGAACGAGGAACTCAGAAATAAAAACTAGGCAGATACCAGGGAGATAAAGCTAAGCAGATACCAGGAGATAAAGCTAAGCAGATACCAGGGAGATAAAGCTAAGCAGATACCAGGAGATAAAGCTAAGCAGATACTAGGAGATAAAGCTAAGCAGATACCAGGGAGATAAAGCTAAGCAGATACCAGGGAGATAAAGCTAAGCAGATACCAGGAGATAAGAGATCTAAGTCAGATACCAGGAGATAAAGCTAACAGATACCAGGGAGATAAAGCTACAGATACCAGGGAGATAAAGCTACAGATACCAGGGAGATAAAGCTAAGCAGATACCAGGAGATAAAGCTAAGCAGATACCAGGAGATAAAGCTAAGCAGATACTAGGAGATAAAGCTAACAGATACCAGGAGATAAAGCAAACAGATACCAGGAGATAAAGCTCAGGAAGAGATGCTGGTGATGGATAGGACACAAATTGAGAAGACCGACCGGAAAGGAGGAGCTGGATCTGACATTAAAAGCAGACTGAGTAAGACACAAAGGAGGATCTGACATTAAAAGCAGACAGAGTAAGACACAAAGGAGGATCTGACATTAAAAGCAGACAGAGTAAGACACAAAGGAGAGCTGGATCTGACATTAAAAGCAGACTGAGTAAGACACAAAGGAGGATCTGACATTAAAAGCAGACTGAGTAAGACACAAAGGAGGATCTGACATTAAAAGCAGACAGAGTAAGACAAAGACTGACATTAAAGAGGAGTAAGACACAGGAGATCTGACATTAAAAGCAGACAGAGTAAGACACAAAGGAGAAGCTGGATCTGACATTAAAAGCAGACAGAGTAAGACACAAAGGAGAAGCTGGATCTGACATTAAAAGCAGACAGAGTAAGACACAAAGGAGGATCTGACATTAAAAGCAGACAGAGTAAGACACAAAGGAGGATCTGACATTAAAAGCAGACTGAGTAAGACACAAAGGATGATCTGACATTATAAGCACACTCATGAAAAAAACACAAAGTGTACTCATGACCCTCTCAGATGTGCTGGCCCGCCCGAGTGGTTACCGGGGCCCAAATTTTGGTGTTAAGAATAGAACCACTGTTACCTGCCATGCATGTCATAAGAGGTGACTAAGAAGATTGGGTATGGGGCTAGCTACCCCAAACAGTAAAAAACACTTGATGGCTACAGAACGGCGAGCGAACCGAGTAAACGCTGGCTGAAACCGGATACATCGCCAAAGGATAAGCACCAGCGCTCCAAATGGTGCTGAAGATGTGACGTAAAACACACCAATGCTAAGGCTGCATGAATCAGATTTCCACATGAAAAGAATTTATGGGGAGATCTGGTATATTGGTCTGGGCGGTGATCTCTGGGCTAGAGAGAGAGAGAGAGAGAAAGATGGTCTGGAAATCAGCCAAATACAGCATGTGTAGAAGAGAGAAAGAATGAACAAATATAATGGAAGTTTGTGTGAGTAATATTAGAATGATTGTGTTTGCTTACAGAGAGTCACAAGTGCTGGCCGTAGGGGCAGTGGAAGAGGAAGAAGAGAGAGCAATGCAAGCATTGGTAAGTGTTTTTGTTATGTATGGGGTAGTGTCTACCTAACATTAAATTTGATTCACTTTGCCTGAACATTTTGTTTCATAGAAGTTTCCAGATCAGATATCTTAAATTTGTTTCTTTGTGTCTCTGTTTTTTCCTTCTTCATTTTTAAACTCCCAACGGAGCACAAGTCTTCAACAAACTTCTTCCAGCTCTTCCTCTTTTTTGCCATCCCTTCCAATTCTTTCCATGTCTTGCCTATCCTTTTCATATCAATCTTCAGCTCTCTTCTCCAGGTATTTCTAGGCATTCCCCATCTCCTCTTTCCCTGTGGATTCCAAAACAGTGCCCGCCTTGCAATGCTTCCGGGTGATCTTTTCAGTTGCCAATGTGGTGCTGGGATCCACAAGGGGAGCAAAGAATAGTAACACTGTTACCTATAAGGCATGCCGTAAGAGGCGATTCAGGTAGGGGCCTAGGAAAGCTACCATAGTAAATTAAAAGTATCGCAGAAATCGGATGTGCTGGCGCATAACTGGCACAACATACAATCGCTCTTATGCTTAGATCGCATACAGATCAAAAAGAGTGGTTAACAAGTGATCGGTATGGAGCATTCAAAGAAGAAAGTCTTCTCAATGTGTGTCCCATCTGGAAATTTTACGCAAGACTTATTCTTTCTTTGTGTATTCTTCTTCTTCTTCACCAACTCTCTGGTCATGCACTTAATTTCTGGTCATGCACTTAATCTCTGGTCATGCACTTAATTTTTGGTCATGCACTTAATTTACTGTGACTTCATTTTGTGTAAAAAAATGTTAGCATTTATTTTGAAGTCATACGTTAATGGATGCTGCAACATTTTATTGATGTTCCAGATCTTGAGAGGGAAGACAGTGCTGGTCACGGACACAGGCAACTGCGGAAACAAAGATCCCGACCTAATCTAGACGATGGGGACAGTCATGGACCATACCAGGCTAGCCATCCGCAAGAAATAGGTTAATAATTTTAACATTTTTTATATGAATGCTAGTTTAGAACTAGTTTTTTTTAACAAATGTTCAGTATGAGGCTGTTACGACTGCCTTCCATTGACTCTCTGGGATTGTTACGTCTGCCCTCCATTGGCTCTCTAGGGCTGTTACGACTGCCTTCCATTGACTCTCTGGGATTGTTACGTCTGCCCTCCATTGGCTCTCTGGCTGTACGCTGCCTCCATTGACTCTCTAGGCTGTACTGCCCTCCATTGGCTCTCTGGGGCTGTTATGGCTGTCCTCCATTGGCTCTCTAGGACTGTTTACTGGGACCGTTGTTGTATCTAACTCTCAGTCGATGCTTCAGAAGATCCACAATGGTATGAGCGGATGTCATCTATAGAGGTTTCCAACCTACAGAGGCTCACATGGATCTACTGTCCTGGACATGTTGGTGCTCATGGCAACGAGAGAACAAATGGGCTTGCATTGATTGTTGGGGAGTTTAGGATGGATAAGAGAAGAATGTCCTTCGATCTCTTTGCGACGTACTGTTGAATGAGGACACTAAAATTGATATTGAATCAAATCAGCGATTTAAGGAGTCTGGAATTACACATTGTGCAAGTAGAGCTGTTTGCTGGAGGGGCAGAGAGAGGTGTGTTTTGCCAGCGAGCAACAGAAACCATCAGTATACATACCATACAACATCTGTTGGAGGAGCCGGAACACCTATTGGTCTACCCGGAATACTGTGACATCAGTTCAGTAACCAGTAAACAAAAAGGTACTCGGTTCGTTAATGCATGATGCAAGAGGGATTGGAGCAAGAGGGATTGAGCAAGAGGGACTGCAGCAAGAGGGATTAGAGCAAGAGGGATTGAAGCAAGAAGGAAATTTATTAACTGATTCCAAATCTCAATGTAGGTGAGATCAAGTTTCTAGTCCTATTAGACAATAAAATTTAGGTCCCATGTTCAAGTTGAGCACTGCAAGAATCCTTGGCAGTTGAAAATCGAGGCTGCAAAGCCGCTGTCTGGACAAAGTTGAGAAAAGATATATTTAATAAAACGTTCCTGCACACATTTTTACCATCTTCAAATGTACATTGTGAACCCTTGTTAGTGCTGTAGAGTTCGTACACTGATCTGATGCTGAGATCTTCCTGTGTAATAAAGATATTGCAGCACACATTGTTATTCACTGAAGTGCAATGATGATGGTCCTATCAATCAAATCAATTTTTATTCTTATGTTGTTGGTGACCTTTCGGAGACATGGCATTTAACTCTTTCCACGCTTTAAGCGCACACTGCGCCATGGCGGAAGTCGTTCACGCTTTAGCGCACACTGCGCCATAGAGTTGCTTCCTTATAAGAAGTCTTTCTAGTTTTACTTCTACTATTTTACTTATACTACTTTTAACCTTGTTATTCTATTGGGTTATACAGTTTTCTTCAATTTAGTATATAATAAGATATATATGTTTATTTATTGACAAGTAGTTGGGATCGTAATTTTTTTGGAAAATTTTTTTTTACTTCCCTTGAATTAACTGCTTAAAAATTTAGGAAATAAATGGGCGTGGAAAGAGTTAACATTTCCAGACAGTTCTTGATCAATTATGAATTACTACCAACATTCCCTGGGATATCCCAGTTTATCTACCTTAGATCAAAGTCTGTGTTCTAGCAGTCAATCATGGACATTCAGAATATTATTTTAATTTCTGATACAAATTGTCTTTCAAAAATGAAAAGTGTATTTAACTCTTTCCACGCCCATTTATTTCCTCAATTTTTAAGCAATTAATTCAAGGAAGTAAAAAAAAATTTTTTTTCTAACGATCCAAACTGCCTCAATAAATAAACATATATATCTTATTATATACTAAATTGAAGAAAACTGGACAACCCAATAGAATAACAAGGTTAAAAGTAGTATAAGTAAAATAGTAGAAGTAAAACTAGAAAGACTTCTTATAAGGAAGCAACTCTATGGCGCAGTGTGGCTTAAAGCGTGCAACGGACTTCCGCCGTGGCGCAGTGTGCTGTTCAAAGCGTGGAAAGAGTTAAGTTCAAAGAAATAAGTTGGTTTTTTCTGATCCAGAAGCACTTGAGCTTTCAGCTCTTCTGCTCGGTGCCATGGACATCATAACCCTTTGGTTCGGGGCCACGTACACCGTAAATCTGGAGAACCTGTGGCTTTTTATGCCAGCCCGCGGAATTGAACCCACACTCACTGGGGGGTTGTCACACCGTCGTCCAACACGCTATGAACATGCTGGGCAAGTCAAGTAACCCTTTTTATATATCATGATATTTTGGGTAATACAGTGTTAGACTCATATTTTTGTTACTAACCATCAGTATACGATGTGTGATGTGGTCAACATCATGTTGGTCGTCTTTATTTCCCAGTGTTAGGCCCATATTTTTGTTACTAACCATCAGTATACGATGTGTGATGTGTTCAACATCACGTTGGCCACCTTTATTTCCCAGTGTTAGGCCCATAGTTTTGTACTAACCATCGGTATACGATGTGTGATGTGGTCAACATCATGTTGTCTGCCTTTATTTCCCAGTGTTTTTCCTGGTACCTAATTCAGGCTGGGTCGACCTGAGAGCTGTTACCATCAGGAAGTATTCCACGCTTAATGTGAATCTGGACCGTGCGATAAGAGAAAAATGTTCAGTAACAGTTATGCTGCTGCAGCTCTCGAAAAAAGTCAGATGAATACTTAATCGTTGAGTTTATTTTGCAACACATTATAGTCTTCCAACTTCAAATAAATAATGCCTTTTTTTACTTTGAACTATGGCACTACTCTGGCTGAAGTCACAAAACTATACTCATGCGTGCATTCTGAGTGATTCATTGAGTATGATCTGAAAGGTCAAGGCTGGTTCGATGCGCAGGCAATGGACTGAATCACCACAAGCGTCACCAATTTGCAGAATTACACTTATCTTCGTTCCGGGCCACATGGGTGTCGTTGGCAATAAGAGAGCAGATATGCTGGCTGGCTCTGCCACCATATCAGGGGGTCAGCCAATGGATAGACCTGACATTCTGAAGTACCTCATAGAGTGTGGCATCACAGAGGATTTTCATTTAAACCAATTCACGTCAACTACTAGATTGCAAGAGCTTGGATTGAAGATTGGAGTGGCCAAAAAAGAACAGCACAACAGGTATATGAGTAAGCTCATCAATCAATATCGAAATTGTACGGTTAGTTGTCGGACGCTGTTAAAGATATCGCAAAAGAGATTGGAGCATCTATGGACATGTCCGAAGTGCAATGAAGATATTCTTAATTAAAACTGAAGTATTGTCATTATTCATCTATAAATATTAATTCTCTCTCATGACCTAGATACAATTCTCTTTGTCCTAGATGCCTCATATTCGGACCCACTTGGCCCTCAAGCGGAAAGACCCAAGACTGCTGCACGCAGGAAGGAAGCACATGATGATGATTTTGGAGATGAAGAGTTAGGGGAAGATCTTCTACCGGAGTAAATTTAATTAAATTTCAACGGAAGATATGGACTATTGATTTTTAATGATTTATAAAATGTTTGTGTTCCATTTAGACCAGTTGTGGAAGATTTTGGAGTAATGTTAACATAGGAACATATGGACTTATGATTTTTAATGATTTATAAAATGTTTGGGTATTTAACTTGGTTTGAGAAGATTTGTGTTTTGTAATGTTAACATAGTGAACATCTGTGACTTAGCGATAGTGAGCTCGATTACAACCCAAGAGTAAATTTTTCCAAATCTGTGGCGGGCAGCTTAGAAGCAAATTTGTAACCTTGAATGTTGTACGAACTGTAAAAATAGACTTCACCATTCAGAAAGCAATGGCAAACCACTGAACTTATAAGTAGTGCCTAGAAAATCAAGTGTGAAAATAAAGGATATGCCACGATTTTCGTTCACTGTCAACTTATTTCTGGTATAGCCAGTCTTCAGCCTTTGGATAATGTTGCCTGATAGGATACTAATTTGTAAAGATAAGTTACTGATTCATCATCATCATCAGGTACCGTCTCCACATTGAAGGTTGGCTGCAATGAATCTCCAGCATCCTCTATCTTTCGTCTTCGTGTTGCACTCTGCCACACTGTAACCTGTCCATTTCTTAAAGTTACTGATTCAGATTTTGTAAACAGAAAACCTCTACTTTATAGTATCGACATTGAACAAGTATCAACAGTGAACAAGTATTAACATTGAACAAGTATCGACAGTGAACAAGTATTAGGGCTTCGGAAAAAATTAATTACCAAACACAGGATTCGAACCACAAACCCTTTTTTCTTATGCACCCATTGCGCAGCCGTACGAACAAGCGCTTTTAATAACACAACTAGCTAGCTCTCCATAACAAAAGCTTCACTAAGTCATGTCTGTTTTAAACTGCGTCGACTATAGAACACAGAATAGTCAGGTCAGATTCGATTGAACAGTAATTGCACAAACACAAGCGACAAGATTGTTGTATTTGTGTATATGAGATGTGCCCTGCCTGCCCAGCGTGTTCGTAGCACGCTGGACGCAGGGTGACAAGCCCTCTGTGAGTGCAGATTCAAATCCACGGACTGGCAGAAAAAGCCACAGGTTCTCCATATTTACGGTGTTTGCGGCACCGAACCGAAGGGTTACGATGTCCATGGCACCGAACCGAAGAGCTGAAAGCTCAAGTGCTTCTGGACCCAAAAAAAAAATGAGATGTAACAACAACATACATACACACAAGTAAACACATATAGCGTACATCATTCATAGGTAGCTTCAAGTTTACTGTAACAAGAGGTTTGTGGTTCGAATCCTGTGTTTGGTAATTTGAATATATATATATATATATATGATGAATAATTTTAATTCTGAATAAACATTTTGGCACATGATTTAACTTGCAAGAAAATTAGTACTCCCGACTGCTTTGTCAGGCGGCGAGTTGTATTCTCAGAGTTAATGATGATAAAAGTGTGGTAACATGGAAGTTATCTAAATATTGGGGAATCCTAACAGTTTCAAAACTCATTCCAGATTTTCTGTGAAAAGACCATTTGTTGTTTTCATTTCTCTTTGTAAAATATGTATGTAAATGTTCAGATGTAATGTTTACAGATGTAAAATGTGTACAGATGTAAAATGTTTACAGATGTAAAATGTGTGCAGATGTAAAATGTGTGCAGATGTAAAATGTGTACAGATGTAAAATGTGTCAATGAAATGCGATGTAAAATGTTTACAGATGTAAAATGTGTGCAGATGTAAAATGTGTGCAGATGTAAAATGTTTACAGATGTAAATGTGCAGATGTAAATGTGCAGATGTAAATGTGTGCAGATGTAAAATGTGTGCAGATGTAAAATGTGTCAGATGTAAAATGTGTACAGATGTAAATGTACGATGTAAAATGTGTGCGGATGTAAAATGTGTACAGATGTAAAAGTGTACAGATGTAAAATGTGTGCAGATGTAAAAATGTGGATGTAAAATGTGTACAATGTAAATGTGTGCAGATGTAAAATGTATCGTATGTAAAAAGTGTACAGATGTAAAATGTGTACAGATGTAAAATGTGTGCGAATGTAAAATGTGTGCAGAAGTATGTATGAAATTCTTCTTCTTCTTGCGTCTGACAGCTATGAGTTCAGGCGTTGTCAAGGCACCTGGTATGGCGCTTCTGACTGGTTTTTGCATGAAGACCTGCTTACCTTATTATCAGCGTCCACCGCTAGACTGGCGTGTCTTCTCCAACCTCAGAGGTAATGAAATGTGTACGGTTGTTTGTATGAAATGTATGCTGATGTGGATGTTTGTATGAAATGTGTATTGATGTTTGTATGAAATGTATGCTGATGTGGAGTGTGGATGTTTGTATGAAATGTATGCTGATGTGGAGTGTGGATGTTTGTATGAAATGTGTACGTACGTTTACATGAAATGTGGTAGTCACACCTGTGGGAATCACACCTGTAATAATATTATTTTGTTATCGTTTCTTCACTATGAATTCAGGCGTAGCCATGAGACCCCTGACATATTTGCGTGAAAACTTGCTTTCCATATGACCAGTGTCCCTTGACATTCAGGCGAACCATTCTCCGACTTCCGAAATATAATCTGTGATAACCATATCCTATATCCGTCCAAGCAGTAATGCACAAATATATCATGATAGAATAATATTCATAATTTGATATCATTTTCTTTATTTGTTCCTTATTCATTATTCCAACATTTTAATTTAGTGAAATAAAATGTATTTTAGTTATTATGTGGGGTTTTTTGTTATTGTTGTTTGGTGTCCATATGTTGTACATATGTTGACCATATGTTGTCCATATGTTGCCCATGTGTTATACATATGTTGCCCATATGTTGTACATATGTTGTCCATATGTTGTACATATGTTGCCCATATGTTGTACATATGTTGTCCATATGAGAAACAAAGAATGAAGTGGTTTGGCATTAATAAGAATGCATCCAAACTCCACTGCACACAGAACAGTCCACTCCACTGTTCTTGTAGAACAGAACATCAGAAAAGAAGGACATGAAGCAAGAATAAAAAAGATAGAGCAGGCAAGACAGAATACGAATCAAACATACAGTACCTGAGCAACTATACCTGCATAGACAGGTAACGACACTGGGCAACAACCTGGTACAGTGTGACGACACTGGGCAACAACCGGGTACAGTGTGACGACACTGGGCAACAACCTGGTAAGCAGTGTAGTGACGCCCTGGGCAACAACCTGAACAGTGACACTGGCAACGTAACAGTGACACTGGGCAACAACCTGGTAACAGTGTGCGACACGAAACAATGTAAGCATGAAATACACTAGGAAAAACCCGTAACAGGATGAAATACTGGGCAACAACCTAAGAACATTGCTATCACTCAAAACCTGGTCCATTGTGAAACATAATGCTCACCTAACAGATTTGACACTGGCAACAACTGAACAGGTGACACTGGCAACAACCTGAACAGTGACAAGAAAGATGTTTACAAGAAATACATAGAAACAAGGAGAATACCAGGAAGATAAGAATATGTTTATCTTACTCACTACTTGTCATTTGAATAATGCTTCCACAAGCTTTTGTCATTCTCCAGCTGTTATATTGTTTCTCATGTCAGGACACAATCTTTCAACCTTTGTTGCCTAGAGAAGCTCATCATTAAATAGCTTGTCCTGAGCAGAACTTTGCCACCCCACCAGTCCTTCGGAATTTCTCTCTCTCAAGGGTCAGATGTCCCACCTCTGCAGCCGTCATATTCAAACCATCAGTTACACCCTGAATCTATCTTCTCTGTGGTCTTCCTCTTCTTCTCTTTGCCGGTATGCCTTCTTCCATGATGGTCATCTCAAGCTTTTTTTTCTTCTTCTTTGTGCCTGCTACGGTTGTTGCCCAGTGTCGTAGTTCTTTGTCTTGCGCTGTCTGTGGCATGTGATTTTATCTGTCCTTTGTCTTTTATATGTTCAAATATCCAATTTTCTCTTTCTTAGAGAAGTTACTCTAGTAAATAAAAAGCGCAGCAGAAATTGGATTTACTGATCTACTTGTAGGCGCATAACTGGCACAATGTACAATCGCTCTTAAGCTTGGATCACATACAAAGAATGGTTTAACAAGAGGTCGATATGATGCGTTCAAAGAAGAAGAAGTTTTGGTTATATCAGAGCGGGAAGACCAACAAACATAAAAAATTAGAATGAAATAACTTTTTTGGAGAATCTAATAGTAACACTCGTACCATTCAGAACATTAAAAAAACAACAGCAACAAAATATCACAAATAGTAAACAATTTATTTCATCATAATAGTTTCAATGTATGCAAAACTTAAACAGAATATTATCAACAAATAATTTATCAGATTTTTGTTTTAAAATAATAATATTAAAACGATATTTAAAAAAACTCTTGTTACTGCCTGTAATAGAGCTTTTTAGGGCAGTGTAGGAGGACAGGGGGGAACATGTGCCTGAGGAATTTAATGGCTGTGTGGTTAGTTCAGTCGCCATGAAACTGTTTAAGTTAGGATTTGTCATTATGCCCCTAATAGAAAATAATCATTAACCGTGCCGTGGATAGATCGCATTTCTCCCTAATGGGAAAGCAACGTGTTAATCCATTCAGCCAGACGCACTTCTACAAAAACATTTTTTTTCTAATCCAGAAGCACTTGAATTTTCAGCTCTTCAGCTCGGTGCCATGGACATCGTAACCCTCCGGTTCGGTGCCACGAACACCGTAAATCTGTGACTTTTCTGTCAGTACGCGGAATTAAACCCGCGCTCACAGAGGACTTGTCACCCGTCGTTCAACGAGCTACGAACACGCTGGGCAGGCGGGCAGACAAAAACATAAAACTATGACATTTGCCAACAACAATGTATAAGTGTAGCACAAACAGAAAATAAGCAATTTGTATATAACTTGAGATTACGATATACAGGCTTTGTTTGAAATCAACAGTTATTGTCTATTCGTAATGTATATTTCATTAATGCTAATTCAGTAATATATTTCGTAATGTCTAATTCAGTAATGTCTAATTTAGTAATGTATAATTCAGTAATGTCTAATTCAGATGTCTAATTCATAATGTCTAATTCAGTAATAGATTACAATATAAATGTGTTACAGAATCAACATTAATTAAGTAGTAAAGTATATCAAGAAAACTGGAATAAAATATATGAAAAACTGGTTAAATATGTTCTTGTTATATCTCAGAAGTAGTCCTTTCTTCTAGTAGACGTTACAAGCTTCAACACACTTCCTTCTGTGATGATAATATAAACTTAGTCAACAGACTTGTCTTGAATATATACTTAGTCAAGTTATCAAGAAACTGGAGAAAATATAGAAAAACTTTATCATTCGTGTGTATATCCTCGGGGTTCCCTTTCTTCTAGTAGGACTTACAGTTCCAAAACACTTCAGCTTCTGTGATGAGTAACATATGAAACATATCTCAAAGATTAAGTATGTTAATAAACATATAGTTTTAGAAATATTAATAAATAAATAAGAAAATTATTGTTCAGTAACAAGGGCAATGTATGGGTGTGAAGCATGGACATTTAATAAGGCAGTGGAAAATATATATATGTGCTTTTGAATATAAGTGTTACAGAAGAGTCCTTCGTATATCTTGGATAGAGATGCGAACAAATAGATCTATCCAGAAAGAACTCAAAATCAAAGAAAACTGGCGATGCTACAAATAAGAAAGATAAAATTGAAGTATTTTGAACATATAAAAAGACATAAAGTGCTGGAGAAGACCACCATGGAAGGAGGCATACCGGCAAAGAGAAGAAGAGGAAGACCACGGAGAAGATGGATTCAGGGTGTAACTGATAGTTTGAACATGACTACTGCAGAGACAGGACATCTGGCCTATGAGAGAGAAATTCCGGAGGACTGTTGGGGTGGCAAAGTTCTGCTCAGGACAAGCTATTTGATGACGAACAAGGGGAAGTAACATTTTCCTTTTGTTGCCACACTGTTAACGGGTTGTTGCCCTGTTTTGTAGTTTTCTGTTTTGTCTTGCGTTTCTATAGTGGATTGTGTGATTATTTTTGCTTTTTGACAGAATTCTGCTGTTATATAACCATCTTTTTCATGAATGACGACAGTGGTGGTTTACCTGTGACTACGAGCAGTCTCACTATGGAAATCATGCAACTAAAGCGATGGTCTGGCTGGAATCACAAACTTTTATCCATGCATGTTTTCTTAGTGACTCGATGAGTATGCTCAGGAAGATTAAAACAGGTTGGGCTCCGAGACAATGATTGGAGTCGCTGAAGAGGACTAGGCTAAGAAAAATCAATTTTATTTGTGTGCCAGGGCATGCAGGTGTAAGGAGAAATGAACGTGCAGATAGGCTTGCAAGTATGGTTGCTAGGCTTGCAGGTATGGTTACTGTACAAAGTGTGTCAGCAATGGACTATGCTGAAATTACAAATTCCCTAAGGGAGAGGTTGTGTAAATGATTCAAGTAATACTGGTGAATCTACAAACCTAATCAGACTGCAAGAATACCAAGTCAAATGTGATGTAGCTAGACAAGAACAGTATGCTGGTAGCCAAAGAAGAATAGTACACCAACAAAGGACTGGTGTCATTAGTTGCCACACGCTGAGAGACATAATGTGGAGAAGATCGTAGCACGTATGGACTAATTGGTTCGATGTGCAGTGATAATGATCCGGCGACTAATTAAACTAAAACTGATGGCATTAGTTGCCATACACTGAAGATATACTGAGGAGAAGATCAGAGTACTTATGGAGTTCGATGTGCAGTGATGATGATCCGACGACTAATTAAAACTAAAACTGATGGCATTAGTTGCCATACACTGAGAGATATACTGAGGAGAAGATCGGAATACTTATGGAGTTCGATGTGCAGTGATGATGATACGGCGACTAATTAAAACTAAAACTGATGGCATTAGTTGCCATACACTGAGAGATATACTGAGGAAAGATCGGAGACTTATGGAGTTCGATATGCAGTGATGATGATCCGGCGACTAATTAAACTAAAACTGATGGCATTAGTTGCCAACACTGAAGATATACTGAGGAGAAGATCGGAATACTTATGGAGTTCGATATGCAGTGATGATGATCCGGCGACTAATTAAAACTAAAACTGATGGCATTGTTGCCATACACTGAAAGTATACTGAGGAAAGATCGGAATACTTATGGAGTTCGATATGCAGTGATGATGATCCGGCGACTAATTAAAACTAAAACTGATGGCATTAGTTGCCATACACTGAGAGATATCTGAGGAAAGATCAGAATACTTATGGAGTTCGATGTGCAGTGATAATGATCCGACGACTAAACTAAAACTGATGGCATTAGTTGCCATACACTGAAGATATACCGAGAAGAGATCGGAACATTTATAGACTAATTAATTCGATGTGCAGTGAAGATGATCCAACGACTAAACTAAACTAAAACACAAATCGTTAAGACGACAGAAACACATCAACACTTTGAACATTATTGACTAAATAACTTGGTCGTGAGAATCTTGCATATATCACATTGTAGCTCTTGAAGCTGCAGAACTGATACTCGTGCTGTAGAAAGCTATCAATGCTGTCCACTTCTTCAAACTCTCTGTGAGATTCCCTGGCAATCGATGCCTGAAACAGGAAACAATTATTCAGTTGAACCATGATATGATCAATTTTTTTTTTTAATGTGATATTGTCTATGTCTTCTTTTTCCGTTTGTCCGTTATGAATTCAAGCCTAGTCAGGGCACCTAGTATGACACTTCTAACTGATTTTTGCGTGAAAGTATGCTTTCCTTCAGTGTCCCCCACCACACATGCGTGACTTCTCCGACTTCAGAGTAGACATTGTCTAGGACACAAGAAGTGTTTCTGTGACCTAGATGTTATATGTTCACCTCTGGTCTCAAAGGTACTGGGTTCGCTACCTTGTGGAGCCATTACGATATTTTTCCAGAGATCCCTGATATCAGCGTAGGGGAGATCGAGTGCCTAGTCCTCTCTGTGGCGGAAGATAATACTTAGGTCCTGTGTTCAAGTTGAGCAGGTAAAAGAACCATTGTCAGATCAAAATCGAAAAGAGCAGGCTGGAAAACTGCTTCCCGCGTAAAATTTATTTTAAAAATAAATTTTAAAAATTTCTACAAAATGTGTTACCATCTTCTTATTTAAATCGGGGACCCTCGCCGGTGCTACGAAGTTCGCGCACTGCAGTTGAGATATTTCTGTGTAAGAAAGAGATCAGAGCATACATGGTTACTCACCAAAGTGTAATGATGATAACCCTATCAATCAATCAATTGGTATTTGTGACTCCAGTTTACTCAAATGAACACAAAAAGAGCAATGTTCGATACAGTCTTTCTCCCAATATTATGCTATCAGTGCCAAACCTGGACGCTGACATCAAATGATAGAAGAAAACTAGTCACAATAGAGATGAAGTATCTACGCAGAATGCTGGGGTTAACAAGAGACCGGTTGAGAAATGAAGACATCAGGAAAAAGTGTGTACAACATCAGTACTAAACTTCATCAAGAAATAACAAATTAAATAGTTCGGTCACGTAAGCAGATTACCATCAGACAGTGCACTTCAAAGAGCAATGCTGCTCCGATACAACGAGTACAAAGTAGAAGGCCTGTCTTGCAAAAGATGGACCTCAGGGATAAGAGAGGCGACGAAATACACTATCTACGAAGCGCACACAAGGACCCGTTTTAAAAATCTCCTCTTGACCTGACACTGTGAGGCAAAACAGGATTGGAGAAAAAGAAAGAAAGACAGAAGTTGACCTGCCATGCCATAGAACCCCTCAAGCAAATGTTTAACATAATCAAACAAGTTTCTCTAGGCAAGTTTACAACTATAGAAGTACTTACTTTGTTAGCAAATATTGTCAACAGAAATGTCTCTGGTCTGAAGATGTGTAATACTTTCTGGATAAGTCCATGATATGATTCCTTGAATAAACAATAACAATATTGTGTGTACAGATGTGTATATGCAATATTGTGTGTACAGATGTGTATATACAATATTGTGTGTACAGATGTGTATATGGCAGTGGTTTTCAAACTGTGGGTCGAGACCTCTTTGGGGGGTCAAACGACCATTTCACAAAGATCGGCTAAGACTATCAGAAAACACATATTTATCATAATTAGAAATAAATATTTCACAATATATAATTACATATTGTTTTTATAATTAATCACTATGCTTTAATTATGTTCAATTTGTAACAATGAAAATACATCCTTCATATCAGATATTTACATTACGATTCATAACAGTAGCAAAATTACAGTTATGAAGTAGCAACGAAAATAATTTTATGATTGGGGGGTCACCACAGCATGAGGAAATGTATTAAAGGGTTGCAGCATTAGGAAGTTTGAGAACCATTGGTATAAGGTGTAAGAGAAGCTGAATTCTTATTAACTCATTCGTCTTTCTGGACCGATCTACTGGCGCGCAATATTTTATAAGATGACGCAACGCCAGTATATTGCAGTATAACCGAATCCGTAGTTAAGAAATATGCGAAGTGAAAAGGTTAATAATAGCCGTCTATCACAAACGATGATGACAATAGACAGGAGCGGCTCGTCATTAAGGGCCAGTGGGACCAGGCCCCACCAAAAATATTGAGCAACGTGTACTTATTATTTCAGACATTATTTGTTTATAATTATTACTTTCAACAGGATACTGATTAGTTTTGAAAGTTGATATATAGCGCTAAAATATCACACACATTCTGAAATCTAAAATTCAACATATTTTTCCTCCAATTAGTATACACCCATGGTCATTAAGGGTCAGTAAGAACAGGCCTACCAAACCAAAAATAATTAACGTGTACTTATTAATTTTTTTAAAATTTGTTCGTAATTATTATCGTTAACTTGACACTGATTAGCTTTGAAAGTTGAATATTTAATACTAAAATATAAATATTATATCATAATAATATAACAATCATAATAATATATAAACATTATTATTTTTTTTAAAACTATTTTGTACAGTCGCAAATTCAGCTTCTCTCTATAACGCTTGACGTATATATCAGCGCACTATGTTTCATCGGGTCGTTTTAAAATTCTCTACTCACGATGTAACATTGCGACCTCTTACCTTTGACCGCTACCTTTAATAATAATTGCCAAAACAATTTATGTCATTTATTCACCGGAAGCTAAGTTCCTACGCGATCAACAAATCAACAGTTAAACGTCGACTCTTGATTAAATAGTACTTTGTATAATTATCGATTGAATCACAAATTATATATAAAATAGTAGAAAAGGATATGCATTAATAGAAATATGTAACTAACTATTATTATAATCGTTAACAATAATCGTCCGTTTCGTATTCAATATACATATATCTTCTACAACGCAAACTGGCTGTCTTTTGTAAGTTTCCTCGCCTCCTCCTGCGTCATGTTCAATGTTTCTTTGATGTTCTGCTGCCACCTTCGTCTTGGTCGTCCCCTACCTCGTACTCCAGGAACCATGGCATCCATTACCGTTCTCTCCAAACCACTGTGACGTTTAACGTGGCCGAAATGTTTAATCATCGGGACATGATGTTATTTATGAGCCAATGCTCCTTGATATGCAGGTCTTGTAGGATCTCTTTGTTTCTTCTCTGCTCTGTCCAGGACGTTCTAATAACTCTTATATAACACCTTGTTTCAAAAGCTTCTATTTTGTTCTTTAATGTTTGTGTTATGGACCATGACTCGCATCCAAATGTTGCCACATGGAATATGGATATTCTCAAAAGTCTTACTTTTGTTTATTTGCTTGTGTCATGCCATATTTTATTCGTGCTGACTACCCTCTGGAGTGCCATGGCTAGTCTTCTTCTAACTTCTTTCGCATAGAAAGAGCATAGCTTACCTGCGGCAAGAGCATAGTTTACCTGAGGCAAGAGCATAACTTACCTGAGGCAAGAGCATAATTTACCTGAGGCAAGAGCATAACTTACCTGAGGCAAGAGTTTAACTTACCTGAGGTAAATTACTCTCAAAGCTAACATAACTGCACGTAGATTGTGGGGTCACGTGAACTGTGGTGTAGTAACCCTGAAATGGAGACGACACAAACAGTTCAAATCCTCTGGAAAACATTAAAGATGATGAATTGTTAAAACATTACTCAAAGTACTTACCAAAGATCAGCATAAACAAGTAAAGAGCAATGTTAATCCGATATATTGGTTACAAAGCAAAATTCCGTTCACACAAAAGGTGGACCTCAGAGATAACAGTGGCGATGAAAGACACTGTTTATGAAATGCACACAAAAGCCCATTTTAGAAATATCTTCTTGTAATGACGCTTTAGACAAAACAGGATTAGAGAAGTGCACACGAAAGCCCATTCTAGAAATTTCTTCTTATAATGACGCTGTGATACAAAACAAGATTAGATACGAGTAGATTGTCGATATACAGCGTACGAGTCGTTTGTAAACGAATGTCAACTCCCTTGGAGTAAATGTCAGCATCAAAATTGATATCTGTGGGGCAAGAATCAATGAGAAGAATGTGTAAGATTTGATGAGACGGGGATCGAGGGCTCTATGGGCATGTCCGGAGTGCTATGAAGATAGTCCTTATATAACTAATAACGGATGAGTCTAGCTGCATTACTTACCCCAGGGACAAGCCCATTCATTGAGTATCCACAAGGTTCGAACAGAACCTCATCGATCTTCATGTCAGGAATCATATCACAGATGCCAGACCTCTGAAAATCAAATATAATGTAGTTCGTCTTGGTAACAACAGAAACTTACATAACCAGTAATCTCTCGTCTGTAGAGCTATGCAATGGGTGCCGTAAGAAATAAGGGTATGTGGTTAGAACCCTATGTTTGGTCATTTTTAATTTTTCTAGAAGCTCCCAATACTTGGACAGTGTTGTTTTTTGTTTTTTCTGGAAGCTCCCAATACTTGGACAGTATCTGTTTTTTTTTTTCTGGAAGACTCCTAATACTTGGACAGTGTCTTTTTTTTTCTTTTTTCTGAGGGCTCCCTTGGACAGTGTCTGTTTTTATTTTTCTGGAAACTCCTAATACTTGGACAGTGTCTGTTTTTTATTTATCATATTCATTATCTGCAGTGCTTTCCCTGGAGTTCTTAAAACTCCTTATTCTCATTTTACAATAAACTTGAAGCTACCAATGATTGATGTATGCATGTTTGTTATATGTGTATACTTGTGTGTATGTGCGCTGCTGTTTGTCCAAACACCGTGCGGTCGAATCTGACCTGATTGTTCTGTGTTCTATAATCGACGCTGTTTATAAAAGACATGACTTAGTGAAGCTTTTTTAGATAGCTAGCTGGTTTTGTTATTAAAAACGCTCACCTGTAGGGCTCTAGCCTACAGTAAGTGCTCACCTGTAGGGCTCTAGTCTACAGTAAGTGCTCACCTGTAGGGCTCTAGCCTCACAGTAAGTGCTCACCTGTAGGACTCCTAGCCTACAGTAAGTGCTCACCTGTAGGGCTCTAGCCTACAGTAAGTGCTCACCTGTAGGGCTCTAGCCTACAGTAAGTGCTCACCTGTTGGCTCTAAGCTCCAGTAGTGCTCACCTTGAGGCTCCAATGACTGATGTAAGTTTTCTATTGGTATAGCTTGTAGTGCCTCCTGTTGGCTCTAAGCACAGTCAGTCGAATCTCACCTGTGGGCTCTAGCCCACGTAGTTATAAGCTACCTGTGAAGCTCTGTCTATAGATAGCAGTGTGCTCACCTGTAGGGCTCTAGTCTACAGAAGTGCTCACCTGTAGGGCTCTAGTCTACAGTAAGCAGTGGCTCACCTGTAGGGCTCTAGTCTACAGTAAGTGCTCACCTGTAGGGCTCTAGCCTACAGTAAGTGCTCACCTGTAGGGCTCTAGTCTACAGTAAGTGCTCACCTGTAGGGCTCTAGTCTACAGTAAGTGCAGTAAAAACTAAGGGTTTGTGGTTCAAGTCCTGTATTTGGTAATTTATTTGTTTCCATAAGCTTCTTATACTTGTTCACTATCGTTTTATTGAATATAACCAGTATGACATAGGTACCATCAGCACGTAATCTCTACGCTAACGCTATCCAGGACAGTAGATCTACTTGAGCTTCTGAAGGTTGGAAAACTCGATAAATGACTTCTAATAATTTCGCAACTTCTTGTTTTGTGCCTTCCAACTTCTTTGTTTTTGTACCTTCCAACTTCTTGTTTTGTGCCTTCCAACTTCTTGTTTTGTACCTTCCAACTTCTTGTTTTGTGCCTTCCAACTTTTGTTTTGTGCCTTCCAACTTTTGTTTTGTCCTTCCAACTTCTTGTTTTGTACCTTCCAACTTTTTGTTTTGTACCTTCCAACTTTTTGTTTTGTGCCTTCCAACTTCTTGTTTTGTACCTTCCAACTTCTTGTTTTGTACCTTCCAACTTTTTGTTTTGTACCTTCCAACTTCTTGTTTTGTGTCTTCCAACTTCTTGTTTTGTACCTTCCAACTTCTTGTTTTGTACCTTCCAACTTCTTGTTTTGTACCTTCCAACTTTTTTTTGTACCTTCCAACTTCTTGTTTTGGTCTTCCAACACATCATTGGCTTTTAGAATCGGGTATAATAGTAAAAACACTTGGCATATTCTCTTATCGATCAATGTCAGCTTAAATTGAAATAGGAAGTAGGATATTATACTTCTACAAATCTCTGTCTACGGTGTTTACTATCATCTCTGATATTGACGCTCTTCCGTGCCATGAAGTTAGGCTATCCAAAATGTCATCTCTCTGTCTTCCTCTATCTCGTCTACCCTCCATTTTACCAGTTGTTACAATGTGTTCTAAACCTTCCTTTCTCATCACATGTCCGAAAATGATGACTGTCTCTTTCTTATATTAATGATAAGCTTTTTCTGTGTCTTGACAAATGAATAGGTCTGCTGTTATTAGTTACTGGTTACTGAACTGACCATATAGCCATCATGGCAGACCCATAGGTGCCCAGTCTACAACTGTCCTGGAAGGTAGCAGTTTGGTGTTTTCAAAATAAAGTGACGGTGACGCCTATGACAACGCGTATTCTATCCGTCTGCATCCTGTTTGTCTTTAAATTCAAAACCATGACGGCGTTTGCCCTATACAAGAAACAACATTGAAAAATATAGATAATTAGCTGTACACTGCGCGCGTTGCTACGTCTCCAACAGAAATTGAATTTGAAGGAAACTCGCTATAACAATATTTAATAATTATTTTGGATCATTGTCTTTATGTTCATTTTCTTGGAAAAACTTACAATTTACCATTTCATTTTAATTCTGTTTATTTGAGTGCTTTTTGTTATACACTATTTTTTGTTTTTCCGTCTGGTGCGTACACGAATAAATCAGAAGGTTTTCCGACGCGTGAACAGGCCACATATAGCTGTCCATGTGAAAAACAGGGATTTTCCAAATGTAGTCCACACAAACTGGTAGTGATTGTCCTTGTGATTTGTTGATGGTCATTGCAAAGGCGAGTCGCACCGGAAACTGCAAAGCGTTTGAATTCGAATGGCATGTCTGTTGGAATCATTGGGATGCGTGGCAATTGTATATCTTCTCCTTTAAATTTTCCTTTTAAAATTGTACCTTCGATGATATTGGTCATCATATTTTTCACTAAAAGCCTGGTACCGTTGCAAAGTTGTGGATTGATGTTTCGGAGAAGAATGATAGGCACGCCAATTTTCAATGTTAAAACATGGGGTGGCATGTCTGGCAAATCATGCGAAATGGTTGTACTAATTTAGAATTACACGCCGCTATAGTGGTCAATGGTATGGATTGAGTTACAAAATAATAAATGGTCATGTGGCAAACCTCGTTTCTGTCATGTACTAATTTAGAATTGCACGCCGCTATAGCGGTCAATGGTATGGATTGAGTTACAAAATAATAAATGGTCACCCCGTTTCTGCCATGTAATCTAATATTGGGTAATATTCATGCATATAACGTGGACCTCCGGTAAACGTTGATGGCAAAATAACCATCTTGCCATAGCTGTTTGCCTGGCCATCTATAGCAATGCCAATAGCTTCCCTCAAATGAACGTATTCCTCTGATCGTAGTTTTGTTTGGTTTAATCGAATATAGAGCATTCGTTCGCAGTCAATTTTTGACAACATAGCTAACAAACATTGATGGAATAGTTGACGATAACTTAAAATATGATTTGCAGTATCTATGATCATGATTAGAAATTAGTAGAAATCCTTTGAAGAAACAAACCTGGATTGCGTATTTTAAATTCAGCTTGTTTGCAAAATTGAATTGAATCATACGTCATCGAATCTTGTGTATATATTAATGCGTATACCGTAGACTAGAACAAACATGGCTTTACATAAAATTAAACAACTCAAAACAGTATGGAACGGAACTGATAAAAAACAAAGATCAGAATACTAAGAGCATGCATATTGCCAGTGGCAACGTATGGGTGTGAAGCATGGACATTTAATAAAGCAGTGGAAAAACATATAAGTGCTTTCGAATATAAGTGTTACAGAAGAGGCCTTCGTATATCTTGGACAGAGAAGAGAACAAATAGATCTATCCAGAAAGAACTCAAAATCAAAGAAAACTGACTGATTCTACAAATAAGAAAAAGAAAATTGAGATATTTTGGACATATAAAAAGACATGAAGGGCTGAGAAGACCATCATGGAAGGAGGCATACCGGCAAAGAGAAGAAGAGGAAGACCACGGAGAAGATGGATTCAGGATGTAATTGATGGTTTGAACATGACAGCTGCAGAGGCAGGACATCTGGCCTATGAGAGAGAAAATTTCGGAGGACTGTTGGGGTGGCAAATTTCTGCTCAGGACAAGCTATTTGATGATGATGATGATACCGTAGACTACCGGAAACGTTGATGGCAAATAGTAAACTAATTTAGAAATTCTCGATGAAATTAGCGTGTTTTCGATTTATTAGATTTTTTGTCTAAAATTTTCATCGCTACCTATTTCAAACTATGACATGTAGCATCCCGACATCAAAACAAACATATCCTGTAAATTTCAGCTAAATCTGTTCAATAGTTTCCGAGTCTATAAGTCACAAACAAACAAACAGACAAACATTCATTTTTATATATATAACAGATTTTTTCAGTGAACGAAATGAAGGATCTAATTGAAAATGAAAACCGTGGCATATCCGTTATAGGACGTCGATGTCAGCCACAGTAAACAAGTCGTTGATTTTCTACGCACCACTTATTCGTTCAGCAGTTTGCCATTGATTTCTGAACTGTAAGTTCTATTTTTACCATTCGTAAAAATCCATGGAAGCAAATTTGCTTCTAAATTGTCTGCCAAATTGAGTTTGTTTCTTCTTCTTCTTCGCGATCACCGCTTAGACTGATGTACCAGATTTCCCTATAAATCTCATTCGTATGGAAATCTGATTCATGCAGACTTAGCATTGGTGTGGTTTGTACGTCACATCTTCAGCGCCATTTGGAACTCTGTTTATCCTTCGGCGATGTGTACGGTTTCAGCCAGCGTTTACTGGGTTCGCTCTCCGTCAGCATTTGGATGTCCCCAGCCGACCTGCAAGGCAGCAGGTTGGAGTTTATTTGAACCAGGTACTGTTGGAGTGTGATCGAGCTCACTATCGTTTAAGCTATAGAAGCTCACCAAATGATTTTATCACACGTCAATTAGACAGTTTTTATACATATATATATTTTATATATATATATTTTTATATATATATATTAATAAATCTCCCATTAAAGAAGCACCCATGTGTTGGTTGCCGGGACCCGAAAGGGATGCAAAGAATAGTACCACTGCGGCCTACAAGGCATGTCGTAAGAGACGACTGATGTAGGGGGCTTCGGGAAGCTAACCTAGTCAATAAAAAGCGTCGCAGAAATCGGATGTGCTGGTCTACTTGTATGCGCATAACTGGCACAATGTAC
Organism: Arion vulgaris; assembly: GCA_020796225.1. Taxonomy (NCBI): domain Eukaryota; kingdom Metazoa; phylum Mollusca; class Gastropoda; order Stylommatophora; family Arionidae; genus Arion; species Arion vulgaris. Next base: position 31,880,935 of record CM036755.1, read on the forward strand.
AATCACTCTTAGGTTCACGTTGACAGTAAGAAGAAGAAGAAACATTAAAGAAGATAAAACTTCTAGACGATACAATATTATAACATACCTGAGTTGCCACTTCTAGATGAGACAATATTATAACATACCTGAGTTGTCACTTCTAGACGATACAATATTATAACATACCTGAGTTGTCACTTCTAGATGATACAATATTATAACATACCTGAGTTGCACTTCTAGACGATACAATATTATAGTATACCTGAGTTGCCACTTCTAGACGATACAATATTATAGCATACCTGAGTTGTCACTTCTAGATGATACAATATTATAGCATACCTGAGTTGTCACTTCTAGACGATACAATATTATAGTATACCTGAGTTGCACTTCTAGACGATACAATATTATAGCATACCTAAGTTGCCACTTCAAGACGATACAATATTATAACATACCTGAGTTGCCACTTCTAGACGATACAATATTATAACATACCTGAGTTGTCACTTCTAGATGATACAATATTATAACATACCTGAGTTGCACTTCTAGACGATACAATATTATAACATACCTGAGTTGTCACTTCTAGACGATACAATATTATAACATACCTGAGTTGCACTTCTAGACGATACAATATTATAGTATACCTGAGTTGCACTTCTAGACGATACAATATTATAACATACCTGAGTTGCACTTCTAGACGATACAATATTATAGTATACCTGAGTTGTCACTTCTAGACGATACAATATTATAACATACCTGAGTTGTCACTTCTAGATGATACAATATTATAACATACCTGAGTTGCACTTCTAGATGATACAATATTATAGTATACCTGAGTTGCACTTCTAGACGATACAATATTATAACATACCTGAGTTGTCACTTCTAGATGATACAATATTATAACATACCTGAGTTGCACTTCTAGACGATACAATATTATAGTATACCTGAGTTGCACTTCTAGACGATACAATATTATAACATACCTGAGTTGCACTTCTAGACGATACAATATTATAACATACCTGAGTTGCACTTCTAGATGATACAATATTATAGTATACCTGAGTTGCACTTCTAGACGATACAATATTATAACATACCTGAGTTGTCACTTCTAGATGATACAATATTATAGTATACCTGAGTTGCACTTCTAGACGATACAATATTATAACATACCTGAGTTGTCACTTCTAGATGATACAATATTATAACATACCTGAGTTGCACTTCTAGACGATACAATATTATAGTATACCTGAGTTGCACTTCTAGACGATACAATATTATAGTATACCTGAGTTGCACTTCTAGACGATACAATATTATAGCATACCTGAGTTGCCACTTCTAGACGATACAATATTATAGCATACCTGAGTTGCCACTTCTAGACGATACAATATTATAACATACCTGAGTTGCCACTTCTAGACGATACAATATTATAGCATACCTGAGTTGCCACTTCTAGACGATACAATATTATAGCATACCTGAGTTGCCACTTCTAGACGATACAATATTATAACATACCTGAGTTGCACTTCTAGACGATACAATATTATAACATACCTGAGTTGTCACTTCTAGATGATACAATATTATAGCATACCTGAGTTGTCACTTCTAGACGATACAATATTATAGTATACCTGAGTTGTCACTTCTAGACGATACAATATTATAGTATACCTGAGTTGCCACTTCAGACGATACAATATTATAGCATACCTGAGTTGCCCTTCTGAAACGATCAATATTATAGCATACCTGAGTTGCACTTCTAGACGATACAAGATTATAGCATACCTGAGTTGTCATCAGACGATACAATATTATAGTATATTGAGTTGCACTTCTAGACGACAAGTATTAAACATACCTGATTGCACTTCTAGACGATACAATATTATAGCATACCTGAGTTGCCACTTCTAGATGATACAATATTATAACATACCTGAGTTGTCACTTCAGACGATAAATATTATAACATACCAGTTGCCACTTCTAGACGATACAATATATAGATACCTGAGTTGCACTTCTAGACGATACAATATTATAACATACCTGAGTTGCCACTTCTAGACGATACAATATTATAGTATACCTGAGTTACCACTTCTAGATGATACAATATTATAGCATACCTGAGTTACCACTTCAGATGATACAATATTATAGCATACCATGTTCACTTCTAGATGATACAATATATGCATACCTGAGTTACATTAGATGATACAATATTATAGCATACCTGAGTTACCACTTCTAGATGATACAATATTATAGCATACCTGAGTTGCCACTTCTAGATGATACAATATTATAGCATACCTGAGTTGCCACTTCTAGACAATACAATATTATAGCATACCTGAGTTGCAATTGAAGACAATACAATATTATAACATACCTGAGTTGCTTCCTTCCCGCTGGAACAGAATGCTTTCGTGAAAACTTTCATTTTGTTTGGACACATCTCCCACATTAGAAGCTAGGAGGTCAAGGTTAAAGAATCTACTAACTAAATAATTGTCAAACGTATCAACTTTCTTATCTCTTATCTAGTCTATATTTATTTTTTATCAACCGCCACCTCACAGCGGTATAGGTCGGGAAACTTTGACCGCGATGTCAAAGGCTAAAGGGGAAATGGCTCGCCTAGTGAGATGGGCTCCGCTAGGCCTTTTGTTTTTCAAACAATTTTTATTAAATTGTTTGATGGGAAGTAAACCCGACAAGAAATCTGGCAGGAGGTAAGACCACCTAAACTTGTGATATTAGTGAATTTACCTTGATTTCAAAGAATCAGACTCCCAGCTATGAGCAAATAGCATCACTGCCTTATGGGAGCCTCGGGAGAGGTAAAGCTATGGGAGTAAATCCAAACAGAAAATCCGGTGTGGGGCCCTTAATGCAGCCAGGCATCATATGATGCCCTACCGACAGCTCCTGCAACCAAACTGATACCAGACGTCGTGCTTGTATTCCTGGTTTCTATCAGTGAAGTCGAGAGTGGGTAGTTGACGCTTGGGCAATTCATCTACTCCAATTGCCCTGGCATGCGTCACGGAGAGAACTGCGTGACGCAAAACCTATTGTCTTCTGAGACAAAGGGGTCAATGATGTTGATAAAATAAAGGAGAAGCAATAACTAACCACTAACTAACTAACTAGCTAACTAATTATCTACCTAATTAACTAATTTACTAATTTACTAACTAGCTACCTAACTAACTAACTAACTAACTAATTATCTACCTAATTAACTAATTTACTAACTTACTAACTAGCTACCTAACTAACTAACTTACTAACTAACTAACTAACTACTTAGTAGAGAGGACTGAACAAAAGGATACTTCTACTGTCTGATCTGGCTGTGTAACACTACTGCTGTCAAGTGTGTACAGATACCTGAAAGTGTACATCGACGTGAGAATTCATGATTTAATGAGTAACTTACTAGACTTTGAGCTCTAGGGCTTGCAGTCATATTGGTTATAAATGTTCCCTCCATATTCACTCTGATGTTGTCAAGTGAAGAATTAATGATCTAATGAGTAACTTACTAGACTTTGAGCCTAGGTGCAGTCATATTGGTTATAAATGTTCCCTCCATATTCACTCTGCTGTTGTCAAGTGAAGAATTAATGATCTAATTAGTTAATTACTAGAATTTGTGCCTAACGTTTGCAGTCATTCTTTTCTTCTTGTTACTTCGCCCCAAAGGGGCATAGGCCCTCAATCAAGGCCTTGCAAGCTCTCATTCTCTTGGTTGTAGTTTTTGTAGCTGTGTGTTTTTTTTACAGGATAGAGTAGCTAATCCCACGCCAAACCTCCACTTTCGCTGTATATGGTATGTGGTAGGTAGTTTGCATTCATAGTAGTTATAAATATCCAGGGCCGTGCTGTGGCACAGTACAGAGAGGCGACCGCATCGGGCGGTACCGTATGGTGGAGGCGTAAGCAACAAAATCAAAATTACAATTGAGGGTTATTTTAAAGAAAAAAATTTAGGGGCGGCATTTCGAAGACTTACATCATACTGAGAAAATATAACGCACAGTCCTGTAAATTTCACCCCTCCGCGCTTCTCCATTCTTTCTGTTGCTATCAAACCTTAGTTAAAACATCTTATCAACGAGATCTATATATTAAGAAACACAGGGAGTAGCTAGAGCGACGTTTGTCTGTCGTTTTGTTTTGTGTACTTTTTGTTCTGCTAACCTTTGATTGTCCAACTAGATTTGTATATCAAGAGACACAGGGAGTATCGACGTTTGTTTGTCGTTCTGAAGAAACCATTGCAGTTCAACATCGAGTAGAGTAGGCTGGAAAGCCTCTGCCCGGTCAAAGTTCATTAGAAAGATTAAAAACTAAAATTCCTACAAAATAGTTTCACTATCTTATAAATTATATTGGGGACCCACGCTGGGGCTACGGAGTTCGTGCACTGATGCTGAGATCTACCTATGTAAGAAAGAGATCGAAGCACACATGGTTATTCATCGAAGTTCAATGAAGATTGTCCTACCAATCAATCAATCAATCAACTAATGAACTCTCTATTATAATTTTTTAAATTTCAAATTTAATTTATTTTTAAAATTAAAGATATGAAACAAAACTGAATGAAATATTTCAACATATTACCAACAATCTCTGTTTACTGTTCCAAGAACATAGGCGGAGCCATCTGGAATAACAAACAAAACACATTCAACATTCAGATAAAACCAGGGGGCATCACACTAGATCAATGATATATCAATGAGAGAGCGGACATGCTTGCTTCAACAGCATTTATTGTTGGGGAGTTGAAGATGGATAAAGGGGATGTTCTTCAGTCTCTTCGCGAGTGTCTGTTGGATGAAGACACTAAAAAAAGATGTTGAATCGATCCAGCGATTTAGGCATTTTGGAGTTACCCGTTGTACAAGTCGAACTGGAAGCGAGGGGCAGAGCGAGAAGTGTGTTTAATCAGCGAGCCACAGGAATCATCAGTATGCATACTCTTCGATATCTGTTGGGGAGACTGAGCACATATGGGTCTGCCCGGATGCTAGGGAGTTAGTTTAGTAACCAATAACCAATAACCAATAACCAATAACCAATAGCCAATAATCAATAACCACTTACTTGTAAACATTCGATCTAAATGATGAACTTCCTTATCAAATGATTGGTGCAAGTAATGCTGCAACTCTGGTCTCGAGAAGTTCTTGCGTGAGTAGAAGATATCCTGGAGTAAGTTCATAAATAAGAACATTACAGAAGAACATTACAGAAGAACATTACAGAAGAACATTACAGAAGAACATTACAGAAGAGCATTACAGAAAAATGTTACAGAAGAACATTACAGAAGAACATTACAGAAGAACATTACAGAAGAACATTAAAAATCCTAAGAATCCGATCTCTTTCTTACACACACATTTTTAGGAAGATCTCAGCTGCAGTACACGAACTCCGTAGCACCGGCGAGATTTTCCAATGTAATTTTTTAAGATAGGTGAAATTTTGTCGGAGTTTTATTTTAATCTATTTTTTAGGAATTTCGGGCGGGCAGCAACTTTGCAGCCTACTTATCGGTTTTCAACTGCAAATGTTTCTTTTATGCGATCAATTACAATAACGGACCTCTGTTTTATCGTCCATTTCCGATTTGACTTGGAATCTAATCTCACCTACACTGAGATCAGGGATCACTGAAAAGATATCTTGATCTCTCCATACGGAAAACGAGCCGAGTATCTGTGTTATCTATTGACGTTGTTAACTTTCTTCCAAGCCATGAGGTTGAGAATAACAAGTCAAGACAATGCATACACCAGAACAGTGGCGGCGCGTGATCCTTTTTGTTGGTGGGGCCAGACACACATTTTCATAAAAATCATGATTTTGGGTTAGGGTATATTTTAATTTATTAAATAATAAATGCACGTTACACATTATTTTTGGTGGGGCCCGGCCCCACTGGCCTTTAATTACGAGCCGCCACTGCACCAAAATGTTACAAACTTACAGCAACAGTATCGAACCCACACTCTCTCATAACCAACTCAATGAGAGCATTGAGCGCAGTAAGTAGAGTAGTCTCTCCACATGTTTTCAGGATGAATCTGTTCTTGGTGACGAACATGCTGCTCTCACTGCAACACAACAAATACTAGATTAACTCACTGATTGATTGATTGATTGATTGATTGATTGATTGATTGATTGATTGATTGATTGATTGATTGATTGAGTAATTGGTTAGTTAATTGATTGATTGAGTAATTGGTTAGTTAATTGATTGATTGATTAATTAATTGATTGATTGATTGATTTACTCAATGTTTGATTGATTGATTGATTGATTTGTTGATTGATTGATTAATTGATTAATTGATTGATTGATTGATTGATTGATTTACTCAATGGTTGATTGATTGATTGATTGATTGATTGATTGATTGATTGATTGGTAGCTGATTGACTGATTGATTGATTGAGTCAATGGTTATTAATTGATTAATTGATTGATTGATTGATTGATTGATTGATTGATTGATTGATTGATTGATTGGTAGCTGATTGACTGATTGATTGATTGAGTAATTGATTAATTAATTGATTGATTGATTGGTTGATTGATATGATCGATAGTCTGCGCAGTTCAAAACCTTTCAGTGAATATCTTTCCATATTGCATTACTACTATCAGGCTCAGCAGAACCTTATAGTATACCTGGTAACATCAGATGGCAGATGCTGGCAGAACCTTATAGTATACCTGGTAACATCAGATGGCAGATGCTGATCAAAAATAAAGAGCAGAATAGGCCAGCGATAACATCGTTCCTGAAATGAGGAAGCATTGTATGCAACAAGTCCTTGTCAGTTGAGGTCAGAATGCGAGTTATTCAGTGCTACATAGAACCAATACTGACATACGGATTAGAGTTATTCAGTGCTACATAGGAACCAATACTGACATACGATTAGAGTATTCAGTGCTACATAGAACAATACTGACATACGGATGAGAGTTATTCAGTGCTACATAGAACCAATACTGACATACGGATTAGAGTTATTCAGTGCTACATAGAACCAATACTGACATACGGATTAGAGTTATTCAGTGCTACATAGAACCAATCAGACATACGGATTAGAGTTTTCAGTGTACATAGAACCAATACTTGCATAGGATTAGAGTTATTCAGTGCTACATAGAACCAATACTGACATACGGATGCGAGTCATGGACAAGAAATAAACAGATCAAAAAATCTATAGAGGTCACACAGATATGGTTTTACAGAAGAATGATGAGAATCCCATGGACTGCTAAAATGACTAATGTTGAGGTGCTGAATGAGATCAAGACACAGAGAAAGCTTATCATTAATATAAGAAAGAGGCAGTCATTGTTTTTCGGGCTTGTGATGAGAAAGGGAGGTTTAGAGCACATTGTGACAACCGGTAAAATCGAGGGTAGACGAGACAGAGGAAGAGAGAGACAATTTTGGATAGCCTGGCTTCATGGCACGGTAGAACGTCAACATCTGAGTTGATAGCAGACACCAAAGATAGATATTTGTGGAGATCCATGATCGTCTTCGCTAGCCGGCACGACACTTGATGACTAGGTTCAGATGAGAATACTAAAAGCATGCATATTCCCATGGCAACGTATGGGTGTAAAGCGTGGACATTTAACAAGGCAGTAGAAAGACATATATGGGCTTTTGAATATAAATGTTACAGAAGAGTTCTCCGTATATCTTGGACAGAGAAGAGACAATAGATCTATTTAGAAAGAACTCAAAATCAAAGAAAACTGGCGGATGCTAGAAATAAAAATGATAAATGTGAAGTATTTTGGACATATAAAAAGACACAATGGTTGGAGAAGACCATCATGGAAGGAGGCATACTGGCAAAGAGAAGAGGAAAACCACAGAGAAGATGGATTCAGGATATAACTGATGGTCTAAACATGATGGCTGCAGAGGCGGAACATCTGGTCTATGAGAGAAAGAAATTCAGAAGGACTGTTGGGGTGGCAAAGTCCTACCTAGGACATGCTACTTGATGGTTTGAGCATGACAGCTACAGAGGTGGGACATCTAACCTATGAAAGACAAAATTTCAATGAACTGTTAGAATGACAAACTTCTGCTCAGGACAAGCTATCGGATGATGACTTATACAAAAGGATATCGGTTAGATATATTCAAATTTTGCAGAAATTTTGCAAACCGTGACATTATTTTTCACCAATATATTGGACACTGCAGATTAAACAGAGACCTACTAGGAATAAGTCAAACAGATCTCTGCCATTGTCAACAGACGGAACAGACACCGAAGCATGTACTTCAAGATTGTACTTTCCTGGGGAAGCTGAGAAGCAACATGTAGCTACACCCATTCCACCTGACAACTAAGCTTTTGGGAAAACCTGACAGGCCTGAAGCTGAGTCCCAAGTTTTTGATCTTCAGAGGACTGAGCGCGGATCAGAGATCATGTCAAGTAGCAGCATGTCCCTTGCGGAAAGTCGCTTTCATAACAGCCTGCCTGAAAACTCTCTGTCTCTAGCAAGTTCTCCCACATTCATCGTCCTGTTCAAAGTTTCTTTAATGTCCTGCTACCATCTTCTACTTGGTCGTCCCCTGCCTCGTACTCCAGAAACCATCCCTTCCATTATCGTTCTTCTCCAAACCACTGTGACGTTCAACATGATCAAAATATTTCATCTTCCGGGACATGATGTTACTTATGAACCAATGCTCCTCGATATGCAGGTCTTGTAGGATGTCTTTGGGTTTTTTTCTCTTGTCTGTCCAGGATGACTAGAGATCACCGAAGAAGAAGAAGTGGAATGTTTTCTTTGAATAAATAATACTGTCAAACTTCACTAACCGGGTTTTACCTGAGAAGATATGAGTCCATGACGTCATTTCTCATACAACTGATTATTTCACATTTGACCAGATTTAGCAGCTTGTCCCAGTGACATCTAAAACCAGATAATAAATAAGTATTAATGGCCTCCGGAAATTTAAAAAAAATTTCTAAACACAGGATTCGAACCACAGATCTTTATTCATTATGGCACATATTTAGGGGAGATAACTGATTGTTCTCTGGCAAAGCGCTTGTCTCCAGGGATAGGCAATCGTCTATCTTTCGATATATCTATATATTTATCTATCTATCTATCTATCTATCTATATATATATATATATATATATATATATATATATGTATTCATCGATCTATCTATCTATCTATCTATCTATCTATCTATCTGTTTATCTATCTTTCTATATATCTATATATTTATCTATCTATATATACATATGTATATATGTATTCATCGATCTATCTATCTCTATGTATCTATCTATCTACCTACCTATCTACCTATCTATATATCTATCTATCATATATATTAGATAGATGTTTATCTATATTACATCTATCATCTATCTATCATCTTTCTATCTATCATCTATCCATCTGTCTATTGTCTATCCATATTGTGCCTTACAGTATTCACGGTACGCCAAGAGTACTGACAAGTGCTCTCGAGTGAGTCTCATATATGGTGTTTCCTACCGCCTCTGTTATTTCTGAGATCCAACGTTTGCATGGCCACCCTTTGGCCTTACAACCATTGTATCTGAATAGTAGTGCTTGTTGTGGTATACTGTTGGAAGGTAACCATGTTACATGGCTGAACCATCTGGTTTGATGTTATTCCAACCAAGTCTCTAATAGTCTTATTTTTAATCTTATCTCCCCTTGTTGTGATTTTTGTCTTTGTCCATTTCCTGTAAGGGTCCAATGTTGACACTGCTAGCAAAAAGTTGAGATGTGGATCGTATGATTAATATGAAATGAAAATCCCAATGTTGACACTGCTAGCACTCCTGTAATGGTACAATGTTGACACTGCTAGCAAAAAGTTGAGATGTGGATCGTATGATTAATATGAAAGGAAAATCCCAATGCTAGTTCACTGCTAGCACAAAGTTGAGATGTGGATCGTATGATTAATATGAAATGAAAATCCCAATGTTGACACTGCTAGCAAAAAGTTGAGATGTGGATCGTATGATTAATATGACATGAAAATCCCAATGTTGACACTGCTAGCACTCCTGTAATGGTGCAATGTTGACACTGCTAGCACAAAGTTGAGATGTGGATCGTATGATTAATATGACATGAAAATCCCAATGTTGACACTGCTAGCAAAAAGTTGAGATGTGGATCGTATGATTAATATAAAATGAAAATCTCAATGTTGACACTGCTAGCACACAGTTGAGATGTGGATCGTATGATTAATATGAAAGGAAAATCGCGGCAGTTACTTTACAGGACGTCGCCATGAACTACAGTAAACGAGTCGTTGATTTTATATGCACCACTTATACGTTTAGTAGTTTGTCATTGTTATCTAAAAGGTGAGATCTATTTTGTTATCGTTCGCAAAATTCACGGAAAATTTTGCTCAACATTTCCCGCCGCGGAGTTTCAACCACCTGCTCTTGGGTTGTGATTGAGTTTACTACCGGTTAGTCACATACTGGTTAGCTGATTAGTACAGAGCAACCTCATATAATATTCAATATCTACACTCAAAACATAGAAGATTTAGTATAAAGGAACAGAAAGTGCTCTATGTCAAAAGTCCCTATAGAGGCTGGTTGTGAAATTGACGCACATTTGTACGCCGCTATAGTGGCTCGTTGTATGGAATGAGTTAATAGACAAACCTTTGAATTATTCTGAGATTGCTTGTATGATCATTGGTCGATGAAGTAAACCAGACTTCCAGAAGTTTCTCTACTCCCTCAAAGAAATGTTCGCCAGCAGAAACAGCCATTAGGAATGTCTTAAACAAACAGTTCAATAATTCAAAGAATACATTAAAATATTTATTTACAGTTAGTTATATTCCTCTTCTTCTTCTTCTTCGAACGCTCCATATCGACCACTCTGTGTGATTTGTATGTGATCTGAGTATAAGAGCAATTCTACGTTGTGACAGTAATGCGTCTACAAGTAGGCCAACACATCCGATTTCTGCGACGCTTTTTATTTACTAGGGAAGTTTCTCTAAGCCCCTTCTTCAGTCGCCTCTTATGACATGCTTTGTAGGTCGCATTTTGACTATTCTTTGCTTCCCTTGTACACTCCTGCAACACATAGGCGTATCAGTTATATGAGAACTATCATCATAACACTTCGGACACGTACATAGTTGCTTCGATCTCCGCCTCAACAAATCCAACAGTGTCCAGCCTCCAAATACGCCAGTTCGATATTAATTAATCAATAATTGTGCATATTTAGTGTGACGTTTATTTCGGGATTCACTAATATCGACACCCATCTCTCTGTCTGTTCAGCGAGTGGGATTCACAATTCTAAAACTCCTCTGTACGGAAAGACTCTCTCAATGCGTTAAGAATATCATTTCGGTCCATTGCATCTCCCACTGATATTATAGCCATGCCAGCCAATCTATCAGCTCGTTCATTACCATTGACTCCTGCGTGCCCAGGGACAAAAATAAAAGTTCTTTCTTTGATCCTTGATCTGACGACTAAACTAAACTAAGAGACACACTGAGGAGAAGACCGGATTACTTATAGACTAATTGATTCAATGTGCAGTGATGATCATCTGACGACTAAACTAAATATTCCAAAACAAATGTTGTCACAAATTTGGCTCAGACAACAAACTAAGAAGATTACAACATGTGAAATGAGATGTCTACGAAAAGCTGTCAACGTTACAAGGAGAGATAGGTGAGAAACGAGAATATCAGAAGCATCGTTGGTACTATACCATGCATACAGTACATCGAGAAGCTAAGAATCAAGTGGTTCGCCATCTGAGAGAACGGAAACACATTATACTACCTCATGTGCCTACAATAATCGACACTCAGAGCGCAGAGCACGAGGCAGGCCAAGACACGATTGGATAGATAATATCTCAGAGTCCGCGAAAGCATGGACCGACAACGTCAAGCGCAACACACCTGACACAAGATAGAAAACTAACTCTCCCCACGACGCTTCACGGCAAATGTGGTTAAGATAAGATAAGATAAGATAAGATAAGATAAGATAAGACAAACTACCAAACGTGTCCCACTATTCCAAGAATTGTCCACATTCTGTTATTTATTTTCAATATCACAACATTCATATATGTGTTTCTCATATTTACTTTGTCCAGGAAATTCACACAAGAATATAACCACGATAAGCAAGTCAAAAGGCCGTCAATAAATAAGTAATAAATAAAATAAGTAGCTCAGAAATAACAGAGGCGATGAAAAACACTTTTTGAAATGCAATACAAAAGCCCGTTCTAGAAATCTCTTCTTATCCTGACGCTGTGACGCAATATAGGATTACAGAATCGAACACAAAAGCTAGTTCTAGAAATCTCTTCTTATCTGACGCTGTGAGAGAAAACATGATTAGAGAAGCACACACAAAAGTCCGTTCTAGAAATCTTATCCTGACGCTGACATACAAAACAGAGTTATAGAAACGCACACAAAGGCCCGTTCTAGAAATCTCTTCTTATCCTAACGCTGCGAGACAAAACAGAAAAGTAGAAACAAGTCAAATCTCTTCTTCAAGCTAACACCTTTCTAAATTTTAATATGCCTATTTTAATTCCTCATTTTAAAAGTATATTCAACAATGAGACTCATCATGATCTCATGTTGTGCTTTTGTTGTATACAACAATGACTTGTTACGGGATCCATCCAACGATATGTGTGTACAATGGTTCATTTCTATAGCCTGTAACTAGTTCGACTAGAATACTTTGTTCTGAAAACGCCCATACACCTTTTTTTTTTTACCTTTAAGCTATATTTAAGCAAGAACAAACATAGCTTTACAAAAAATTAAACAACTAAAAACAGTATGGAACGGAACTGATAAGAAAACAAAGATCAGAATACTAAGAGCATGCATATTCCCCGTGGTAACGTATGGGTGTGAAGCATGGACATTTAATAAGGCAGTGGAAAAACATATATGTGCTTTTTAATGTAAGTGTTACAGAAGAGTCCTTCGTATATCTTGGACAGAGAAGAGAACAAATAGATCTATCAGAAAGAACTCAAAATTAAAGAAAACTGGTTGATGCTACAAATAAGAAAGAGAAAATTGAATTATTTTGGACATATAAAAAGACATGAAGGGCTGGAGAAGACCATCATAGAAGGAGGCATATCGGCAAAGAGAAGAGGAGGAAGACCACGGAGAAGATGGATTCAGGCTGTAACTGATGGTTTGAACATGACAGCTGCAGAGGCCGGACATCTGGCCTATGAGAGAGAGAAATTTCGGAGGACTGTTGGGGTGGCAAAGTTCTGCTCAGGTCAAGCTATTTGATGATGATGATATATTTAAGCTATATTTAAGCTATATTTAAGCTGTATTTAAGCTATATTTAAGCTATATTTAAGATATATTTAAGATATATTTAAGCTATATTTAAGCTATATTTAAGCTATATTTAAGCTATATTTAAGATATATTTAAGCTATATTTAAGCTATATTTAAGCTATATTTAAGCTATATTTAAGCTATATTTAAGCTATATTTAAGCTATATTTAAGCTATATTTAAGCTATATTTAAGCTATATTTAAGATATATTTAAGATATATTTAAGCTATATTTAAGCTATATTCTAATGATATATTTAAGCTATATTTAAGCTATATTTAAGCTATATTTAAGCTATATTTAAGCTATATTTAAGCTATATTTAAGCTATATTTAAGCTATATTTAAGATATATTTAAGCTATATTTAAGCTATATTTAAGCTATATTTAAGCTATATTTAAGCTATATTTAAGCTATATTTAAGCTATATTTAAGCTATATTTAAGCTATATTTAAGCTATATTTAAGCTATATTTAAGCTATATTTAAGCTATATTTAAGCTATATTTAAGCTATATTTAAGCTATATTTAAGCTATATTTAAGCTATATTTAAGCTATATTTAAGCTATATTTAAGCTATATTTAAGCTGTTTTAAGCCATATTTAAGCCATATTTAAGACATATTTAAGCTATATTTAAGCTATATTTAAGCTATATTTAAAATATATTTAAGATATATTTAAGCTATTTTAAGCTATATTTAAGCTATATTTAAGCTATATTTAAGCTATATTTAAGCTATATTTAAGCTATATTTAAACTATATTTAAGATATATTTAAGCTATATTTAAGCTATATTTAAGCTATATTTAAGCTATATTTAAGCTTTTTAAGCTATATTTAAGCCATATTTAAGCTATATTTAAGCTATATTTAAGCTATATTTAAGCTATATTTAAGATATATTTAAGCTATATTTAAGCTATATTTAAGCTGTTTTAAGCCATATTTAAGACATATTTAAGCTATATTTAAGCTATATTTAAGCTATATTTAAGCTATATTTAAGCTATATTTAAGCTATATTTAAACTATATTTAAGATATATTTAAGCTATATTTAAGCTATATTTAAGCTATATTTAAGCTATATTTAAGCTTTTTAAGCTTCATATTTAAGACATATTTAAGCTATATTTAAGCTATATTTAAGCTATATTTAAGCTATATTTAAGCTATATTTAAGCTATATTTAAGCTATATTTAAGCTATATTTTGGAAATGAAAATCGTGATATATCCTTTACAAGACGTCGCCATCAAGCACAGTCAACGAGTCCTTGATTTTCTAGATATTACTTATACGTTCTCTCTCTCTCTCTCGCGATCGTTCTTTTTCGGCCATGTTTATCATTCTAATTATGATATATTCACAACCTTTGCCAAGAACGCAATTTTATGTCACAGAATTCAGTAATATTTGCAGCTTATTGCTTATCTGTCGGTGGTGTGTTCGGTTTCAACCAGCGTTTACTGGGTTCGCTCTCCGTTAGACTTTTGCTGTCCCCAGCCAACCTACAAGGCAGCAGGTTGCCATTTTCTTTTAGGGTAGCGACCCTTAGACGACCTACCCTCCCGGGCTGATGAGCGTCATCTGCCCAGAAAACCTGTCTTTTTTTAGACTACCTGGTTTTCCTGCCGTCCAGTTTTATGTACGGTTTACTCCGCTAGGCTTTGATTGCCCCCAATCAAACTACAAGGCAACAGTAACTTATACGTTCAGTAGTTTGTCATTGCTTTCTGAACGGAAGCAATATTTTAGCTATCTTTAATACTTGTTCATTGTCTATTTATGAATCATATCCACTGGTTCCGGTGTTTCCCCTGATGTTCTTCAAACTCTGTATTCTCTCTTCTAATACTATGGTGGACAGATTATCTTAATGCAAAAGCGTTCCCCTATTGGCTCGAACACAAGAGGATTGGGGGTTGAATTCCCACACTCTATGTTCCACACGTGAGGAACCTAATTGACCCTCATACCTCCTGCATACTAGGGTCTAGAAATGTGAAGTGACAGACTATCACTGAAAAGGCCACGGAAAATGTTATTATTATTTAACATTATGCTAGTTTTATTTGGATTAAGCTATCTTTACATTCGAGCTATAGTTAAGCTATTTTTAGCTTATCTTTACATTCAAGCTATAGTTAAGCTATATTTAGCCTATCTTTACATTCGGCCTATAGTTAAGCTATATTTAGCCTATCTTTACATCCGAGCTATAGTTAAGTTATATTTAGCCTATATTTACATTCGAGCTATAGTTAAGCTATATTTAGCTTATCTTTACATTCGAGCTATAGTTAAGCTAAATTTAGCCTATCTTTACATTCGAGCTATAGTTAAGCTATATTTAGCTTATCTTAATTCAATGTTTAGTTAAAGCTTATATTTAGCCTATCTTTACATTCGAGCTATCTTTAAGCTTACCCCCCGGCAACATAAGACCTATTAGCTCAGACGGGAAATCAAAAATTCCTGTTTAATGGAGTTGATTTTTGTATATGTTTGATAGAACACTTTATGCTTCTTTTTTTTTTCAATTTTACTCAATTCTTTGAGTCAATGGTTATTTATTGATGAAAAATGTTAATAAAAATGATATTATTTAGCTTTGAACTTAATTTGTAACATAACATAACTTAATTTGTAACATAACATAACTTAATTTGTAACATAACATAACCTTAATTTGTAACATAACATAACTTAATTTGTAACATAACATAACTTAATTTGTAACATAACATAACTTAATTTGTAACATAACATAACTTAATTTGTAACATAACATAACTTAATTTGTAACATAACATAACTTAATTTGTAACATAACATAACTTAATTTGTAACATAACATAACTTAATTTGTAACATAACATAACTTAATTTGTAACATAACATAACTTAATTTGTAACATAACATAACTTAATTTGTAACATAACATAACCTTAATTTGTAACATAACATAACTTAATTTGTAACATAACATAACTTAATTTGTAACATAACATAACTTAATTTGTAACATAACATAACTTAATTTGTAACATAACATAACTTAATTTGTAACATAACATAACTTAATTTGTAACATAACATAACTTAATTTGTAACATAACAATTTAACATAACATACAATTTGTAACATAACATAACTTAACTTGTAACATAACATAACTTAATTTGTAACATAACATAACTGAACTTGTAACATAACATAACTTAATTTGTAACATAACATAACTTAATTTGTAACATAACATAACTTAATTTGTAACATAACATAACTTAATTTGTAACATAACATAACTTAATTTGTAACATAACATAACTTAACTTGTAACATAACATAACTTAATTTGTAACATAACATAACTTAATTTGTAACATAACATAACTTAATTTGTAACATAACATAACTTAATTTGTAACATAACATAACTTAATTTGTAACATAACATAACTTAATTTGTAACATAATATAACTTAATTTGTAACATAACATAACTTAATTTGTAACATAATATAACTTAATTTGTAACATAACATAACTTAATTTGTAACATAACATAACTTAATTTGTAACATAACATAACTTAATTTGTAACATAACATAACTTAATTTGTAACATAACATAACCTTGATTTAGCATGTTGTGTTGTTTTTAAAATGAATTAGGTTATATACAATAATACTGGAATGCGAGGATCACGCGACAGTTGTGGTCTTATTTCCTAGAATTTTTACCTGAGCCCACCTGCAGTATGTTATCGAAGGTCACTCATTAAGCTATCTTTAACTCTTAGTGAACCAGGGCAAAAGCCATTATAGAGTAAAAACGTCACTTAGGGTGGCTACTGGTCCACAAGGAGTTAAGCTGTAGTTAAACTATTTTAGTTAAGCTGCTAGTTAAATGTGTCTTGATCTTTAAATTATCTTTACGCCATTTTAAACTATCTGTTGTTGTTTATATTAAATTATATTTAAACTATATTTCAGCTGTATTTAAATTATATTTAAATTATATTTAAGCTGTATTTAAGTTTAAGTTACGTTCAAGCTATTTAAGCGATGCTGTTTTTAAGCATTTGAAAATACAAGCTACAAGCACTTACACCGTATCATCGACTACGATTCCGAATATTCCTCAAATTCAGAAAGTCTGGATACTCAGTTGCAGAGAGGGTAGACTTAGGAATCGGTTGTACAAAACAGCTGGTGATCACATCAAATTGTCACTTGTCTTATACTAGGAACTAACCACCTACTCCCAACCAACAAAAATACACACACTCTCCCATTAAGATCCCAAATTTACGACCAGCCACAGCACTTACACACACACACACTGTCCCATTAAGGACCCAAAGTTAAGACCAGCAACAGCACACGCGCGCACACACACTGTCCCATTAAGGACCCAAAGTTAAGACCAGCAATAGCACACACACACACACAGTCCTATTAAGGACCCAAAGTTAAGACTAGCCACAGAACACGCACGCACACACACGCTTAAAATTCGATTCTATCACTTACCGATAATTGATACAGCAACTCTCACAAATGTATCAAACGATTCTGCCGTCTGCTATTTCATTTGTTTGCTTATCCGCATACAGTTTGTCAATATTGTGAACTTTAACCTCACATCAATAACTTCCGGACAATAGGTCGTTCTAGTAACAATGTCCAATATACGTACATACGTACATAGCTACATTATTTACTTACACGAAATTCTCACTCTATATACTACAAGATTTTATCAATATTGTTTCGGTATTTAGATGAAAATATCAAGAAGATAATAAAATATTAATGAAGTTCACGAAACGAAATACATTAGTTACTAAACATCATGGCACGCTAGGTTTCACAGGCAGTGTTGAAACTTACGAGCTGAAATTTGACCTCATGCGACAAGGATGTGTAATGTCAGCCCTACTATTCAACAATGTCGTTAATTGAGTGATGGGTAAATCTACTGAAGATAATTCATGAGGTATCAAATGGATTCTCACATCCACCCTGGAAGATCTAGGTTTTACTGATGGCATCGCACTCTATCTCACACATAAAGACTTGTAGCCCCAGTACAGTCAGATGATTGGGTTGAAAATTAATCAGAAGAAAATAGAAATGATAACTCTGAACATCGTTACCCTAGCACCATCATACTCTATCCTGGGCAACTTGTTTAATCTCTTCTATGAAGTTGAGTCCAATATATCTCGTTTCTCTCTGTACAGCTCATTTCATATTGTCCTTAAGTCGCCTTTTCTTTCTTGAACCATTTGTCTCCATTTTCAATGCCTGCTTTGGTAGGCACTATTCTTTGATAATTTCTTGAATACCAGTAGTGGTTCTTGAAATTATCAAAAGAATGCTTTTTTAAATGCTAAGAATTTTTAATTTGAACCTCAGTGCAAATTAGAAATATACTTCATATTTCTCTTCTGTTCTCTCTCCACCTCAACCCCAACTCACGTATTCCCTTAGTGTAAGAAGGTTAGAGAGCAGAAATATTACTCCGAAATGGGACCTTATCCAATAATAAAATAGCACTATTTGGCACACGTCGCCGACAGTTCTCTTTTCCTGGCTATAAACACAATTTGTTTCTACAGTATTATTTGTTTGTTCTTTCTATCCATTTCCCACATAGTTTCTCATGTTTGTAGAACTGTTGTATTACGTATGCATGTATATGTATTCATTGGAATATTACCAGCGATGAGGATGTGTCTGGTGGTTTGCCAGAATGGGCTTAGAACATTTTTGTTAATTGCTTGAAACGATGAAGTTATCTGTCTGAAATGCCAAGTTGGCATTATGTATTAAGTATCAGTGTAAGATGTCCAGAAAATAGTACACAAAGAAACCAAGTAGAATTGTGTTTTTGGTCCGTACGTAGCAAAATTTTATTTGAAGTGTTGTATGTTTATCTCGTTGCTTACGAATTTCATGTATCGATTTCTGCTTGCATGTATCGATCTGTTCCGACACATATTGATGTGTCACTACAACACACCTTGTTTTGTGCTGGCATGTAGTGGTCTGGGTTGCTAGGTTGTGGTATGTTGGCAGACAAGGATTCTGGACAACTCGTTCGATCTCTTCCATGGAACTGAGTCAGATATGTCTCGCCTATCAACAAATCTCGTTTCAGGGTTTCTCTAGTGTGTCCTTTCTTTCTTAAACCGTTTGTCTTCCATTTCAAAGTCTGTTTTTAGATTCTTTGATCATTTCTGTCTTCTCGGAGTATGTCCAACATAACTCCATCTTCTCTTTCTTATAACAGATGTTACTAGTGGTTAACCAGACATTTCTGTATTTCATCATTTCTCCTGAATTCATCCCATTTTATGTTCATTATTTTTCACAGACTTCCATTTTCAAATACCTCATACATTGAACTTACTTTCTATATCTTTAGTAATTTTCCAACTCTCGCTGGCATATGTTAATGTTGAAACAACATTTGAATTGAAAATTCTTAATTTAATTTTAAAACTATATAACTTGCAGTTCCATATTGTATTTAGACTTTTAAAGCTGATGTTGCTTTGACAATTCGTAGCATATTTTTTTGTAATATTTCCAGTGCAATACAAAATGCTAGCAAAATAGGTGGACTGCTCTGTTATTTTATCATTTCTAGTTCAAAGCTGATATTACTTACCATATGTGTCTTCACCATATAGACCTTTTCAGTGAGGATCGCCAGCGAATATTCAACGGTTGAAAGGATATGTACAGTTTATCGAAGCTAAGCGTGCTGTGATCTGCCGATATCAGAACAGTTGAAGCAGAATGGTTTATGAATGACCTGATGCGAATCGTACAGTACATGGATATTAATGTTTTGCTCTAAAGATTTACAAAAGAAGAAAAAAGATGAAGAAGAAAAACGGTTGAACCAATAACAAAAATATATCCCAATTACATGTTTCCCACTTTATTAATTCACAGCCTAACTTGAAGTCCTTATGTAATGTATAACAGCAAGAGAGGAATGTATAACAGTACAAGAGGAATGTATAACAGTACAAGAGGAATGTATAACAGTAAGAGAGGAATGTATAACAGTACAAGAGGAATGTATAACAGTACATGAGGAATGTATAACAGTACATGAGGAATGTATAACAGTACAAGATGAATGTATAACAGCAAGAGAGGAATGTATAACAATACAAGAGGAATGTATAACAGTACAAGAGGAATGTATAACAGTACAAGAGGAATGTATAACAATACAAGAGGAATGTATAACAGTACAAGAGGAATGTATAACAATACAAGAGGAATGTATAACAGTACAAGAAGAATGTATAACAGCAAGAGAGGAATGTATAACAGTAAGAGAGGAATATATAACAGTACAAGAGGAATGTATAACAGTAAGAGAGGAATGTATAGAAGTACTGGAATGCGAGCTGCATAACCTTCTAACTACAAGTAAATATGTATCATACGAGAAATATATATATATATTTAAAGTTAGCCAACATTAATTGCATAAACCATGACCTGAAAATCAACAACACTAAAACAGAAATAATGAATATGGGAAGAAAACATAATAAACTAGACTTCAAAGTCAATGGCACTAAAATAAACCAAGTGAAAGAATTCAAATACTTAGGAAGCATATTCACAGAAGACGGAAGACTAGATAGAGAGACAGAGGTTAGAGTGTAAAAGCAAATGCTGTAACCTACCAGCTAGCCCCATTGTTAAGACACTCACATATTTCACAGGCAGCCAAGCAGCAGATGATCAACAGCATTTTCATACCTACTTTGTGTTGCCAAGCCAAACATGGACAATGAACAAAGTACAGTCACAAATAATAACTAGATGTGAAATATGCTGCCTGCGAAAAGTTACCAACAACACCAGAAAAGACAAGAGTCACCAATATCAGCATAAGAAAGAAAGTTGGTACAAAACCTTGCTTGAATTACATTGAATCAGTGCCGGATTAGCCTAGTAGCAGAAGTAGCAAATGCTACGGGCCCGCGCTTCTAGGGGGCCCCGCGCCTATGTGACAGAGATGAAAATGGAAAAAATAACCAGATGTTATTTCAAAAACACGCATTCTGTCTGAATTTTTTAATGTCGTATGTGATGGTGCCGAATCCAAAGAAATCGAAGCAGAAAATACAGAAGACGTGTCCCACTGTGTAGTGGATGAAAGCAGTGCTATAGAAGAATCATCATTACCAATACTACCATTAAGATCAGTAACTCTTCACGATTTAGCCACATTTTTCACAAGACAAACTGAAATCGAATGTACAGAAAGTCCTCCCAATTTAGCCATATCAACTTCAAGCCAAAGAGAGGCAGAAAGCACAGCACATGCTTCTAATGAAGCAACATCTTCTACAAGCCAAAAACACTACGAAAGTAAAATGTACTCCAACGATATTGGTGAATGGCCAAACAATTTCAATCGAGATTATTGGATTGTGAAAGAAAGTAGCGAAGTGCAACATATGAACAGTGATTTCTTGTCTTAAAAAAAAAACCATACAATAAAGAAAACAATCCACGATTTTGTCGAAAGTCGTTTTCACATACACACATACACCAACAAACAAAACTCACGTGAGAGATTGGTTGTGTTATACAGATACTAAAGGACAACTGTTCTGTTTTGTTTGCAAAGTTATTGATTTAGGCTGTACCATAGAGTGACTGGTGTATTTGGAATACTGCAGTTAAAATCTATTACAGCAGAAGAGGTCTTGAAAAGAACTCCAAATATTGTCAGCTCTTACCAAGAGGATTTGGAAGAAAGCCTAGGCGACGAACTTATGCAG
This sequence comes from Arion vulgaris, assembly GCA_020796225.1. NCBI lineage: Eukaryota > Metazoa > Mollusca > Gastropoda > Stylommatophora > Arionidae > Arion > Arion vulgaris. Next base: position 31,903,311 of record CM036755.1, read on the forward strand.
TTCACTGAACTTCTTAAAACTAATGTAGCTGCTGCTATTAGCAACGAAAAGCATGAGGCTCTTGAACTGCAATTTTATAAACTTATAATGGAAAATTCATTAGAGTCGTGTTTCCCAAATGTAGAAATAGTCTTACGAATTTACTTGTTTTTAATGATTACTAACTGCAGCGAAGAAAGTTCTTTTTCGACATATAAAAGCGTATTCGAGCGTATAAAAAGTGAGTTCATGAACATGATGGGACAAGAATATAAAAATAACCTCACCTTAATGAACATTGAATGTAATTTACTTAGAGAAATTAATTTGTCTAGTATTATCTCTAAATTTGCTCACATTAAATCAAGAAAAGTTTGTTTGTAAAAGTTGTGTTTTATTTTATTATCATACAAAATCTAGGGCCCCGCGCTAAAATTTGCTACGGGCCCGCGCTAGCCTAATCCGGCACTGCATTGAATTACATTGAGAAACAAAGAATTAAGTGGTTTGGCCACTTAATAAGAATGCATCCAAACTCCACAGTATACAGAGTCTTCTACAACACAACATCAGGAAAGAAGGCGAAAGGAAGACCACGAAAAAGATGGTTAGATTGCATAGTAGAATCCTGTCAAAAAGCAAAAATAACTATCACCCAAGCCACCAGAACAGCGCAAAACGAAAACAGAAAATCACGACACGAGGCAACAACCTGGTAGCAGTGTGACAACAAAAGAAGAAGGAAACATCATACAGAATTTCAAACTTCCCGACTAAGCTGAACGGGCATTGTTGCCGACCGAGATCACCGTTTATTCCAGACATTTTAACATGCGAGTTATCTGGTATTTTCCATAATTCACTCCCCTGTTACCAAGCGTTAGAGTAGTGTATATACTAATGGCTGACAAATGCGATTGTTTAACTATCTTGAACTACATACGCAGTCCTCTGATAATGACTGCAGTAGTAATTTGATAACATTTGTATTATTTATGAAGAGTGTGTACTGGTCATATTGCCGTGAGTGTCTAACTTGAACGATTACGGGATTCAACCATTAAAATGCTGAGAACCGTTGACACATGCCGAATCTATCTGCCGACTGCTGTCTATTGAAAAGCAAAAATAAAAAATTACCAGACGATCTAGAAACATGCCGAAAAGAGAGAGGAAAAATCAACTGTACTGCAGTTGTTGTTTTTTTAATGTCATCATGATCATCATCAGGTGCCGTATAGGCTGGCGTAGGCGATCACAGATCTCCATAAATCTCTGTCACTGGTATTTGCTATCATCTCAGATGTTGATGCTCGTGAACTGAAATCAGGCTGTTTTAAATGTTCTCTCTCTGTCTTCCTCTGTCTCGTCTCCATTCGATTTTACCGGTTGTTACAATACGTTCTAAACCTATTTTCTTCATCACATGTTTGAAAAATGATGACTACCTCTTTCTTATATTGATGATAAGCTGTGTCTTGGCCTCATTCATCACCTCCACATTTGTCATTTTGCAGTTCCTGGTATTCTCATCATTCTTCTATAACACCACATCTCTGTGGACTCCAGAGATGTTTGTTTATTATCCATGACTTGCATCCGTATGTCAGTATTGGCTCTATGTAGCACAGAATAGGCGATTACAGCCACATGAAACGTTGTGATTCAGCACAGAACATACTACGTGACGCAACACCTATTGTCTCCTGAGACAAAAAGGCCAATGATGATGAGCACTGAATAACTCTCATTCTGACTTCAACTGCCAGTGACTAGTTGCATGTTTTCTTCTTCGAACACTCCATATCGACCACTTGTTAAACCACTCTGTTATCTGTATGTGACCTGAGCCTAAGAGTGATTTTACGTTGTGCCAGTTATGCGCCTACAAGTTGACCAGCGCATCCGATTTCTGTCAAACTTTGTATTTACTTGTGTAGCTTCCCTGGGCCCCTACCTCAGTCGCCTCTTAAGACACGCCTTGTAGGTTGCAGTGTTACTAATTTTTTGCTCCTCTTGTGAGCCCGTGCAACACACAAAACAATTTGTTGCATATAATGCTTCACAATTTCTGGAACGCTGCTTTGGCCTGCCCTGTTCTGCTCTTCATATCTGATCTGCACCTGATGTTACCAGGAGGTCATAGCATTTAATATTTAATGAATGTGAAATGGTGGCATATCCTTTATATGACTTCGCCATCAACCACAGTAAGCGAGGCTTCGATTTTGTAGGCACTACTTATACGTTCAGTAGCTTGTCATTGCTTTCTGAACGGTGAGATCTATTTTTACCGTTGGTAAAAATCCACGCAGAACAAATTTGACACCAAAATATCAGTTTTCATTTGAATAATTGTGCCTGTGTGTTGCTGGGGCTCTGATATGAGCAAAAAATAGTAACACTGCAGCCTACAAGGCATGTCGTAAAAGGCGACTGAGGTAGAGCCTAGGAAGCTACCCTAGTAAATAAAAAGCATCGCAGAAATCAAATGCGATGGCCTACTTGTAGGTGCATAACTGACACATCGTACAATCGCTCTTAGGCTCAGATCACATATAAATCACAACGAGTGGTTTAACAAGTGGTCGATATGGAAGATTCGAAGAAGAAGAATATAAAAAAAAAACTGAAATTATCACGCGTCCCTGTTTGGCTTGAATTGTTCCGACTTAGCAAAGTTGTCCCGGTCTGTGTGAGAAATTGTGTCCAGGTTTCTATGAACAGTTTATTAAAAATTGATTTATCCTGTCTGAAAATGTAAGATTGTTTCGTACACATTTGTCAGAATTTTTGATGATTATCAAATAGAATATTTAATGTAAGTGAGTTAAAATTCTGTTTGTAACGTCTGACAAATTCTAAGTTTTGCATGTACACACCACGGGTTTGTTTATGGTTGAATTGACACACACACAGTAATGACTAAATTATTTCAAAATGTTACTGTTCTTCTTCTTCTTCGCATTTCAACTCCCAACGGAGAACAAGTTTTCAACAAACTTCTTCCAGCTCTTCCTCTCTCTCTCGTGCCATCTCTTCCAATTCTTTCTAGGTTTTACCTATCCTTTTAATATCAGTCTCCATCTCTCTTCTCTATGTATTTCTAGGCCTTTCCTCTTTCCCTGCGGGTTTCAAAACAGTGCATGTCTTGCAATGCTTGCAGTCGGTCTTCTCAATGTATGTCCTATCCATCGCCAGAGTCTCTTCCTTAGCTCTTTTTCCACTGGTATGTGCTTAGTTCTTTCTGTGAGTTTGTCTTCTTCTTCTTCTTTTGTCGTCACACTGCTACCGAGTTGTTGTCCAGTGTCGTCGTTTTCTGTTTTTGTCTTGCGTTGTTCTGGTGGCTAGAGTGATTGTTATTTTTGCACTTTGACAAGATTCTGCTATGCCATCTAACCATCTTTTCGTGGTCTTCCTCTCGCCTTCTTTTTTTATGTTCTGTTGTAGAAGACTATACTGTGGAGTTTGAATGCATTCTTATCAAATGGCCAAACCACTTCATTCTTTGTTTCTCAATGTAATTCAAGCAAGGTTTTGTACCAACTTTCTTTCTTATGCTGATGTTGGGGACTCTTGTCTTTTCTCTAAGTTCATCGTTCGTAATCTTATCAGACAATCTCAGTCCCTCTATTCTCTTATCATGTTTTGTCTTTCAGCGTCAGGTCGAAAAAGGAGACACCTGGAGTGAGCCACTCTATGCGCCTTGTCTTTCTTTCTCTTCTCCAGTCCTGATTTACTTCACATCTCTATTCTACGTAAACATCCATTTATGACGGTCTGTAGTTTTCTTGTGGTTTCTTTTGTTGTCCTTCACTGTCTAGTTGGCAATATTATAAACGATTGTGTTGTCATGCAAAGTATAGCTGCCATACTCTCTAGTTCATTGGGGCCTCATCTGTGGGATCGTTTGTGGGGCTATCTGTGTGTTGGTAGTAGGGGCTATCTGTAGCGTAGGGGGCTATCTGTGGTTAGTGGGTATCGTGGTGTAGTGGGGCTATCTGTGGTTTAGTGGGGCTATCTGTGGCGTAGTGGGGCTATCTGTGGCGTAGTGGGGCTATCTGTGGTGTAGGGATTAGCTACTCGCATCTCGTTCCAAAGATACTCGGTTCGCTCCCTCGTTGAGCCATCAATGATATTTGTCCCAGAGATCCCTGATCTCAGTGTAGGTGAGATTAAGTTTCTAGTCATATCGGAGACGGACCATAAAATCTAGGTCCCGTGTTCAAGTTGAGAATGTTAAAGAAACTTTGACAATTCAAAATTGAGAAGAGCAGGCTGGAAAGCCGCAGTAAAATTTATTTGAAATGCTTAACCCTTTCGCTGCTACATACTTTCCGAAGGCTGGGCTAAAAATATCTACTCTTTGTTTCTAGGTCACAAACGGGATAGTACGCCTATAGCAGTGACGGTAGCAATGTATAACGTGTTAACACGTCTTTAGCCCACAGAGGAGAGATAATAACAGACGTGTTAATGCGTCTTTAGAAGTGAATGGGAAAAACGTATATATACGTCTTTAGCAGCTAAAGGGTTAAAAATAAAATTCTTCAAACATATTTTCACCATCTTCAAAATGAAATCGGAGACCCTCGCCGGTGCTAAGGAGGTCGTGCAAGATCTTCCTGTGTCAGAAAGAGATCAGAGCAGACATGGTTACCATGGTTACGTACATTAGTGCAATAATGATGGTCCCAATCAGTTGGTTGAGGATGTGGGAGGGGGTGTAGTAACCTCGCTCGCCCCAAATACCCAACCCACAATCATTGTGACCCTTCAGACATTGCGTGATAATTCACATTGGTCACGGTTTGGGCGGGAAATTACGATAATGGCTGCCTAAAATAGATCGAAACTATACTCTTGGTTTGTGCACAGAATTATTTGAAGTTCAGCCTCAGTGTTTATTGATTTGCCACTTTCCAATTTTATTTTTTTATTTAACACGATAGTTGTTGCCAAAGCGGCCTTGACGGCCCTTACAACTGACTTGGCTGATGCCCAAATAACGATTTCATTTTTACGAACTCTGCCAATATTTCCAGACAGTTCTTGATCAATTATGAATTACTAACAACATTCCCCAGGATATCCCAGTTTATCTACCTTAGATCAAAGTCTGTGTTCTAGCGATCAATCATGGATATTCAGAATATTTTTTTAAAATTTTGGATGCAAATTGACTTTTGAAAATAAAAAGTGTATTTAAGCTCACAGACATCATCATCAGGTGTCGTGCCGGCTCGCGTAGATGATCATCGATCTCCACAAATCTCTGATGTTTGCTATCAATTCAGACGTTGACGCTCTTCAGTGCCATGAAGTCAGGCTATCCAAAATGTTTTCTCTCGCTCTGTCTTCCTGTCTCGTTTCCCCTCGATTTTACCAGTTGTTACAATGTGTTATAAGCCTCCCTTTCTCGTCACATACCCGAAAAATGATGACTGCCTCTTTCTTATATTGGTGATAAGCTTTCTCTGTGTCTTGACTTCATTCAATACCTCCACACTAGACATTTTAGCAGCACATGGGATTCTTATCATTCTTCTGTAAAACCACATCTCTGTTGCCCTCAAAGATTTTTCAATGTAAATTGTTTTCTCTTGCATCTGTTGTTGACTGTGAGAGCGGAATGCTAGATCAACAGCAAAATCGAAAGGCTCCAATTGACTCATCAAGACCTTCATAAAGTGTTTGCACGTTATTCTAGAACACTTGAACTTTGTCTTCATGGCCATCACTTTCCAACTCTTTCATCATCATCATCATATCTTTCATATTCACATTGATGACGTTTTTATTTTTGTCTTTCTTCTAAAGTGTCTTGGTGCCTGGAAGAAATATGAGAGGAAGACCATGAAGACGATGGGTGCAAGATGTCCTTGACGATCTGAAAATTACTGCTGCTGACGCCAGTCAACTTGCATAGAACAGAGAGTTTTTCAGGAATGATGTCATGGAAGTCAGGTTCCGGAAGGGACAAGCTACTTGATGATGATGATGAAAGTGTCTGGCACTGATGGGAGCATCTTTGTAATAAGTTAGAAAACCAAATTTTGCGCAGTTTCAACCTGGTTACCACATGGTTACCCACCTGGTTACCACATGATATCGCTAACAGAGTGTTCATTGAGTCTTAGCTTGTAAAATTGCGGACAAATCTACGAATTTCCAAAACTGTTTGTGGATACTCAAATTTACTGGTGAAATGAGGATGTGTCCGCAACAATGAGAACGTATGGCAACAATAAAAAAATCATAGCAAAATACACATTCTTTTTTAAAATAAACTAAGCAAAACATTCCTCTTCTTTGTTGGCTCTGAACAGGGTGGTTTATTTTTACTGATTTTGTGGTTACAGATTACAAAACTGTATCTATTCCCTGTTCCCTAAAACTATTTCCTGAGGGAGAGAAGATGTGTATATCAGTTATCAGTTATATGAGGACTATCATCATAGCACTTCGGACATGTCCATAGGTGCTCCGATCTCCGCCTCAGCAAATCCAGCAGCGTCCAGCGACCCAACACGCCAGTTCGATGTTGGTTAATCAATCTCTTTGCATATTTAGTATGTCGTTCTTTTCGGGCTGCACCAATATTGACACCCATCTCTTTCAATCTGGTCAGCGAGTGGGATTCCCATCCCTGAATAAGTATAAACTCCTCTGTTCGGAAAGACTCTCTCAATGCGTGAAGAATATCACTTCGATCCATTGCAGCTCCCTCTGATATTGTAGCTAAGCCAGCCAATTTATCAGCTCGTTCATTACCCCTAACTCCTGATGTGTATATGATTCAAGTAATAGTGGTGAATGTACAACACTAGCCAGACTGCAAGGATTTCAAGTCAAATGTGATGTAGCTAGACAAGAACACTATACTGGTAGCCAAAGAAGAATAGTAAACCAACGAGGAACCGGTGTGGTTAGTCGCAACACGCTGAGAGACAAACTGAGGAAGAGATCAGGTACTTATGAACTAACTGGTTCGATGTGCACTGATGATGATCCGACGACTAAACTAAACTGAGAGACATACTGAGGAGATCGGAGCACTTATGGACTAATTGGTTCGATGTGCAGTGATGATGATCCGACGACTAAACTAAACTGAGAGACATACTGAGGAGAAAATCGGAGTACTTATAGACTAATTGGTTCGATGTGCAGCGGTGATGATGATCTGTCGACTAAACTAAACCTAAATCTACTCACTTTCTTCTGTACACTTTTACTGCAAGAATCCGAAGTAGTTGATGAATCTGAACTAAGTTTGCAGCACTGGTAACTGTGAGTCTGTGTTGTTGTATGATTTCTATATGTTATTCTCCTGCGTATGTTCTGAAATAATCACTGGTTTACCACTCTTTTTGTGGTTTTGTATATGATTTGAACCGTAGAGCGTAAGTATGGTGTGATACTACGGTTTTAAGCGTTTAAGTTATGTAGACACATCGTATGTGTATTCAGCATTCATTCTGTTTGGGTTCACGCTCCCTTGCTTGTGACAGTCTCCACAATGACAACAAAGCAACACCTGCATTTTCTGTTTCGTATGACTAGTCTTCAGCTTCGTCATGGGCACTGACGACGTCAATTTACTAAACCCCCCTCCCCGTGTTGTCGGGCTCTCAAGGGAAGCGAAGAAAAGTAACACTGCGACCTACAAAGCATGTCATAAGAGGCGACTGATGTAGTGGCCTACAGAAACTACCATAAGCGCATAACTGTCACAATATACAATCGCTCTTAGGTTCAGATCATATACAAATCACAAAGATGGGTTAACAACTGGTCGATATGGAGCGTTTGAAGAAGATTTCCTAAAGAATAACCGTGAGACGAATAAGCATAATGCATAGAGTGTATTCGTTTGTTCTTCTTCTCCTTCTTCGTGATCACCGCTTAGATTGATGTACCAGATTTCCCCATAAATCTCATTCATGTGGAAATCTGATTCATGCAGCCTTAGCATTGGTTATGTTCGTCACATCTTTGGAGCTCTGTTGCTTATCTTTCGGCGATGTGTCAGGTTTCTGCCAACGTTTACTGGGTTCGCTCTCCGTCAGCCTTTGGCTGTCCTCAGCGACCTGCAAGGCAGCAGGTTGCTATTTTCTTTTAGGGTAGCTACCATTAGACAACCTTCCATCCCGGGTTGTTGAGCGTCATCTTCCCAGGTTACCAGACTTTTTTGGAATAATTGGTTTGCCTGCCGTAAAGTTTGTTGTACGGTTTGCTCCGCTAGCCTTTGATTGTCCCATATTCGTTTGTTGAATTGGACACAAAATGGTTGTGAATTCAGTCCCACTCTCAACGTTCCACGCATGAGGAAAGGAATTGGTTGACATACCTTCTGTACACTTGGTCCTTGTGGGTCTCTGTGGCTAAGTGGTTAAGCCCTTTGCCTTGTGAGTCGAAGGTCGTGGGTTCGAGCCCGGACCGCGCCATTCTGTTCACGAGTGCAGTTTTTCCAGAGATCCCTAGGATTGTTGATGGAGCTAAGGAGTTCGTGCTTTGTGCAATACTCTCGGCAAGTGGCATGCCATTTCTGCGGAGAGGGACAGAGCCGTATGGGGTAAAACCCGGTGCAGTGATGATTTTTAAACCCTTTTTAAATGCTTGGTCCAAGAAATGTGAAGTTTTAGGCACCTCATATCCTAAGGTCTAAAAAGGCTACGAGACACTTGTTTAGAAAATAGAATAACAATTTTCAACCATTCTTTATCATTTCAAAGCACGCACTATGCCTAAGTTGGTGTTTACAGCTGGGAGAACTTTGCAGATAAGGAACAAGTGCCTTTACTCTTTCCACGCCAATCATCGCACACTGTGTCACAGCGTATTCCATTGAACACCATTCGCAGTACACTGCGCCATTCGAGGTGTTTCGTTTATAAAAGTCTTTCTAGTTATACTTTTACTACTTTTTAACATTGTTATTCTAATAGGTTGTCCAGTTTTCTTCAAATTAGTATATATTCTTCTTCGCGTTCGTTCTTTACGACCAATCTTAATCACTCTTTGTGATATGTTTGATCTTTGCCAAGAACGTGTATACGTTGCACATTGGTTTGGTAGGCCCTAAACGCATAGACTTCTACACGTTTAGGACGCATGCATCCGATTTAGCCAAACCTCCTTAGTCGCCTCTTACAACATGCATGGCAGGTAACAGTGGTTCTATTCTTTACACCCCAAATTTGGGCCCTGGTAACCACTCGGGCGAAATTAGTATATAATATATATATGTTTATTTATTGACGAATAATGGTTTTTAATGCTTTTTGCCTCCTTGAAATAACTGAGTATGGAAGGAGTTAATTATTTATTGGACTGGGGGGTTGTATAGATAATGTGTCTTCTCAAAGGAATTATGGGTTTTTAATAGGAAAAACAATTGGAGTATACAACTCGGAGCATGACAACAACAACATCATCATCAGGTGCAGTGCTGGCTGGTATAGGCGATCTCAGCAAATCTCTGTCCCTTGTGTTTGTTATCATCTCAGATGTTGACGCTCGTCCGTGCCATGAAGTCAGGCTGTCTAATATTTTCTCTCTCTGTCTCATCTTTTCTCGAGTGTACCGGTTGTCACAATGTGTTCTAAACTTTCTTTACTCATTACATGTCTTAAAAATGATAACTGCCTCTTTCTTATATTGACAATGAGTTTTTCTCTGTGTTTTGACTTCATCACTCATTGTGCGCCGACAGTCAACAAAAAAGCCAGGTCTAATACCTTCATCTTTTCTTCCACCATTTACTTCTTTCTAGAAGTGTTGAGAGGAAAATGTAGTGATCTTGTGTGTGCTTGTTTTAAAGCACTTTGTAAGCTGTTATTCATTTTCTTAAGTCTGTTCTTTATGTTCTCGTTGCTCCATCCTTTGCGTGGTCTTCCTCTTGCTCTGTACTTGTTAAACTTTTTCAGTGTGGCTCTCTGTGGTAGACGATACCAGGGCATTCTTGTCAGGTGTCCAAACCATTTAATTTGTTGCTCTTCTATGAATTGCATGACTGGTTTCACATCCAGTCTTCTGATTTCTTGATTTCTAATTTTGTCTCTTATTGTCACACCTGCGAAACATGCACCGACTTTAGAGGCAACAGCCCTCCTTGCAGCCGTACACATTCTCAACAACCAGCAGGGTTCAGCAAAAAATAATGCAGTTTTTAGCGACTCAAGATCCGTTCTCCAGACCATCTCATGTCCCAAACAAGACAAGCTCATTCAGGATATACATAAAAGAAATCATCTTACTGTCAAAAAAATCGGAACTAGTCTTACAGTGGATACCGGCACACTGTGGCATACCAGGAAATGAAAAGGCTGACAAACTCGCACGGGCTGGAGGGAGCCTAACACAACACCGCCCAACACAAAGCTTACACAAGCAAAGACTCTCCTGAAACAATCCAGAAAAATGATGTGGAGAAAAACAAATGGAGGATACAACACAGAGCATGACAGTATAAATACACTAAACAGAAAAGCACAGACCACAGTCTTCAGATTTTCAACAGGACACTGCAGTCTCAGAGCACACCTCCATAGAATGGGTCTCAGGGACTCGGCTGCCTGCACCTGTAGAGCACCAAAGCAGTCCCCAGAGCACATCCTGCAAGACTGCCCCAGCCTGAGTAGTGTGAAAATGGAAATGTGGCCAACAGAAACAACCATACAAAAAAAAACTATGGGGTACCGGTGAAGACCCCAAACACACTGCCCTGTTTATAGGACATACCAGAGTAGTCTCATATCAGAAGTTGATTGCAGAAGAACAAGTCCCACCTGCAGCCTAACACAGTATTCCCCAATATACCTTGAGGTATTAAAAAGGGTTCCTTAATTTGACTTATACAATATCATCATCAAGGTGCGTATCCTTTATAGGACGTTGCTGTCTTTGCAGCACATCTGAAATTCACTCTGTCTCTAGCCAATTCACCCACTTCATCGATGGTCATATTCATGGTTTCTTTAATCTTGTAGTCATCTTCTTCTTGGTCTGTCTCTGTCTCTAGACAGTTCACCCACTTCATCGATGGTCATATTCATGGTTTCTTTAATATCTTGTAGTCATCTTCTTCTTGGTCTGTCTCTGTCTCTAGACAGTTCACCCACTTCATCGATGATCATATTCATGGTTTCTTTAATATCTTGTAGTCCTCTTCTTCTTGGTCTGTCTCTGTCTCTAGACAGTTCACCCACTTCATCGATGATCATATTCATGGTTTCTTTAATATCTTGTAGTCATCTTCTTCTTGGTCTGTCTCTGTCTCTAGACAGTTCACCCACTTCATCGATGATCATATTCATGGTTTCTTTAATATCTTGTAGCCCATCTTCTTCTTGGTCTGCCTTTGCGTCCTGGGATCCTGCCCTCTAATATTGTTCTCTCCAGGCCCTCGTGAAGCTTGATGTGACCAAAGTATCTAATTTTTCAATATCTATCTATTCTCTAATCCTGTTATGCCTTTCAGCGTCAGGTCGAAAAAGGAGACATCTGGAGCGAGCCTCTCTATGCACCTTGTCTTTCTTTCTCTTCCCAAAATCCTGGTTTGCCTCACAGCTTCAGGGTAAGAAGAGTTTTCTAACACTGTCTTTCATCGCCTCTGTTATCTCTGAGGTAAAACATGTAATCACAAAGTACTGTAGTTTTACAAATTACAATACAAATTCATGCCTATTGTGATTACTCTGAGTCCACTGCGGACCCTTTTGCTCAGTACCACTGATAACAACATTGCTCTCTATAATGCCTGTTGTAATCTGCTTATGATGACTGAGCCTTTAATTTGTGTGAAAGAATTAGTACATGGAACCATTTTCCGATTTCATCAGAGTCTCTCTGTAAGAGTGTTATAGAATTGTTTTAACATTTAGTTCTTCGGCATCAGGTTCTTTCTTTTTCTGTCATGGTATGTAGGATCTTCTGTAGCATTTAGTTTGCAAGGACTGGATTTTGTCTCTGTTGTTTGTGAAGAGTCCATGATATCAACTCAATTACGAACTATATCCAACTAATGGCAGAAAATTGACAAATGTCAACTCAACAAATGAGCAGAAAATCTGACAAATGTCAATTCAAACAAAATCAAGGACAGAAAATCATCAAACCATGGTTCTGGATGTAAACTTCACCTCACAAATACAAATATTTCCTACATGAGATAACTAACTTAACTTTCATATCAGTTATAGAGAACTACCATCATAGCATTCGGACATGTCCATAGTGCTGATCTCTCTCAACAAACCTAGCATACATCACAAACAATTTAGTTCCACGTTGATTATCAATCTTTTAATGTTTGGTATGACCTCATTCAGCTGTACAAATCGACATCCATCTCTAATTCAGGAGCGATGGACTCATAACCTGAAATGCCTCGTTTCTGAAAAACTCAATATGTTAAGAATGTCATTTCAGTTCATGTCACTCCCTCTGATAACAGCCATGCACTCAATCTATCAGCTCGTTCATTACTCTGCAGACCAGGACATAATAAAGGTGATTCTCTGATCCTGTCTGTACAGTAACTCTATCAGTTTCGCTCACCATTTCTGTCTCAACTTAAATCATACTATGGTCTCACATACATTTCCTCAAATTCTTATTGCAACTACAACTTCTATACCATTTCCTCAAATTCTAATTATACAACAATCCAGTTTCCTAGAATTCATTACTAACATACAACTTTGTTATACAACATTTCTAGAATTCTTATCATCAGTATGCAACTGTTACAGTGTATTAAAGATGCTGTCAAAGAAAATGTATTTTTTCAAATGTTTAATAAAATTCCTCAAATTTTCATCATACTCAAAATAACATCGAGGATCTTTCTTGTGCACTGCTGAGGAGATTTTCCTGTGTAAGAAAGAGATTGATGCACACAAGGTTTATTCAATCAAGTGCAAGGATGATTTATTAATCATATTAAATTAATTAATGCTATTATCAAACCAGTTATTGTTTAAGGTATCATTCTAGATATTCTGAAGGATGACAATGGTAGATTTAACGTGACTACAAGCAGTCTCACTATGGAGATCATGACAGTAACTAAAGTGATGGCCTGGATGGAGTTACAGAGATTTACCCATGAATGCTTTCTCGGTGACTCAATGAGTATGCTCAGGAAGATTGAGACAGGCTAGGCTTGAGTTCAAAGTTTGGAGTGAGGTGTTGGCTGACAAAAACCAGTTTTATTTTTGCTGCATGCATGATTAAAGAAGAACTAACAAGCGGATAGGTTTGCTAGCATGGCTACTAAAGAAAGCGGGTTTAAACAATAGACAAGGCTCATAAATGGTTGTACGGTAGGTAGAGCATTAGAGGGGGTGTCCTCTGTGGTTAAGTAGTTAAGCTTTTGTCTTGCATTTTGGATGTTATAGGTTCAAATGCAAACAGCCCAAAACACAACAAGGATGATGGATATTACCAACTGTCCAGGAGGGACCAGACTGTCATACTTTGCTTTCGGTTCAAATCCAAACAGCTAAAACACAACAAGGATGAATGGATATTACCAACTGTCCAGGAGGGACCAGACTGTCATACTTTGCTTACGGTTCAAATCCAAACAGCTAAAACACAACAAGGATGAATGGATATTACCAACTGTCCAGGAGGGACCAGACTGTCATACTTTGCTTACGGTTCAAATCCAAACAGCCAAAACACAACAAGGATGATGGATATTACCAACTGTCCAGGAGGGACCAGACTGTCATACTTTGCTTACGGTTCAAATCCAAACAGCCAAAACACAACAAGGATGATGGATATTACCAACTGTCCAGGAGGGACCAGACTGTCATACTTTGCTTACGGTTCAAATCCAAACAGCTAAAACACAACAAGGATGATGGATATTACCAACTGTCCAGGAGGGACTAGACTGTCATACTTTGCTTACGGTTCAAATCCAAACAGCCAAAACACAACAAGGATGATGGATATTACCAACTGTCCAGGAGGGACCAGACTGTCATACTTTGCTTACGGTTCAAATCCAAACAGCTAAAACACAACAAGGATGATGGATATTACCAACTGTCCAGGAGGGACCAGACTGTCATACTTTGCTTACGGTTCAAATCCAAACAGCCAAAACACAACAAGGATGATGGATATTACCAACTGTCCAGGAGGGACCAGACTGTCATACTTTGCTTACGGTTCAAATCCAAACAGCCAAAACACAACAAGGATGATGGATATTACCAACTGTCCAGGAGGGACCAGACTGTCATACTTTGCTTACGGTTCAAATCCAAACAGCCAAAACACAACAAGGATGATGGATATTACCAACTGTCCAGGAGGGACCAAACTGTCATACTTTGCTTACGGTTCAAATCCAAACAGCCAAAACACAACAAGGATGATGGATATTACCAACTGTCCAGGAGGGACCAGACTGTCATACTTTGCTTACGGTTCAAATCCAAACAGCCAAAACACAACAAGGATGATGGATATTACCAACTGTCCAGGAGGGACCAGACTGTCATACTTTGCTTACGGTTCAAATCCAAACAGCCAAAACACAACAAGGATGATGGATATTACCAACTGTCCAGGAGGGACCAGACTGTCATACTTTGCTTACGGTTCAAATCCAAACAGCCAAAACACAACAAGGATGATGGATATTACCAACTGTCCAGGAGGGACCAGACTGTCATACTTTGCTTACGGTTCAAATCCAAACAGCTAAAACACAACAAGGATGATGGATATTACCAACTGTCCAGGAGGGACTATACTGTCATACTTTGCTTACGGTTCAAATCCAAACAGCCAAAAACACAAAGGATGATGGATATTACCAACTGTCCAGGAGGGACCAGACTGTCATACTTTGCTTACGGTTCAAATCCAAACAGCTAAAACACAACAAGGATGATGGATATTACCAACTGTCCAGGAGGGACCAGACTGTCATACTTTGCTTACGGTTCAAATCCAAACAGCCAAAACACAACAAGGATGATGGATATTACCAACTGTCCAGGAGGGACCAGACTGTCATACTTTGCTTACGGTTCAAATCCAAACAGCCAAAACACAACAAGGATGATGGATATTACCAACTGTCCAGGAGGGACCAGACTGTCATACTTTGCTTACGGTTCAAATCCAAACAGCCAAAACACAACAAGGATGATGGATATTACCAACTGTCCAGGAGGGACCAAACTGTCATACTTTGCTTACGGTTCAAATCCAAACAGCCAAAACACAACAAGGATGATGGATATTACCAACTGTCCAGGAGGGACCAGACTGTCATACTTTGCTTACGGTTCAAATCCAAACAGCCAAAACACAACAAGGATGATGGATATTACCAACTGTCCAGGAGGGACCAGACTGTCATACTTTGCTTACGGTTCAAATCCAAACAGCCAAAACACAACAAGGATGATGGATATTACCAACTGTCCAGGAGGGACCAGACTGTCATACTTTGCTTACGGTTCAAATCCAAACAGCCAAAACACAACAAGGATGATGGATATTACCAACTGTCCAGGAGGGACTAGACTGTCATACTTTGCTTACGGTTCAAATCCAAACAGCCAAAACACAACAAGGATGATGGATATTACCAACTGTCCAGGAGGGACCAGACTGTCATACTTTGCTTACGGTTCAAATCCAAACAGCCAAAACACAACAAGGATGATGGATATTACCAACTGTCCAGGAGGGACCAGACTGTCATACTTTGCTTACGGTTCAAATCCAAACAGCCAAAACACAACAAGGATGATGGATATTATCAACTGTCCAGGAGGGACCAGACTGTCATACTTTGCTTACGGTTCAAATCCAAACAGCCAAAACACAACAAGGATGATGGATATTATCAACTGTCCAGGAGGGACTAGACTGTCATACTTTGCTTACGGTTCAAATCCAAACAGCTAAAGACACACAGGATGATGGATATTACAACTGTCAGAGGACTAGACTGCATCTTGCTTACGGTTCAATCCAAACAGCCAAAACAACAAGGATGATGGGTATTACAACTGTCCAGGGACTAGACTGTCAGACTCTTAGGTCAAACAAACAGCAAAACACAGGATGATGGATATATCAACTCCAGAGGGACAGACTGCTACTTTCTTAGGTCAAATCCAGACAGCCAACACTAACAAGGATGATGGATATTACCAACTGTCCAGGGACCAGCTGTCTACTTTGACTTACGGTTCAATCAAACAGCTAAACACAACAAGGATGATGGATATTACCAACTGTCCAGAGGACTAGACTGTCTACTTGTACGTTCAAATCCAAACAGGCCAAACACACAAGGATGATGGATATACCAACTGTCAGGAGACTAGATGCATATTTGCTTACAGTTCAAATCCAAACAGCCAAAACAAATCAAGGATGATGGATATTACCAACTGTCCAGGAGGACTAGACTGTCATACTTTGCTTAGGTTCAAATCAACAGCAAAACACAACAAGGATGATGGATTATCAACTGTCCAGGAGGGACTAGACTGTCATATTCATACGGTTCAAATCAAACAGCCAAAACACAACAAGGATGATGGATATTACCAACTGGGCCAGGAGGACCAGATGTCATCATTGCACTCGGTTCAAATAAACCTAAAACACACAATGATGGATATTACCAACTGTCCAGGAGGGACTAGACTGTCATATAGCTACGTTCAAATCCAAACAGCCAAAACACAACAACGGATGATGGATTACCAACTGTCCAGGAGGACTAGATGTCATCTTGCTGGTTCAAATCCAACATGAAAACAAACAAGGATGATGGAGATTAACCACTGTCCAGGAGACTAGACTGTCATACTTTGCTTACGGTTCAAATCCAAACAGCCAAAACACAACAAGGATGATGGATATTATCAACTGTCCAGGAGGGACTAGACTGTCATACTTTGCTTACGGTTCAAATCCAAACAGCCAAACACAAAAGGAATGATGGATATTACCAACTGTCCAGGAGGGACCAGACTGTCATACTTTGCTTACGGTTCAAATCCAAACAGCCAAAACACAACAAGGATGATGAATTACCAACTGTCCAGGAGGGACTAGACTGTCATACTTTGCTTACGGTTCAAATCCAAACAGCCAAAACACAACAAGGATGATGGATATTACCAACTGTCCAGGAGGGACCAGACTGTCATACTTTGCTTACGGTTCAAATCCAAACAGCCAAAACACAACAAGGATGATGGATATTACCAACTGTCCAGGAGGGACCAGACTGTCATACTTTGCTTACGGTTCAAATCCAAACAGCCAAAACACAACAAGGATGATGGATATTACCAACTGTCCAGGAGGGACCAGACTGTCATACTTTGCTTACGGTTCAAATCCAAACAGCCAAAACACAACAAGGATGATGGATATTACCAACCGTCCAGGAGGGACCAGACTGTCATACTTTGCTTACGGTTCAAATCCAAACAGCCAAAACACAACAAGGATGATGGATATTACCAACTGTCCAGGAGGGACTAGACTGTCATACTTTGCTTACGGTTCAAATCCAAACAGCCAAAACACAACAAGGATGATGGATATTACCAACTGTCCAGGAGGGACCAGACTGTCATACTTTGCTTACGGTTCAAATCCAAACAGCCAAAACACAACAAGGATGATGGATATTACCAACTGTCCAGGAGGGACTAGACTGTCATACTTTGCTTACGGTTCAAATCCAAACAGCCAAAACACAACAAGGATGATGGATATTACCAACTGTCCAGGAGGGACCAGACTGTCATACTTTGCTTACGGTTCAAATCCAAACAGCCAAAACACAACAAGGATGATGGATATTACCAACTGTCCAGGAGGGACCAGACTGTCATACTTTGCTTTCGGTTCAAATCCAAACAGCCAAAACACAACAAGGATGATGGATATTACCAACTGTCCAGGAGGGACCAGACTGTCATACTTTGCTTACGGTTCAAATCCAAACAGCCAAAACACAACAAGGATGATGGATATTACCAACTGTCCAGGAGGGACTAGACTGTCATACTTTGCTTTCGGACAGGTCGCAACAGAAAGAGACATCACCTGTACACTAAATTCAAGATAGGCACCAACGACCTGTGCTGTGGTGGCTTGACGAGTATGACAACAAAGCTTGTCCTACAGAACTGCCCCTAGTATGTAGACCTGAGAAGAAAGAGGTAAAACAACCCCAGCCAACCTGCAAGGCAGCAGGTTGCTATTTTCTTTTAGTGTGGCTACCTTTAGACAACCTTCCCTCCCGGATTGTTGAGCGTCATCTGCCCAGGCTACCAGTCTTTTTTTTGACTACATGATTTGCCTGCGTCCAGTTTTTGTGTACGGTTTGCTCCGCTAGACTTTGATTGTCCCAAATCGAACTACAAGGCAGTAGTATCCGACAGTATAATCATCAACATAGCGAATTAAGACAAAAAATTCATACAAATATACAAAATAACCAAACTGATCACCCACTCATAAATCTAATAGTGGCCTCTGATAACTTAAGGCCGGCAAGCTCAGGTAAACATTTGAGGAAATAAGACCACAACCCTCATGTGATCCTCACATTCCAGTATTGTTGCATAAAGACTAATTCATTTCAAAAACAAAACGTGATAAATGAATGTTATATTATGTACACAAAGGTCTAAAACCAAAGATTTACTTCATTGCACCGGGTTTTACCCCATATGGCTCAGTCCCTCTCCGCAGAAATGACACACCATCTGCGAAGAGTACTGCACAAAGTACGAACTTCGTCACTCCGACAACAATCCTAGGGATCTCTGAAAAAAATACTCATGAACAGAATGTCGCAGTCTGGATTCAAACCCATGATCTTATGAAGGTGAAGCAAGGGCGTAACCACTTACAGTTTAAATCTAAGGAATATCACTAATATTAACATTTTTCAACCAAAAATAACCATAGACTCATAGAACTGAGTAAAATTGCAGAAAATATTACAGTATTTAATCAAACATATATAAAAACCAGCCCTATAAACAGAAATTGTGGTTTTCCCTAGGAGCTAGTCTGCCTTATGTTGCCTGGGGTCACTGACTAATATACTCACACAATATAATCATTCTTTGTCATGATAATTATCTCACTGCCAAAACACTGACTTACAATTCTATGTTTTCATATCATCCGAGGTGCAAATGTTGATGAAGATGTTGCTTGTTGCGAGTTGCTGCCAGAGTTGTAATTCATGCCTTGTTGTTGATTGTTTGTACCTGACTGTATATTATGGACATGCTGTGTGAAGAAAGAAACAAAATAGAATGAATATGACAAATAATCGACAAAACTTAATGCTACATTCTTCTTCTAGAACAGCGGTTCCCAAACTTAGCATTACTGCAGACCCCTTTTAAGTACATTCTGCTTCAGGACCCACAAAAGTTTCTATATATGAAAATGGACAGAAATGAATTATCTTTGTGTTACAATAATAAACAGGCCTCCTCGTAAAACTGCCAAAAAATAGAGATTTATCACAATGTGACAAGTGGAGAGGGATGATGCTGCTTTCCATTCCCAACAAAGTTCTCACTAGGGTTATCCTAGACAGGATGAAAGACGCCATTGACCAGAGGCGTAGAGATATAAACAGGTTGGATTCTGGAAAGATAGATCTTGCAATGACTAGATAGCCACAAATAGTAAACAATGTTCTCACACTGCAGGAAACTTCAAATGATCTTTTATTTTGTCCTGTCAGACTCTGGTCTAGTCCAGGTCCTTTGATTTCGCAGCAGAACTAGTTTATCACTGTTTTTATATAAATTTTGCATGTGTGTTGTCGGGGCTCACAAGGTGAGCAAACAATAGTAACATTGCGACCTACAAGGTAAGAGATGACTGAGGTAGGGGCCTAGGAAGCTACACTAGTAAATAAAAAGCATCGCAGAAATCGAATGTGCTAGCCTACTTGTAGTCGCATAACTGGCACAGCGTACAATCGCTCTTAGGATCAATCATATACAGATCACAACGAGTGGTTAACAAGTGATCATATGGAACGTCAAAGAAAAAGATATAAATGTTTACAATTTATTTTTCTGTTTGAAATGTCAAAGATCATAATATTTCTTCAAGCGCTTGAGGACACTCAGTGAGTACCTCACAGACCCCAGTTTGGGAAACGCTGTTCTAGAATATTCTTTGTTTGATCTAGTATTCTTATCCGCTACTCATGGAGCACAGGGCTTCCAGAGTTGTTTGCGAAAATTGGGCCTGTCTCTGGCTGTTCTCTTCATGGTCTCCCAGGATAGTCAAGCACCCTTCAGTTCCTCATGGTTCCAAACAGAGATGAAGACTTTATCTCTGTTTAACATGTCCCCTTTTCTGTTTTCCTTGTGGGTTTCCTCAAGTGCTTATTTAGTGACACCTGACTGTGTCTTCTGCAGGGTATGCCTGATCCATCACCATTCTTTTCTCCTAACTTAGGTCCCCATAGGTTCCTATCCTGTTCTAATAGAACCGTTTTATAAAACAATTTTTTGGTGATGATTTTTTGGGTGTGATTCGAGAGCAGTTATGGTGTTCCATGGGTGAGATTGAGCGAGTTTCCCAGGATATAGCGGTATGGAGAAATTACTTGCAGGCCCTATGTAACGTATAACGGTATGAGAGGAATTATTATGGTGTTCTGTATTTGTAACCATCTGCATCTTTGGACCCACCGAATGTTATTTCATCATGTCCTTTCTTCAGCTTAGCTCTTCCTAACCTGTGGCAATCTCCACTGTCTACATGGCAGTATATTATATAGATCATTAGAGTATATAGATCAGTATATTATATAGGTCATTAGATTATATAGGTCAGTGCATTATATAGGTCAGTATATTATATAGGTCAGTGCATTATATAGGTCAGTATACTATATATGTCAGTGCATTATATAGGTCATTAGATTATATAGGTCAGTATATTATATAGGTCTGTGTTCCCTAGCCTGTAACAGTCTTCATACTATCTATATGTCAGTCGGTGTTCCCTAGCCTGTAACAGTCTTCATACTATCTATATGTC
Organism: Arion vulgaris; assembly: GCA_020796225.1. Classification (NCBI taxonomy): domain Eukaryota; kingdom Metazoa; phylum Mollusca; class Gastropoda; order Stylommatophora; family Arionidae; genus Arion; species Arion vulgaris. Next base: position 31,924,392 of record CM036755.1, read on the forward strand.
AGTCGGTGTTCCCTAGCCTGTAACAGTCTACATACTATCTATATGTCAGTCAGTGTTCCCTAGCCTGTAACAGTCTTCATACTATCTATACGTCAGTCTGTGTGTTCCTTCTCTTTAGATAACTACCTACAAAACTTCTTCCGGCACTTCTTCTGCATTTGCCCGCTATGAATTTTGACATAGTCAGGGTGCCTGGTATTGCGCCTCTGATTTTTGCATGAAGACCTGCTTTCCTTGCCTTCTCCGACTTCAGAGGTAGTTCCTGGCACTCAGTCTGTTTCTCTAAGAAGATGTTCCAGACACAGATCTCTGCCCCAAATAGGTCATTAGCATCTTGTATATTCTTTTGTGACATATTAGCCCCCATTATCTCCAAGCTCTGACCTGTCTCTCCTGGAAGACCATTCTATAAATATCTTCAACAATGGGGTCTCCATTATCTCCAAGCCTCTGACCTGGCTCTCCTGGGAGGCCATTCTATAAATATCTTCAACAATGGGGTCTCCATTATCTCCAAGCCTCTGACCTGTCTCTCCTGGGATACTATTCTATAAATATCTTCAACAATGGGGTCTCCATTATCTCCAAGCTCTGACCTGGCTCTCCTGGGATACCATTCTATAAATATCTTCAACAATGGGGTCTCCATTATCTCCAAGCCTCTGACCTGGCTCTCCTGGGATACCATTCTATAAATATCTTCAACAATGGGGTCTCCATTATCTCCAAGCTCTGACCTGGCTCTCCTGGGATACCATTCTATAAATATCTTCAACAACCACCAATTTTAAAGAAATTGAACAATTACTTCAATATCAAAATGAGACAAGTGGTTAAATATCAAAACTAGACACACGGTTAAATAACAAAACTGGACAAGTGGTTAAATATTAAAATTAGACGGCGTTAAATATCAAAACTAGACGGGCGGTTAAATATCAAAACTAGACATGCGGTTAAATATCAGAACTAGACAAGCGGTTAATTATCAAAACTAGACATGTGGTTAAATATCAAAACTAGACAGGCTGTTAAATATCAAAACTGAACTAGTGGTTAAATATAAAAACTGAACAGGTGGTTAAATATCAAAACTAGACATGCAGTTAAATATCAGTACTGAACAAGTGGTTAAAAATAAAAACTGAACAAGTGGTTAAATATAAAAACTGAACAAGTGGTTAAATATAAAAACTGAACAGGTGGTTAAATATCAAAACTAGATGACCGATTAAATATCAAAACTGAATAAGTGGTTAAATATTAAAACTGAATGGTTGAATCAAATATTAAACAAAACTCTGAATCTCACTAGTCATTATAAATAGACTTATTAAGATTGAATTGTTCCTAATATGTTTGTTTTTTAATTATCCAATCGAACTTGCATTTTACATGGATGCTGATACCAAATGATAGAAGAAAACTAGTCATGACAGAGATGAAGTGTCCACGCAGAATTCTGGGAGTATCAAGAAGAGACCAGTTTTTAAAAAGAGACCAGTTTTTAAAAAAAGACCAGGAAAAATAGTGGGTACAACATCAGTACTGAAATGATGTGACATCAGTACTCCTTGATTGTGACAGAAGATGATAAAGTGACAGTCGAAAACAATATTTCTCCATTGATATCTTGTAACAATAAACAGATAATCTTGTAACAATAAACAGATATATCAAATATGTATTCTTCTTCTCCTTTGCGTTCGTTCTTTACGCCAAATTTTAATCACTCTTTGTGATATGTTTGATCTTGCCAAGAACGTGTATACGTTGTTACACTGGTTTGTAGGCCCCTAAACGCATAGACTTCTACACGTTTAGGACATGTGCATCCGATTTCAGCCAAAAATATATATTCTACATAGTGTTTATAAAGTCACTGTGCAGTGAATTTTGAAAATATTTGAGTAATTACATCACGAATGATGGAAATTTACATCATGATATTCTGAGTTCTATAATCCTGTATGCATCAGTACACAACAAGCCGTTGTTATATTCACGATTTCATTTCTGAAAGAAAATGGTGTTAACCATTGAAAACAGGTACTTTCGGAATAGAAACAGGAGTGCGTCAGGGATGTCTTCTATCACCTTGTTGTTCTTACTGACAATAGACTGGATTATGAAGACCACAGTAACTAACACCAGAAATGGAATCCAATGGACTCTGACAGAGCAACTAGATGATCTGGACTTCGCTGATGATATAGCCCTTCTGTCACATACACAAAATCAGATGCAGGATAAGCTTAACACATTGAATCAAAGGTCCCAGCAACTAGGGCTGAACATTCATAAGGGAAAGACAAAGATATTGAGAATTAACCAAGCAAACGACAACTCGATCTCCTGGGAAATCCACTTCAAGAGGTAGAATCATACACTTATTTGGGCAGCAACGTAGACAAAGAGGGTGGAACAGATAGAGATGTTAAAATAAGAATACAGAAGGCAAGGGAGCTTTCATTGCACTGGGAAACATTTGGAAGTCCAAAGAAATCAAATCTAGAACAAAATTCGGATATTTAACTCTAATGTTAAAGCAGTTCTACTGTATGGGTCAGAAACATGGAGAACAACTAAAACAATAGCGCATAAATTGCAAACATTCATCAACTGGTGTCTGCGCAGAATAGAGGAATAAGATGGTATGATAGGGTCACAAATGAGGAACTTATGGAGAGAACAAGACAGATTCCAGTGAACGAACAGGTTAAAAAAGCAGCTGGGCTGGATAGGACACACTTTGCGAAAACCGGAGGGAATATAACAAGAAGGGTCCTTGCCTGGAACCCGAGGGACAGCGAAAGAAGGAGGCAGAAATACATGGAGACGAGATTTGGAGGCAGAGATCAACAATATAAAGAAGAGCTGGAGGGAGCTGCAGGAGATAGCTAGAGATAGGAAGACTTGGCATGAGTTGGTTGAGGGCCTATGCCAACCCGGGGTAAAAGGCAAAGAGAGAGAAGAGAGAGATTGAAAACAGGGTATTTTTGGTGGAACATGTCTTTCATAACGGTGGAAAATATGCAGAGGTGAGTCAAAGCTTGTCTTGAGATCCATAGTGGATATTTCCAATATATGCTGTAAACACAACTTCATCGTGTTCACAGCCACTTTACCTGATACAAGCCAGCCCGCCTGAGTGGTTACCGGGCCCAAATTTGGGATGTAAAGAATAGAACCACTGTTACCTGTCACGCATGTCGTAAGAAGCGACTAAGGAAGTTTGGCTGAAATCGGATGCACATGTCCTAAACATGTAGGAGTCTATGCGTTTAGGGGCCTACCAAACCAATGTTCAACATATACACGTTCTTGGCAAAGATCAAACATATCACAAAGAGTGATTAAAATTGGTGGTAAAGAACGAACGCAAAGAAGAACAAGCCAGCCAAGAACAGTAGTATCTAGATGAATAATAACAATCTATGCTACAATTTTGTAGGCGTCTTGAAAGCCCCAACTGAAAACCAGATTTCTCGTGATGTAGTCTCACTGCACAGCGACTTTATAAACACACTGTACAATGTGACTAGTTGGTTAGAAACACAATAGTGTGACAACTTTGAGACAGAGACATGCACATCTAACTAAGACATGTTCTACAGTAGACATATACAGGATGTCTACATCAAAGAACAGTAGAAAGTACACAGTAAGAACATATAGAGAGTCAAGACATAAATTCATCTGTTGTTTAAACTTAAAAGTAGAACATATAGGTAGTAACGTGAAATTAACATCTGTTGTGTTTGAACTTTTAGGATATTTAGAATATACTGTGTACAAATTTACACTTGGTGTTCTGCAATCCACTACTCCACTGACCTACTATTCCACTGACCTACTATTTCTCTGACCCACTACTCCACTGACCTACTGTTCCATTAACCTACTATTCCACGGATCTATTGCTCCCTTAAACTACTGTAGCACTGACCTGATCCACTGAACTACTACACCTATGACCTACTACTCCTTTGACCCACTACTCCACTGACCTAGTGCTCCACTGACCTACTACTCTACTAACCTACTGCTCCTGACCTAAAAAAAATTCATTAATTGCACATCCTTTACAGGACTTTGCGAATCAACCCCAGCTTTTTTTAATGTTGTTTGTGACTTTTCTAGGCATTATTACATTCAGTAGTTTGCCATTGCTTTCTGAAAGGGTGGTGTCATCGTTCTTTTGTAAAAATCCACGCGAAACAATTTGCAACCAAACTGTCCGCGCGGATACGGACTCAGAACGTTGGGGTTAATAGACCGAGTCCCTATCTCCTAAGCCACAGACGCCATTGCTCCCTGACCTACTACTCCAATACTCTACTGCCATACAGCCCTGCTACCCCACTGGTATTGCTACATAACAAATTGTAATTTCTTCTACAGATACTGTTCAAATTAATTCTAGTACTACTCCACACACCCCCTCCCATTTCAGTGTCCATAAAAAACAAGATTAAGAAAACAAATAATTGGAACTATCAACACAAATGAAAAATGAAATGATCTCTACCCAAGGCTGAAATGGTGGAGCGTAGAAACTGTTAGGGATATCACCAGGGTGGCCACATTTTGAGAGATGTTGAAGATTTGGTAAGCACTGAGAAGCAAACAAAAACATGCCTGCCTTCTATAAGTTAATGTGTATATAAGATGTAGAGATCTGGCTAAAGTCTATGTTTTATCTGTTGTGTATCCAGTTTAGTGGTTAGGGTCATCATCAGGTGCTGTGCCAGCTCTTATAGATTGCCACAAATCTCTGGTGTTTGCTATTATCTTAGATATTGATGCTCTTCCGTGCCATGAAGTCAGACTGTCTATATTTTCTCTATATATATTTCTCTTGTCTCGTCTACCTTCAATTTTACAATGAAGTGATTGCAGTCATAATGTTTTGACTAAAGTGATTGCAGTCATAATGTTTTGACTGAAGTAATTGCAGAAGTCATAATGTTTTGACTGAAGTAATTGCGGAAGTCATAATGTTTTGACTAAAGTGATTGTGGGTGATATGGTTTGGGGATGAGATGAGAATGTGTTGTGTCAAGTGTTTGGACGATTTCTTGTTACAGATGTATTAGGGTGTTAGCTAGACTGTTATCTGTATACGAGTTGGTGTGAGGGTTGTTGGGTGAGGATCTTGGGGCAGGATGTTGGGTGAGGATGCTGGGTGAGCATGTTGGGGCAGGATGTTAGGACCAGGATGTTGGGTGAGCATGTTGGGACCAGGGTATTGGGGCAGGATGTTGGTTTAAAGGGTTTTAAAGCCGAAGGATTGACTTCATTGCACCGGGTTTTACCCATATGACTCGGTCCCTCTCCGCAGAAATGGCACGCCACCTGCCAAGAGTATTGCACAAAGCACGAACTCCGTAGCTCCGGCAACAATCCTAGGGTCTCTGGAAAAAACTGCACTCGTGAACAGAAGGCAGCGGCCCGTTTGAACCTACGACCTTCGACTCACAAGGCAAAGGGCTTAACCACTCAGCCACAGAGGATGTTGGAACCAGGGTATTGGAGCAGGATGTTGGGTGAGGATGTTGGAACCAGGATGTTGTGACAAGGGTGGTGGCTGACGTAAGGGTGTTAGGACAAGGGTGTTGGTGAGGTGACAAAGGCCAAGATGACTATGGACAGGAACATTAAATATATATGTCAGGATTGAGAGGGGGGAGCCTACAGATAAAAACACATAATATTTATATGTCATGTTGGGTAAGGGCCTTCAGATAAGAAAGAACACATAATAGTTATAGTCACATGGCTACAGATAAGAAATAAAGCTGATACTAAATTCTGAAATGTTCTCAGTACACAATTATTCGACATGACATCTTACGACAATTTTTACACATGTCATTGTATGATCATTCTTCCGCATGACATTGTATGGTAGAAAAATGTTTTGAATATTTTTGTCAAATATTTGCAGAGGATCAGTAATTTGTAATCATCTTCTTTAATGATGCAACAGAGCTTGTGCTCTTGTCCTTCAATCCACTGCCATGTAGTGATATCTGCATGTGTCTGTAACTTGTTGCTTCTGATGAAGTTCAGTACTGATGTTGTACCCACTTTTTCCTGATGTCTTCATTTCTTAACCGATCTCTTCTTGATGCCCTCAGCATTCTGCGTAGACATTTCATCTCTGTTGTGACTAGTTTTTTTCTCTATCATTTGATGTCAGCATCCAGGTTTGGCACCGGTACCATAATGTGGGGAGAAAGATTGTGTTGTACAATGCTCTTTTCTGTGTTCATGGTGACATGTTTGCATTTCATCTTCTTCTTCTCGATCAACTTTGCTATGCAACTACTCCAGTATCTGTCATAAACAGGGCTGTGCGCTTGAGGTCTTCACCTGTTCCCTAAAGTTGGTTCTGAAGAGATGTTCCTGTTGGTTAGATTTACATTCTCACGCTGGGGCAGTCTTGCAAGATATGCTTTGGGGACTGCCTTTGTGCTCCATAGGTGCAGGCAGTCGAGTCCCTGGGACCCATTCTATGGAGGTATGCTCTAAGACTGCAGTGTCCTGTTCTTCTTCTTATTTGAATGCTCCATATCAAACACTTGTTAAGCACTCTGTGATTTGTATGTGAGCCAAACCTAAGAGCGATTGCACGCTTTGCCAGTTATGTGCCTACAAGTAGGCAAGCACATTCAATTTCTGTGATGCTTTTTATTTGCTAGAGTAGCTTCCCATGGTCAATACCTTAGTCACCTCTTATGACATGTCTTGTAGAGTGCAGTGTTACTATTCTTTGCTCCCCATGGGGCTCAGCAACACACGGTGGTCCTATGATTTGGTTCACTTTATTATTTACTTACTAAATGCGATTACAGGACAAAATTTGTTCTCACAATGTTTGTACTCAAAGAGATCTTCATCCTTAGCCCCTAGGGAGACATAAGTCCCCAATCAAAGTCTTCCAAGATCTCCTATCCAAAGTCATATTTTCCAGATCTCTGCACATTTTCTTGCATTCAATTCCCAATTTTCACCTCCAGGTGCTCCTGTGTCTTCCCTTACCTCTATTACCCTAGGGATTACATTGAAGAGTCTGTCTCGTGATGCTGTTAGGAGGTATCCTCAGTGTGTGTCCTATCCATCGCCACCTTCTTCCCATTATTTCTTCTTCCACCTGCCATTGTCCCACAGTTCCTTGTTTGTGGTCCTGTCATACCATTCAAAGAAAACTTATCATCACCAAGTAGCGTGTCCCTTCCAGAACCTGGTTCCCATGACAGCAGTCCTGAAAAACTCTCTATTCTGTTCAAGTTGACCAGTGTCAGCAGCAGTCATTCTCAGATCATCAATGACATCTTGCACCCATCGTCTTCTAGATCTTCCTCTCATTCTTCTTCCATGCATAATTCCCTCTGAAATTATCTTCTCTATGCACTCATGTCATTTGATGTGTCTGGTATATTGTACACAACAAAGAAAACTCATAATGCTAAACTAAGCTGCAGTGAGATAAGTTGCAACATGCAGGAGGTGCACATAAATAAAGCGAAAGAAGTGCAAGAATCTAATGCAACAACATCTACTATAACAACAAGCATATAAACAAACAGCAGCTACAAATGTACAACTTCCATCAAACAAGTTGTCAGTGATATATTTTCTTATAACACAACCACACCCATGTGCTGCGGGGCCCAAGAGGAGAAGAAAATAGTACCCAACCACACCCGTGTGTTGCCAGGGTTGCAAGAGGAGAAAAAATAGTATCCAACCACCCCGTGTTTGCAGGGTTGCAAGAGAAGAAAAAATAGTATCCAACCACCCCGTGTGTTGCAGGGTTGCAAGAGAAGAAAAAAATAGTATCCAACCACGCCCGTGTGTTGCAGGGGTTGCAAGAGGAGAAAAAAAATAGTATCCAACCACGCCCGTGTATTGCAGGGGTTGCAAGAGGAGAAAAAATAGTATCCAACCACCCGTGTTTGCAGGGGTTGCAAGAGAAGAAAAAATAGTATCCAACCAGCCCGTGTTTGCAGGAGGGATCAATGTGGAAGCAAGAGCAAAGCATAGTAACACTGCAACCTACAAGGCATGTCGTAAGAGGCGACTGACGTTACTAAGCTACCCTAGTAAATAAAAACCGTTATGGAAATCAGATGTGCATAGCTTGTAGTGCATAACTGGCACAATGTACAATCATTCTTAGGTTCGGATCACATACAAATCACAAAGAGTGGTTAACAAGTGGTCGATATGGAGCGTTCGAAGAAGAATAACACAACCAGAATGTCATGGAATTCAGCTTCTTGGTGTGACCACAGGAAACCCTGATCCTTAATTTAGAGATCTAAACTACAAGTACCTCTAAAGTTTGAGTAAGGTCTGCCGGAATGGCAAGGGACACTGGTGATAAAGAAAGTAAGCCTTCAGCTAAAATCAATCAGTGCACCAGACTACACCAGACTACATAGTAAGCAACACAAAAATAAACACATTAGAGCCATCTCTGTGTTATACTAGTCTTGTGTCTTCTGTGTTACATCAGGGCTGGCAGTAACAACTGCTATACCATCAAACTCAAGTTTTAAAGGCAAAGGATTGACTTCATTGCACTGTGTTTTACCCCATATAACTCAGCCCTCTCTGCAGAAATGGCACGCCGCCTTCCGAGAGTATTGCACAAAGCACGAACTTGTAGTCGTAACAATCCTAGGATGGGGTCTCTGGGAAAAATGCACTTGAACAGAATGGCGCTGTCCGGATTCGAACCAACAATCTTCGACTCGCAAGTAAAGAGTTTAACCACTTACTTGGCTCTTTAATCACAGACTATTTTACAGTGTATAATGAACTGTCAACTATTATTTGATGGAAGTATTAAAACACTAGACATTCTCTAACTACAGATAAATGGCATATCAAGACAAGAGGCCCTGAGTTGACGATATATCACCGACAACATCTGTAACCTCAAACCTGATATTCGGCAGAGACCATTGAGTTGGTGGTTGTCGTTGTAGCCATTCGTGGACGTTTTGCTGGGGGTTGGTTGTGCTCCGAGCCTTGGTTATTGCCACCGGCTCCTGCTCCAGCTGCTGCCTGCTGCTGCTGAAATTAATTTGTTTAAAAATCTGATGTTATTAAACAAAAGTATACAAAACATTTATACAGTGCTACATAGAACCAATACTGATATATGGATGTGAGTCATGGACAATAAACAAACAGATCGAAAAATCTCTGAGGGCCACAGAGATGTGGTTTTACAGAAGAATGATGAGAATTCTATGGAATGCTAGAATGACTCATGTGGAGGTGTTGAATGAGATCAAGACACAGAGAAAGCTTATCATCAATAAAAGAAAGTTGTGCGGCAAGATGGGAAAACCATGAGAGAAAACCCAGTAGATACATCAATCAACACAGAATGGAAGTTGTTAGCCTAAAAAGACATTGAAATACATGCTTGGGAGGAGATCGGAGCAATTATGGACATGTCCGATGAAGATATTCTAAAATGAACAATAAGAAAGAGGCACATATTATTTTTCGGACATGTCATGAGAAAGGGAGATTTAGAACACATTGTGACAACTGGTAAAATCGAGGGGAAACGAGACAGAGGAAGGAAGACAGGGAGAGAAAATTTTGAATAGCCTGACGTCATGGTACGAAAAGCGTCAACATCTGAGATGATAGCAAACAAGAGACAGAGGTTTGTGAAGATCTATGATCACTTGTGCCAGTCGGCATGGCACCTGATGATGATGATACAACACATTATTGTAAGCATTTATCAACTGGTGTTTGTGTAGAATATACGGACTGAGATGGAATTTTCTTTATCTTATTCTTCACCATTTGTCTCTAGGGAGTCATTGGTCCAACCCTTCAAGCCTCCTATCCAAGACCATCTTTTCCAGATCTCTTTCCATTTTCTAGCATTCCGTCTCCAGGTGTTCTTGGGTCTTCCCTTACCTCTATTACCATAGGGGTTCCATCGCAGGACCTGTCAGGGGGTCTCCCCAATGTGTGTCCTATCCATCACCACCTTCTGCCTCTCATCTCTTGTTCCACCTGTTGTTGTCCTGCTCTATCCGCAAGATCGAAGTGAATTGAAATATTATGTCTCTAACAAAATGTGGACTTTGGTGCGACAAAATATGATGATGATGTTCATGAAGTATTCTTGTTCACTGTTTTTCAATGTCTACACAATGAGCCCAGTTATCTGGATGTATGTGTGTTGTGTTTGTTAGTTCATCAAGGCTTCCAAACAGCTTTGTGTGGATGTTTGTCTCTGTTGGTCAGTGTTCTTTCCAGAGTTGATTCATCAGGTGACAGACAATCTTGCAGGATGTGTTCGGCTGTCTTTCCACATGTCTGAGTGGGTGATGGAACCAGTCTTAATCTGTGTAGGTGACTGTTCAGTATATTGTGTTCAGTTCTGAGTCGAAACAATACCACCTGTCTTGCTCTATCTAGATAGTGGTAATTATCTCTTTGTTGGTCTTCTTTGAGTTTGGTTTCATATGCTCGTCTAAATCATGAGATGGGTTGCCTCTATGAAGCTGCATGTCAGTTGGAGTTCCTCGAGAGTTTCCCATAGCTTGCTCTGTAAGCTTCGTTCATGAGGCCATGTTTTGTTTCATTGGTGCTATTTCTCTTTCTCTGCGCTCGGTTTCGTATGCTCGTTTTCTCTTTAGTCTACTTATGGGATCTTGTGGGTGTTTGCTGTGGGTTTTTTGCCTCCACAACTCTTTGTATTTTTGCTTGATATGTGTCTTGATTTCTGGTAGTGACACTGGGTGTTTGTGTTGTATTAAGTTTTGTTCCCTCCTTAGCCATCATGTCTGCTCTCTCATTTCTGGTCTTTTCTAATGGTCTTGAAGTGTTTTCTTTCCATGGAAAGTGATATTTGATACTTTTGTTCCTGTGTTGCTCCCTCCTTTGCTAATTTGTCTGCTCGTTCTTCTCCTGGTATACCACAGTGTGACAGTATCCAGTGTGACAGTATCCAGTGTGAGTATCAGTGTGAAGTATCCAGTGTGACAGTATCCACTGCAGCACCACCCTTTCTGTGAATGAAGAGAACAATAACAAACATTTCAAACAAGAACTATAATCAACTTACTTTGTTAGTATCAGATTTATCTTCGTTGTCATCATCTGAAATGAATTCTCGCTGGATACGGAATTGGCATACCTTCAAAACGCTGCGAAAAAAAAAATCAAAATTCAAACTAACTGGTACTTGTTCAGATAATTATCAACTTGTTGGCAGTCTTCACACAAATTTTTCAGTAAATTCGAATTTTTGCCATGATGGCTGACTCTGACAGGTTGCTGTCTGTCAAACTCTTGATGTTTCCCTTCCAATTGTATCTATCTCTTGCAACCATCCTCTCCAATATGATCTTCAACACAGCGTTATGTACTTGAATGTGATCTTGTGGGACCGATAGCCAAGCTGATAACATGCTTCGATAGTAACCCTATGCTGTGCTAATTACAGGTTTCTAGATCAACTTGGCCCCCAAAAAAACTATTTGTGTGCACACGGTTCAAGGTTAGACTGCATGTTTCCTGATCGTTTACTTCGCCCGTGTTGCCGGGGCCAGCTAGGAAGCAAAGAATAGTAACACTGCGACCTACAAGGCATGTCGAAGTGACTACAGTAGGGGCCTAGGAAGCTACCTAGTAAATTATAAAGCGTAGCAGAATTAGGATGTGCTGACCTACTTGTAGGTGCATAATTGGCACAACGTACAATCGATCTTAGGCTGAGATCACATAGAAGTCACAAAGAGTGGTTTAACAAGTGATCGATATGGAGCGTTCGAAGAAGAAGATCATTTATTTGGGGATCTAATTTACAAGTACCCCAGAAGTCAGAGTAAGGCTTAACCTGAATGGCAAGGGACACTGGTAGGGAAAGCAAGCCATTACACAAAACCAGTCACTGGAGTAATATATTAAGAACCCGAATACGTATTCATAAAGAGTAAACAGGAGGGTTGGGCAAGATGGGGAAGAAGACAAATATATCTCTTTTAGCTCATCTGTAATTTTTGTCCTTTCTTTTCATGACATTTTCCAAACTCTTCTGTCCATCCATATCTCAAAAGCATTGAGACTGTTTTTCTTTTACTAATTGTCCACATTTTTACCTCATTCATCTTCTGCAATCAACTTTTGCTGCAACTACTCTAGTATAGATCATAAACAGGGCAGCACATGTTAGATCTTCACTGGTTCTTCATAGTTGGTTGTGTAGGGTTGTTCCTGTTGAAAAGATGTCCATTCTCCCGCTGCTCAGGCTGGGACAGTCTTGCAGGATGTGCTTTGGGGACTACTTTGATGGTCCTCAGATACAGGCAGTCGAGTCCCTAAGACCCATTCTATGACGGTGTGTTTTGAGATAAAATCAGTTCTTCTTCTTCTTTGAATGCTCCATATTAATCACTTGTTAACCCTTTAACCGCCTCGATATTACGTATTAGCATTAGTACACAGTAACCCAGATGCCTACTTCAGGGATTAGAACCCTCCTCTGTTATTTAGTCGGTGTTTAGCGATAACTTGTGTACTAGTGTGACGTCAAACACAGGAAATGCTTCCCTTAAAGGTTTATCTAAATGGTGAATTGCATCGTGTTTTGATACTTAGTGATTTATAATTGTTTATTATTTTAAAAAGATTAAACAACTGCTGAAAATTTGAAAATGGTCATTGAAAAGGATAACAACAGAGCAAGCTGTTGAACTTCTTTTAAACGATTCTGAAGATGAATTAGACTTGAGGAATATGATTATTCGATAACTGAAATCGAAAGTGAGTGGATGAACATTTAGAAGAATTCATTTGAACCTGACTATGTTCAAACATGTCAGTGACTTTCCAAACATGGATTACAAGACAGACCAGTCTGAAAAGTAGAAGACACAATTTTGGTGCACATTTTGTCAAAATTCCTGTGTCAAAGGAAGGATCTACATGTTGGGAAGACTGGCATAGTAAGCATGAATACTGTAGATGATGGGGTAAGTCATAGAATTATAGGACACTTAATTCGCTAATCTATCTTGTTTTTCAAACAATTCTGATTGTGCTGTTTTAGCTCAGGAGCCAGGCGAGAGTTTTAAGGTATAGTTGGCTAGGGTTAAGGTTAACCACTTGTGATCTGAGCCTAAGAGCGATTGTACGTTATGTCAGTTATGTACCTACAAGTAGGCCAGCAATCCGATTTCTCGATGCTTTTATTTACTGGTAGCTTCCTAGGTCCTCATAAATCGATCTATACAATGACTTGAAGGTTGCAGTGGTACTATTCTTTTGAATTCCCTTGACAGCCGAACCATACTGGTGTAAATCAGTTTAATAACCATACTGGTGTAAATCAGTTTAATAACCATACTGGTGTAAATCAGTTTAATAACCATACTGGTGTAAATCAGTTTAATAACCAACATTCAGATGTAACACATGATGTTAAAAGCACATTACAGATGGCTCTGTCAAACATGGAACCAGATCATCGTGGACTTATTCAACATCAGAAATGGTCGCACACTTCATGAGGACTGCGGCGCTTTCGAGACAACAACATCGAGCATGACTATGGTGATCACTGCTGCCTCCAGGGCTCTGTCATGGATGGCTGAGCAACAGGTAACCCATACGATTATTATATCAGATTTGATGAATATGCTTCAAATGACTGAATCTGGAAGTCTGCGCGTGGAATGGGTGGGTGGACATCATTCGGAGAGCACACCTCAAGAAAATGACTTGGCTCTACATGCCTGGACATGCTGCAGTTCAGGGTAACGAGCGTGCTGACTTTTTTGCAAACAATGCCCCGACTAAAGCGAGCAGAAGTATGGACAGAGCCAATATCATAAATGCGGTACACTCTCAATTATGTGACATGGGCCAGGCTCAGAAACTGGAACTAGTTCGAGAATTAGGCGTTAAGTTTGGACATGCCAGACAGCGCTCGTCTTCGTGGTAGAGAGAGAAGATATAGTAATCAACTTCTCATGGGTCATCATCAAGGTGCGTATCCTTTATAGGACGTTGCTCTCTTGGCAACACATCTGAAATCTTGCCAGTTCACCCACTTTGTCGATGGTCATATTCATGGTTTCTTTAATATCTTGTAGCCTCTTCTTCTTGGTCTGCCTCTGCGTCCTGGGACCCTGCCCTCTAGTATTGTTCTTTCCAGGCCATCGTGACGCTTGATGTGACCAAAGTATGTACTTTTTCTGTATAGTATGTTGTTTATCAATCAATTCTCTTTAACATTTAGTTCTTTCAGGACATCAGTGTTCTTTCTTTTTCTGTCCATGGTATTCGTATGATCTTTCTGTAGCAATTAGTTTTGAAGGACTGGATTTTCGTTCTTGTTGTTTGTGTAATAGTCTATGATTCACAACCATAAGTAGCCACTGGGAAAATGCATGCTCTCAATATTTTTAATTTTAGTATTTTGCTGGTGCACTGCTACATGTTCTTCACTGTGTTTAACTAGGTACAGTGAGCAAATGGACTTTGGGATGGCTGCTGCAGCGAAGGACAGAGCATGAATGGGAATGCCCAAGTGCCATGATGTCCATCGCATAACATAATATAACAGTGTTGACCCCAAACAAATGCTCAAAAGCTGAAGGATTGACTTCATCAGATTGACTGCCCAGTGGTTACCGGGGCCCAAATTTGGGGTGTAAAGAATAGAACCACTGTTACCTGCCATGCATGTCGTAAGAGGCAACTAAGGAGGTTTGGCTGAAATCGGATGCACATGTCCTAAACGTGTAGAAGTCTATGCGTTTAGGGACCTACCAAACCAATGTGCAACGTATACATGTTCTTGGTAAAGATCAAACATATCACAAAGAGTGATTAAAATTGGTCGTAAGAACGAACGCAAAGAAGAAGAAGATCAGATTGACCGGGTTTTACCCCATATGGTTTGGTCCGCCTCTAGAAATGATATGCCATCTGCCAAGAGTATTGCACAAAGCATGAACTCCATAGCTCCTGCAACAATCTTAAGTGTTTCTGGAAAAAAATATTCTCATGAACAGAACAACAAGGTCTGGGTTCTATCCCATGACCTTCAGAATGGTAGGCAATGGTGTAACCACTTAGTCATGGAGATCCCCATACTTACTCTGAACAAGGTGGAGGCTCTTCTGTTATAAAGTATGGGTCTTTCATTGCTTGCTCCGAGGAAATTCTTTTAGTGGGATCCATGGTCAGCAGTTTTTGAAGCTGAAAATAAAATGTCATCTCTGCTTTTAAGTTAAGTTAATATATTACATAAGTAAATAGCAACATGAAGAAGAAGACTATTAGATCGAACCACACAAAGATCACAAACAGTAATTTACTTGGTTGATTGATTGGACGCCTGTGTGGTGCGGGGCCCCAAAGGTAGTAAAGAATAGTCAATCTACAATGCATGTCGTAAGAGGCGACTGATGTAGGCCCTAGGGAAGCTAACCTAGTAAATAAAAAGTAGCGCAGAAATCGGATGTGCTGGTCTACTTGTAGGTGCATAACTGACACAACAACGAATCGCTCTTAGGCTCAGATCACACAATAATCACACAGTGTTTGACAATGAGTCGATATGGAGCGTTCGAAGAAGAAGATTGATTGGACCATCTTCATTGCAATTTAGTGAGTATCCGTGTGTGCTCTGATCTTTTTCGTACACAGGAAGATCTCAGTGGCAATGCACGAGCTCTAGCACCGGAGGTCCACCGATGTAATTTAAGGTGAAAATATTTGGTAGGAATGTCTATTTAGCCAGAAGATAACCTGTTTTTCTCTATTGAGTTGTTAATATCTAATTACATTCAAGACATTATCTCTTTATGGAAGATCCAGAATGGCAGTTTCCAGTATGAGTGGATGTCATCTACAAAGATTTCTAACATCCAGAGACTCATATGGATATACTGTTCTGGGAATATAGGTGTTCGCAGCAACGAGAGACAGACTTGCATCAAAAGCATAGATTGTTGGGGAGGTTAGGATGGATAAAGGGGATGTTCTTCAGTCTCTTGCAACCTACTATTGGATGCGGACACTAAAATTAACGATGAATCAATCCAATGATTTAAGTAGTTTGGACTTACACGTTGTACAAGTTGAGCTGGATGCTTGATGGGCAGAGAGAAGAATGAGTTTAACTAGCGAGAAACATGAACCATTAGTATGAATATCCATCATTTTTTAATATCCATTGCTTAAAAAAACCACTTTAAATCTTTCAACATCTGTTGGGGAAGACAGAGCGCATATGTGTCTACCCGGAGTGCTGTGAAGTCAATTCAGTAACAAATAACAATATCTCTGTAAAATCTTGTTCAAGTTAATTTATGTCCCGTGAAACTCACCAAATGAAAGGCTTTGCTGTCAGCTTTGACTTTATGCTTCTCCATGTACTTCATGAGATTACAGTTGACATAGCTGTAAGAAAGAAGTCATAAACTTATTACAAACATTTACATTAATATTGTGAATTTAATTGGTTATTGGTTATTAAACTGACGTCATTGCACTCTGGACAAACCCATAAGTGCTCAGTCTCCCCCAACATATAATGATGAGTATGCATACTGAGGATTCCTGTTGCTCGCTGATTAAACACACTCCTCACTCTGCCACTCAGCATCCAGTTCTACTTGTACAACGGGTAACTCCAAACTATCTAAATCGCTGGATCGATTCAACATCTATTTTAATGTCTTCCTCCAACAGGTAGTCGCGAAGAGACCGAAGAACCTCCCCCATATCCATCTTTAACTCCCAACAAACGATTCTGTTGATGCAAGCATGTCCGTTCTCTCATTACCGCAAACACCCGCATGCCAAGGACATGAAGTTAAATCATGTGTTAATAACATTAATCAAATATGACAAAAATTGATAGTTAAGTTTAGTCGTCGATCATCGTCACTGCACATCGAACCTAATTAGTCCTAGCGAAGTGCTCAGATCTCCTCCTCAGTATGTCTCTCAGTTTAGTTTAGTCGTTAGATCTTCATCACTGCACATCGAACTAATTAGTCCGTAAGTGCTCAGATCTCCTCCTCAGTATGTCTCTCATCGTGTCGCAACTAACGACATCAGTTTAGTCATCAGATCATCAACACTGCACACTGAACTAATTAGTCCATAAGTGCATAGATCACCTGCTCCTCAGTATTAACTGCAAAGTAATAGTTTAGTTTAGTCGTCAGATCATCATCGCTCCATTTTGAACCAATCAGTCCATAAGAGCTTCGATCTCCTCCTCTGTATATCTTTCAGCGTGTGGCAACTAACAACACCAGTTCTAGTTTAGTTTAGTTGTCAGATCATCATCACTGCACATCAAACCAATGAATCCATAAGCGCACCGATCAACTCCTCTTCGGTATTAACCACAAAGTGATAAACAGAGACTAACCTTGAACGCTTAAAATCTCTCATCAGCTGCTGATGTTCCGGCATTTTACGTATATCTTCCCAGTCTTTGTCTGTAAACATCAGAATCTTGGCTCAATGTCAAGTTATAAATAAATATTAAATGCTGTCATTACAAATAAATCACAGCAAACAAAATCTGATCTAGACAAGAGACAGAAAATGTTGTGAGATCTATTACAGTCAACCTTCGATGTGGAGATGGTATTTGATCTGTCTGACAAAGACGAAATGCTGAATCTATTGCATCAATGTGGAGATGTATATCTATCTAAAAGACAAATGTGAGTCATTACATCAACTTCATGAGATGGTACTTGATCTGATCTAGACAAGAGACAGAAAATGTTGGAGATCTATTACAGTCAACCTTCGATGTGGAGATGGTACTTGATCTGATCTAGACAGGAGACAGAAAATGTTGGGAGATCTATTACAGTCAACCTTCGATGTGGAGATGGTACTTGATCTGATCTAGACAAGAGACAGAAAATGTTGGGAGATCTATTACAGTCAACCTTCGATGTGGAGATGGTACTTGATCTGATCTAGGCAAGAGACAGAAAATGTTGGGAGATCTATTACAGTCAACCTTCGATGTGGAGATGGTACATGATCTGATCTAGACAGGGGACAGAAAATGTTGGGAGATCTATTAGTCAAACCTTCAATGTGGAGATGGTACTTGATCTGATCTAGACAAGAGACAGAAAATGTTGGGAGATCTATTACAGTCAACCTTCGATGTGGAGATGGTACTTGATCTGATCTAGACAGGAGACAGAAAATGTTGGGAGATCTATTACAGTCAACCTTCGATGTGGAGATGGCACTTGACAAAGGATACAAAAATGTTGAAGGCTGATTACAAAGTGAACCTCAGATGTGGAGATGGTACCTGATCTGGTCTAACTACATTACCAGTAAACATTGTTCACAATTTTTCTTCTTCTTTGAACACTCCATATCAACCACTTGTTAACCACTCTGTGTGATTTGTATGTGATCTGAGCTTAAGAGCGATTGTACGTTGTGCCAGTTATGCGCCTACAAGTAGGCCAGCACCTCCGATTTCTGCTATGTTTTTATTTACTAGGGTAGCTTCCCTAGGTCCTACATCAGTCGCCTTTTAGGTCACAGTGATACTATTCTTTGCTTCCCTTGCGGGCCCTAGCACCACACAGATGGTTAACAATTCCATAACTAAGAGAAAATTACGTAGCACATACCAAGAGGGAAGCCCATGACATTAAAAATTCGATCAAGTTGGTCATGATGGTATGGATTGCTGGTCTTGATATCCTCTTGTCTACAGTGAAAGATGGGTTCAGAGGTCAACAGCTCTGCAAATATACAACCAATGGCCCAGATATCTGCAAAACAAAAAAAAAGAGAAAAACATAATAATTCTGGAAACTGTTTGAGTATCATCTTCATTTTTATCAGAGAAATGGCTGGTCAACCACTAGTGACAACTGTTGTAAGAAAGAGAAGATGGAGATAAGTTGGACACGCCTTGAGAAGAAATGATCAACGAATATCAAAGCAGGTATTGAAGTGGGATGCAACAGGTTCAAGAAAGAGACGACGATCTAAAGAGACCCTGAAATGAACTTTACTGAGAGGGCAAGAAATATGGTCTCAGTTCATAGAATTGCGAGTTGTCCATGATAGAGCGGTATGGAGAAATTACTTGCAGGCCCTATGTAATGTATATCGATGCGAGAGGAATTATTATTATTATCTTCATCGGACATGTTCATAATTCTTCAATCTCCTCTTAAGAATATATTTAGTGTGTTTAGGCAACAACTCCCGTTCTGTGTTGGTTGATGTATCTACTGGGGTTTCTCTCATGGTTTTCCGTCTTGCCACCTATTGCTATGCATAACTTGCGCAACAAAGGTAGAGAATACCCTTTATTTTCTTTGTTGAAATCTTCAGAGCGTTTGTTTTCTCTTAGAGCATTGATGATGTTGCTTTTGTCCATAGAAGACCCATTCTCGATTGTAGCATTGCTCATCAGTGCATCTGCTCTCTCATTGTCCTTCACCCCAGCATGACCTGGGACAAAGATGAAGGTAAGTGTCTGGATTGTCGCATTTTGTATTAATTCTATCAACAGCCTTCGTACATAACCGGTTTTGATCTTCTGTATCATGCTCATAGAGTCGCTGAGCTTGCATGCGTGAATGTTTACGTCTTTAGTCACTCCAGAGATATTGTCACCGCCATGAACTTAATCTTCTATATCATGCTCATAGAGTCGCTGAGCATGCATGCATGAGTGAATGTTTGCGTCTTTAGCTAATTATGGAAATGTATGGTCCAAACATGTCACAGTGAAAACTAGAAGAGAAATTTACAACAACACGATCATTTTCCTGACATTCTGCTTATTGATTGCTGAACCACAGTCATAGCATTCAGGGCAGACCCATAGTTGCTCAGTCTCCCCCAACAGATGTCTAAGGGTATGCATACTGATAGGACATGCCATCTGCCCAGAGTGTTGCCCAAAGCATGAGCTCCTTAGCTCCTGCAAAAATCCAAAGTATCGCAAAACTGTTTTTTTTAAAAAGTTAATAACAAAAGGTTGTAACAGGCAGACATAGAGGACAAATTAGTTTACGATACTTCTTCTTCGAACGCTCTTTATCAACTACTTGTTAACCACTCTTTGTGATTTGTATGTGATCTGAGCCTAAGTGCGATTGTATGTTGTGCCAGTTATGCACCTACAAGTAGGCCAGCACATCCGATTTCTGCAACGCTTTTTATTTACTAGGGTAGTTTCCCTAGGCCCCTAGCTCAGTCGCATCTTACTACATGTCTTGTAGGTTGCAGTGTTACTATTCTTTGCTTCCTCGGCCCCAGCAACACACTGGCGGTTTAAGATACAAAATAATGATCAAGTTAAGTAAGGCATGTATTTACTTATTGCTTTAGTGTAATGTCTGGCAGTGTTTAATTTAACTATTGCTTTAGTGTAATGTCTGGCAGTGTTTAAGATACAAAATAATGATCAAGTTAAGTAAGGCATGTATTTACCTATTGCTTTAGTGTAATGTCTGGCAGTGTTTAATTTACCTATTGCTTTAGTGTAATGTCTGGCAGCGTTTAACTGATTCAGTCCCGTGGAACACTGTAGTGCACATATTTCTTATCTGTGGCCAGCGTCGTTTAAAGAGGACTACTATTTCGTTGAGTTTTATTAATTTTCACTCCGATTGTAGTTTTATATCAACCGGAAACTAAGTAGAAAGGAAGTACTAACGATAACCAAATCACAACATCGTGGTTTTGACTAGAATCAGAAGTGAAACCAAGTTTAATTTTCGTTTCAAGTTACCCTGTGATTAAAAATAATGTCTAACAATTCA
This sequence comes from Arion vulgaris, assembly GCA_020796225.1. Taxonomy (NCBI): domain Eukaryota; kingdom Metazoa; phylum Mollusca; class Gastropoda; order Stylommatophora; family Arionidae; genus Arion; species Arion vulgaris. Next base: position 31,945,238 of record CM036755.1, read on the forward strand.
GAGTCTAGAAATGGTTTGTTATCAGCTCGTTCTGCACGTTTTACAGCTGCAGAAGCGCGAGATTTGTTGCATGAAGATGTAGATACTGATAGTGAAGATAGTGAAGCTTCTGATTCTGATGACACAGAAGTTTGTGATTTAAATACGTCGATTATCAATAATTTAAATAATACTAGTAGTGTTTCCCAACCAGCTGCGAGAGGGCGTTGCCCCAGTCAGGTTCCAGTAGGATTGCAACAAAAGAAGAAGGATTCAGACAGAACCTACACAGTCTACTTGGAGAGAAGTTATATAGTTGCTATGTTAGGACTATTATTCATATACTTTAGTTCTTTATTCCTGTAAATATTGCTATAATTTCTACTGTATGTGATTATATATTATGAGACATGAATGTTTAGTATGTTAAATCTTCAATTTGACAATTTTTAATGGAAATTTCTTCAAAGATGTTCGTGTTGCTAATTTGGAACAGTTAGTAAACCATATATTCCGTCAATATTTTCTTAATTTTTGTGTATTCATAAATGGATTACTTATATAAAGAGAGCAGTTACACTGACTTATTCACCATATTGTTCCTCAAGGCCCTTGGTAAGTTGGATTTTGTTCTCACAATTTCAATTAATTTTTTATTACATGCTAATATTTGTCATGCACAGTCAACACAACATTATATTTTCGCATACAATAAATATTTTATGAAAGTACAATCATTTATCTTTAATTTGATATATAATAAGTTCAACTTTAAATCATATTTAGAAACAATATTTTAATTTAACTAAAGTATGTGTGCAATATTTTTGAAGCTAAAAAAATAATTCCGTCCAGAGGTGAAAAAACCTGGTACTGAATCAGTTAAGATACAAAATAATGATCAAGTTAAGTAAGGCATGTATTTACCTATTGCTTTAGTGTAATGTCTGGCAGTGTTTAAGATACAAAATAATGATCAAGTTAAGTAAGGCATGTATTTACCTATTGCTTTAGTGTAATGTCTGGCAGTGTTTAAGATACAAAATAATGATCAAGTTAAGTAAGGCATGTATTTACTTATTGCTTTAGTGTAATGTCTGGCAGTGTTTAATTTACCTATTGCTTTAGTGTAATGTCTGGCAGCGTTTAAGATATAAAATAATGATCAAGTTAAGTAAGGCATGTATTTACCTATTGCTTTAGTGTAATGTCTGGCAGTGTTTAAGATACAAAATAATGATCAAGTTAAGTAAGGCATGTATTTATCTATTGCTTTAGTGTAATGTCTGGCAGTGTTTAAGATACAAAATAATGATCAAGTTAAGTAAGGCATGTATTTACCTAGTGCTTTAGTGTAATGTCTGGCAGAGTTTAAGATACAAAATAATGATCAAGTTAAGTAAGGCATGTATTTACCTATTGCTTTAGTGTAATGTCTGGCAGTGTTTAATTTACCTATTGCTTTAGTGTAATGTCTGGCAGTGTTTAATTTACCTATTGCTTTAGTGTAATGTCTGGCAGTGTTTAAGATACAAAATAATGATCAAGTTAAGTAAGGCATGTATTTACCTAGTGCTTTAGTGTAATGTCTGGCAGAGTTTAAGATACAAAATAATGATCAAGTTAAGTAAGGCATGTATTTACCTATTGCTTTAGTGTAATGTCTGGCAGTGTTTAATTTACCTATTGCTTTAGTGTAATGTCTGGCAGTGTTTAATTTACCTATTGCTTTAGTGTAATGTCTGGCAGTGTTTAAGATACAAAATAATGATCAAGTTAAGTAAGGCATGTATTTACCTAGTGCTTTAGTGTAATGTCTGGCAGAGTTTAAGATACAAAATAATGATCAAGTTAAGTAAGGCATGTATTTACCTATTGCTTTAGTGTAATGTCTGGCAGTGTTTAATTTACCTATTGCTTTAGTGTAATGTCTGGCAGCGTTTAAGATACAAAATAATGATCAAGTTAAGTAAGGCATGTATTTACCTATTGCTTTAGTGTAATGTCTGGCAGTGTTTAATTTACCTAGTGCTTTAGTGCAATGTCTGGCAGTGTTTAAGACACAAAATAATGATCAAGTTAAGTAAGGAATGTATTTACCTATTCATCATTAATCCTCTCCTCTCCTCGTGGAGCATAGGGCCTCAACAGTTGTTCGCCACTCTTCTCGGTCTCTGGCTGTTCTTTTATGTTCTCCCAGGTCAATTGAGCACTCTTCAGCTCCTCAGTAAGACCTCGTCTCCAAGTCTGCTTAGGGCGTCCTCTTTTCGTTTTCCCTGCGGGTTCCACTCGAGCACCTGTCTAGTGACACTCTGTCTAGTGTCTAGGCCGACTGTGTCTTCCGTAAGGTATGGCCTATCCATCGCCATCTTCTCCTCTTGACCTGTGTCATCATAGGTTCCTGCCCTGTTCTTATCCACAGATCCGTGTTTGTAACTCTATCATACCATCTCAATCTGAGAATCCGCCGCAAATATCCGTTGACAAAGGTCTGGATCTTATTTGTATTTGCCTAGTGACTCGCCAAGTTTTCGAGCCATACAGCAACACCGACTTCACATTTGAGCTGAAAATCCTGAGCTTTGTTTTCGTGGAGATGGCAGCGGACTTCCACACCATGTGCAGGATCGCAAAGGCCTGTCGGGCCTTCCTAATCCTAGCATTAATGTCCTCATCTGTACCTCCTGATCTGCTGATCTTACTTCCAAGGTAGACAAATTCATCCACATCTTCTATGTCCCTTCCCTCAATCCGTATTGGATCTTGCTGTATGTTGTTGCTACGCATTACTTTAGTCTTCTCTTGACTGATTTTAAGGCCGACTCGTTGTGCCGTTTGTGCCAGAGCATCCACTTTTTCCTGCATGTCTTGTAGTCTATGCAAAGCAAGCGAGATCGTCCATAAAATCCAGGTCTTCTAGCTTTGACATAAGTGTCCACTGTATGCCTTTTCCAGACCTGTCGTAGGCTGTGCGTGTGACCCAATCAAGTAGCACCAAGAAGAGGAGGGGGGACAGCAGGCATCCCTGTCTAACACCAGCTGGAACTCCTCTGACAGTCTTCCATCATGAATAACCTGGCAGGCAAACCCCTCATACAGCTGCCTGATGATGTCGACAGTCTTCTCCGGCACCCCATAGTTTCTTAGGATCCCCACATTGATTTCCTATCTATGCTGTCAAATGCCTTCTCAAAATCAACAAAGCACACGTAGAGCCTGCCACTCCATTGTTTGTTCCACTATGATTCTTAAGGTGGCTATCTGGTCATTGCAAGATCTATCTTTCCGGAATCCCGCCTGTTCGTCCCTAAGCCTCTGGTCTATAGCGTCTTTCATCCTGTCCAGAATAACCCTAGTGAGGACTTTGCTGGGAATGGAGAGCAGCATGATCCCTCTCCACTTGTCACAGTTTGACAAATTGCCATTCTTTGGCAGTTTCACGAGAGGCCTTTCTTCCAATCTGCTGGTATCTCCTCCTGTCCCACCAAGTTGAACAATATGTGGAGTTGGTTTACCATCTCTTCTCCTCCCTCCCTCAGAGCTTCCGCTGGGATATTATCAACTCCTGCCGCCTTGCCCTTTTTCAAGTTTTCAAGGCATTGCGGATTTCCTGTTTGTGATCTCCCTACGTTTATGTCCAGCGGGTCTCCTTGCCCTAAATCTAGTGGGTTTAGTGGGGAGGTCTATTTAACACTTCCTGGAAATGCTCTTTCCAGCGCCCCAGTTGTTCATCAATTTTAGTCAAAAGTTTCCAGTCTTATCTCTCACTGGCCTGCTCTGCTTATTTTTCCTCCCACTCAACAATCTGGTTGTCTCATAGAGAGCCTTGAGGTCACCTTTGCTAGCTGCTGTCTCTGCCTCTTCTGCTATCTCATTTATGAATGCTCTTTTGTCGTTTCTCAGCTGTCTTTTTACCTCTCTAGCCATCTCGTTATATCTAGTTGCTGCCGCCTGTTTTGCTGTCTTGTTCGTGACTGGTTTACTTCTTGTTTCAGCTTCTTCCTCTCCTCCACCCTCTGCCATGTTTCGTCCTGATTGCTTTAGTGTAATGTCTGGCAGCGTTTAAGACACAAAATAATGATCAAGTTAAGTAAGGCATGTATTTACCTATTGCTTTAGTGTAATGTCTGGCAGAGATTAAGATACAAAATAATGATCAAGTTAAGTAAGGCATGTATTTACCTATTGCTTTAGTGTAATGTCTGGCAGTGTTTAAGATACAAAATAATGATCAAGTTAAGTAAGGCATGTATTTACCTATTGCTTTAGTGTAATGTCTGGCAGCGTTTAAGATACAAAATAATGATCAAGTTAAGTAAGGCATGTATTTACCTATTGCTTTAGTGTAATGTCTGGCAGCGTTTAAGACACAAAATAATGATCAAGTTAAGTAAGGCATGTATTTACCTATTGCTTTAGTGTAATGTCTGGCAGCAAGTAAAAGTTCAGGGGCTCGATACCAAAATGTCACCACTACCGGGTCCAGGTCAGCTAAAGGTTTGAGTGGAGAGTTAAATAATCTGGCAAACCCCATATCAGCTGTGACAAGAGAGAATAAATATTTCATTTCAACATTCAAACATATATTTTATTATTATTATTTTATCGTCACACTGTTACCGGGTTGTTGTCCAGTGTCGAGGTTTTCTGTTTTGTCTTGTGCTACTCAACAGCTTAGTGGCTTAGGTGATTGTTATTTTTGCTTTTTGCGGATTCTGTTTACCCATCTAACCATATTTTTCGTGGTATTCCTCACGCCTCAGGGGATCTTTGTGGCTAAGCCTTTGGCTTGCGACCCGAAGGTCGGGGGTTTGAATCTGGGAAGCCCTGCTCTGTTCACAAGTGCATTTTTTCCAGAGACCCCTTGGATTGTTGCCGGAGATACAGAGTTCACGCTTTGTCCAATACTCTTGGCAAGTGGCATGCCATTTCTACAGAGAAGAACCGAACCATAAGGGGTAAATCTCGGTGCAATGAAGTCAATCCTTTGGCTTTAGACCCTCTTTTTGGTCTTGTGCCGCTTTAGTGGTTTGAGTGATTGTTATTTTTGCTTTTTGAAGAGATTCTGCTATGCTACCTAACCCATCTTTTTGTGGTCTTCCTCTCGCTTTCTTTCCTGATGTTCTGTTGTAGCAGACTGCATACTGTGGAGTTTGGATGCATTCTTATTAAGTGGCCAAACCACTTCGTTCTTTGTTTCTCAATGTAATTCAAGCAAGTTTCTGTCCCAACTTTCTTTCTTATGCTGGTGTTGGTGACTCTGTCTTTTCTGGTGTTGTTGGTAACTTTTCGCAGGCATCGCATTTCACATGTAGTTATTTTTGCAACTGTGCTTTGCTCATTGTTCATGATTGGCTCTGGTAACACAAAGTAAACATGAATAAATACTCAAATCAAACAAGCAGTCAGTATTAGTTTAGTATCAGCTGTTACAAGACAGAACAAATATTGAAGTTCAATCTCTAGAATTTAATCTCTACACTTCTAAACACTAGAATCTCATTTTGACTCTTATAAAAACTGAAAATGGACATACCTATTTTGACTCTTCCTCGTTCAGGCCCTTCGCCCATGACCAAAATATTTGCAGGTTTCTGGTGACAACAAACAAATAAACTTAGATATTTGTGTTTATATTTCTGGGTATTAGTGTCTGTTAGGACAGCAGTCATTCTTCTTTCTTCTTCATCTGCGTTCTCACTAGATTGGGATTCGGATTCTCTAATAAAGGCAGCCGTCTCTCTCAGATTATCAAATATGCCATACAGTTTGTCTTGGACGCTAGTGTAAGTAGGCCACCTTTTTCTTCTCAAGTCTGCATACTGGGGGCAGTTCTATAGGATATAATTCCTATGATTTCTGCTTCCCTATTTGTGCCAACCTCTTCCCGCAGTAAGTTTTGGCCACCCTTGTGATGGAAGGTCTGACATTCTTACGAGACAGAAGAACATCCAACTTATCTATCTTAAACTCCCAAACAATCGATGCAAGCTTGTCCTCTCTCTCACTGCCGCAAACACCTACCCACATGACCAGGACAGTAGATCCACGAATTTCTGGAGGTTGGAAACCTCTATAAACAACATCCACTCATTCCACAACCTGCCATTCTGTATTTTCCGAAGCATCGACTGAGAGTCAGAAACAATGGCCCCAGTAAACAGAATCAGCTCATCTTAACAAACCATGCCAGTTACCTACATGGCATAGACTAGTGCATAGGTTCCCAAAGTGAACAGTACAGCTCCCCAGTGGGCACTGAAGACTTCTAGGGAAGACGATAGTGGGTTCAGAAGCATTTGGGGACCGCTAATGCGATCATGGGGCCGTTGGCTCGTTATAGAAGAAATTAATAATAAATAAAAGTTAGCAATAAATTATTTTTGTGATTTTGCGATTGAATAACAGTGTTCAAGATGAAGCACAAATTGACCACTACTTTTTCAATAATGTAACGGCATAAGCAGTAATGTATCAGTGGAAAACTGTTATTACTAATAGCCGTCCATTGCAAGCGATGATGACAACAATCTCAGGCGTGTGCTGTTGCACCTCTCTGGTGTGTGCGGAGGTGACTGTAGAGTCCAATCCTAGAACAGAATCCCCTACCACAGGTGGGGCATACATGATCAAGGTTAGACATGTGCATGTTGTGTGCTGTCTTTTGCGCTGCTCGTTTTCTCTGTGCCTCAACAATACGATGATTCTCAGTTATTCGGGTTCCTCTTTTGTTGTTACAGTGCCACATTTGGCAATCTTGCGCAAGGGATTCCAAGTGGTGTCTATATCGAAGCATTTCAGAGACACTTTAAGAGTGTCTTTAAAGCGTTTTTCTGTCCACCAGCTGAACGTCTGCCCCCTTCAAGTTCGCCATACATCAAACCAATGGGGAGGGGGATTACAAAATGTATGTCTTGCAAAGTGGGCGGTGGCCTGAAAAAGTTTGGGAACCTATGGATTAGTGTATACTCAACAGAGCTAATCTTAGCAAACTATAGCAGTAAGATACATACCAAATCTCTGTGTAGCACCCAGTTGCTGTGTAAGTAATGGATTCCAGCCAGGATCTGATGTAGCAGGGACTTGACCATATTCTTGGGAGTGTTGATTGGCTTTTTGTTTGCCTTAGCAGATCTGTGATACTTGATGATATGCTGTATATCAGACAGACAAAGATATACTCAATTAGCAGATCTGTGATACTTGATGATATGCTGTATATCAGACAAAGATATACTCAGTTTGTTAATTCACCTGTGTGTTGCCAGGGCACACAAGAGATGCAAAGAATTTTAACACTGCGCCCTACAAGGCAAATCGTAAGATGTGAATAAGGTAGGGTCTGCTTTGTGCTGCCGGACATAAAAGGGGAGAAAAGAATATGCAGCAATGTGTACCTGCCAGACATATCGTAAGAGGCTACTAAGGAGGGTAGATCATGGGGCTGGCTACCTCACCCCGTAAAAAAAATAAACCAACAAATCTTCACAAACATTAAAAGAACAACTAGAATAGAAGCTAGAGACTGAAAAGAACTAAGTATGAAAAGGATAGGCAAAACGTGGAAAGAATTGGAAGGGATGGCAAGAGAGAGGAAGAGCTGGAAGACGTTTGTTGAAGACTTGTGCTCCGTTGGGAGTTGAAAGGTGAGGAAGAAGAAGTTAGTTAATTAGTACATTGAATCGCCCGAGTGGTTACCAGGGCCCAAATTTGGGGTGTTAAGAATAGAACCACTGTTACCTGCCACGCATGTCGTAAGAGGCGACTAAGGAGATTTGACTGAAATCGGATGCACATGTCCTAAATGTGTAGTAGTCTATGCGTTTAGGGACCTACCAAACCAATGTGCAACGTAAACATGTTCTTGGCAAAGATCAAACATATCACAGAGTGATTAGAATTGGTCGTAAAGAACGAACGCAAAGAAGAAGAAGAGGAGAGTACATTGATTGGTTGGTTTGTAGGTAGGTTGGTTGGAGTTGTAATTTTTTTTTTAAAAGTAAGGAACCCCTTTCCTACCTCGAGGTATATAGGATAACACAGTGTTAGGCTCTTATTTTTTCATTGAGAATCGGCTCACGATGTGTGATGTGGTCAACATCATGCGGGGCGTCTTTACTTCTCAGTGCTTTTCTGATACCCAATTAAGGCTGGGTTAAAATGATAGTCGTTAAGGTATTAAAAAAATTCCACACCCACTGTGTAACTGCACATGAACCGCAAGCATAAGAAGTGAGTTTATGAATTATGTTTGAGATTATGTAAAAAAGTTAATAAATATTTCATTATTGCAATAACAAAACGCGTTAGTTAAACAAAATTCAGAACTGTTATTAGTGTATTACTTATTCAATTCCACTCCTCATGGAGCATAGGGTCTCAACAGTTGTTCCCCACTTTTCTTGGTTTATGTCTGTTTTCTTTATGTCCTCCCAGGATAGTCTAGCACCCTTCAGTTCCCCAAGAAGATTTTGTCTCCAGGTCTATTCAGGATGTCCACTTTTTCTATTTTCCCTGCTGGTTCCACTCAAGTGTTTGCTATTAGTGTATGCTTGAGAGAAAATTCTTCTTCACCCTTCGCCCCTAGGGAGGCATAGGTCCACAACCAAGGCCTTCCAATCCAAGGCCATCTTTTCCAGATCTCTCCCCATTTTCTTGCATTACGCCTCCAACTCCCGTTTCCAGGTGTTCTAGGGTCTTCCCTTACCTCTATTACCCTGGGGGGTTCCATCGGAGGGCCTGTCTGGGGGTCTCCTCAGTGTGTGTGTCCTACCCATCGTCACCTTCTACCCCTTATCTCTTGTTTCACCTGCCGTTGTCCCGCTTGATCCTATAGTTCCCTGTTATACCATCGCAGATGGAGAATCCTATGAAAATGTTAATTATTAACATAACAAAAAATGTGAGTTTAACTCGCTGTTAATATTTATTATATCATATATTACCCCACACATGTATGTACATACCCACAAATCATGTTCGGAGAAGTCAAACAGTAGCCAGACTTTTCTGTCTTGATGAGACAAAAATACTTTTAAAAGGCTGATAACATTTGGATGTTTTAACTCTCGCAGTAGCTGGAACAAAAAAAAAGATAAAAATATATTAAATGTGAAAACAGTTTCAATGTTTCAATTCTCGAGTAGCGAGAAATCTCTTCATAATTCAATTAGCATAAATTAAGTTATACAACAAAGATGCAATAAAACAAATCAAATCATAGGACAAATGCAACTAATTCTGAAATGTAAACATATCACCATGAACACTAATAGAGCATTTTACAACTCAATCTTTCTTCCAACATTATGCTATCAGTGCCAAACCTGGACGCTGACATCAAACGATAGAAGAAAACTAGTCCAGACAAAGATAAAGTGCCTATGCAGAATACTGGGGGTATCAAGAAAAGACTGGTTTAGAAATGAAGACATCAGGAACAAAACAGTGGGTTAAGTGGTAGTGAGCTTAATCACATCCCAAGATCAAACTCTGCGGCAGGTAGTTTGGAAGCAAATTTGTTTGCGTGGAATTTTGTAAACTGGACCTCACCATTCAGAAAGCAATGACAAACTACTGAATGTAAAAGTGGTGCCTATTACCTCTGAAGTCGAAGAAGGCATGCCTGTATGACGGGGGACACTGATAATAAGCAAGCATACCTTCACACAAAATCAGTCAGAAGAGCCAAGTGCCCTGACTACGCCTGAATTCACAGCGGGCAAATGCAAAAAGGAGAAGAAGTGTTGCCTAGAAAATTGACGACTGCTTACTGTGGTTGGTGACGAGGTCATGTAAAGGATATGTCACGATTTTTTCAATGTCCCAATGAAATTTTGTTTATATTTATCCATCCCAAACCCCTCCCGGACAAATTAATTTGGACATCCATGAGAAAGATAAATTAACTTACAGCAATTTCTCTGCATGCTGACATTGAGATACCAGTGCCTTCTATCAGTTTCAAAGCATAATGTTTTAGTTCTCTGAGGGAAAAAGTTGACAACTAATTACAATCAATTACAAAATATGTTTTACAAACTATAAACCCAAATTAATTTGAAACAATAATGTTGGCATAAATTTAATTTAATAAGGTGAGAGGAATATGTTTGAATTATCAAAACCAAACTCGCTTTAAATCAACACAAATGATAAAGCCTTTTTGAATGCTCCATATCGACCACTTGTCAACCACTCTTTGTGATTTGTATGTGATCTGAGCATAAGAGCGATTGTACGTTGTGCCAGTTATGCGCCTACAAGTAGGCCAGCACATCCGATTTCTGCAACACTTTTTATTTACTAGGGTAGCTTCCCTAAGCCACTACCTCAGTCGCCTCTTATGACATGTACACCTCGTATATCGCAGTGTTACTATTCTTTGCTCCCTTCAAGCCCCGGCGATAAATAACCTAATGTTTGAGATATTACCTGTCCTGTTGAATGGTATGAATGCTAAGGATTCCTGTAGCTAGCTGGTCCTGTTGAATGGTATGAATGCTAAGGATTCCTGTAGCTAGCTGGTTAAACACACGCATGATCCTTCCTCTCAGGTGCTGTATAACTTGTGCCATATTTGATTTTTAATTCATTCAGTTCAAGTATAGGTGCATCATTAATTACATTATTCTCATTCAACAGGCAGTGATCCACCCGAGTGGTTACCGGGCCCAAATTTGGGGTGTAAAGAATAGAACCAGTGTTACCTGCCCCGCATGTTGTAAGAGGCAACTAAGGAGGTTTGGCTGAAATCGGATGCATGTGTCCTAAACGTGTAGAAGTCTATGTGTTTAGGGGCCTACCAAACCAATGTGCAACGTATACACGTTCTTGGCAAAGATCAAACATATCACAAAGAGTGATTAAAGTTGGTCGAAAGAACGACGCAAAGAAGAAGGCAGTGATTAAGTGGCTGCAGAATGATATACCCATCTTCCACAGTCTGAATATTAGGTGCTTGTGATGCAAGTCTGTCTGCTCTCTTATTACAGCAAACACTTGCAAGCCTGGGACAGTAGATCCATGCAAGACCTTGGAAGTTGGACATACGTCTACCTGCTCTCTTATTACTGACAAGCAACTGCAAGTCCATACCCTGGAGGTTAAAGGCATGTCTCGTTGGAGTCCAACTTACACACTATTGTCTGCAAAGATACCAACTAAAAACAATAAACATGCAATTGAATTGAATAAAACCATGTAAAAATAAATAATAAATCTCGAAATATCACAGAAAAGTCAATCGAAAAGCTAAAACACTGGCATAGTTTAGTAACAGTTTGAAGAGTTACTCACGCCTGTGTGGTGCCAGGGTTTGCAAGGGAAGCAAAGAATAGTACCACTGCAACCTACAATGCATGTCGAAGAGACAACTGATGTAGGCCCTAGGGATGCTACCTAGTAAATAAAAAGCAGCGCAGAAATCGGATGTGCTGGCCTACTTATGTTAGGCGCATTCATAACTGGTACCAATGTACAATCGCTCTTAGACTCAGATCACATACAAATCACACAGAATGGTTGACAAGTTGTCGATATGGAGCGTTCGAAGAAGAAGTTATGAATTATCGCAGCGTAGCGTAACAATTTTATTGCTTTTTTGCAAGATTGAATCAATAAAGAATGAGAACTTCAGTTTTAGTTATTTTTCAGAATCAATCAATGGAGTTAAATTTGTGTTTAAAATTAAAGTAACTTACCCATCTTTTCTCTTCGCTTTGTAGACATGACCATATGTTCCTCTTCCTACTTTGCAACCTTCATACTCAAATTCATCTTCAACCTTCGCTCTTTTTTCAGCGGTCTTCATTTTAAACTCGTAGTCCATGGTCAGTAATGTTTATATTTTTCTTTTCTAGCTCATTTCTTCGGTTCTTTCCAGTTTAGAACAACCGGAAATGAGTTTGTGCTTTGATCATTTCAAAACATAGATTTCACAAAGAAGGAAATGATTACAAGAAATAGTCGTCAGAACAGAACGCTAAAGGAACAAGCTTATGGTCGCAGATTACTGCTAATATAATTTTTTTAATTGGTTATTGGTTACTAAACTGGCTTCATTGCACTCCGGGCAGACCCATAGGTGCCCGGTCTCCTTCAACAGATGTCGAAAGATATTGATACTGAAGGTTACCGTAGCTCGTTGGTTAAACACACTCCTCACTCTGCCCCAGTTCTGATGATGATGCTCGTCCATCACGGGTGATGATGACCACACAAATTTTCATCCAAGGGAATGTAGTAGCGCTTTGTTTGTCTGTGTGTGCGTAGATGACTAGTGAGCCCGATACGGGCTTGAAATGTTCTTGTACAGTGTGGGCAAGGTATACTTGCACTTGTGGGAAGTTTTACTGCCTTTCTGTTTTGACATTTTTGCTCCATGTACAACGGGTAACTGCAAACTGCCTAAATCGCTGGATAGATTCAACATCAATGTTAGTCTCCTCATCCACAAGCAGTCGCGAAGAGGCCAAAGAACATCCCCTTTATCCATCTTCAATTTCACGACAATCCATTCTGTTGATACAATCCTGTCCTCACTAACTCTCTCTCTCTCTCCCTAGCTCTTGTTACCGCAAACATCCGCATGCCCCGAACAGAAGATTCACGTAAACCTCTGGAGGTTAAATATAGACGACATCCACTCTAGTCATACTGCAACCTGCCATTTTAGATCTTCGAAATGAATCTTGTGTGTGTATATAAATATATACGTATAGTTTAGTTTTTTTAATACACAAATAAAAAAATAATGTCAACTGACAAAGCAAAAGGCTCACCTAACATCCAAATAAACAATGAAGAACTTCAACGTGTAGAGAGCTACGAATATCTGGGCTCATTAGTCAACAATGATGGCGACTGCTCCAAAGAGATCTCAAGAAGATTGGCAATAGCAATCAGGAAGTGAAACACTATGAAGAACATTTGGCAAAGCACCAGCAAAATACTAAAATTAAAAATATTGAGAACATGCATTTTTCCAGTGGCTACTTATGGCTGTGAATCATGGACTCATTACACAAACAACAAGAACGAAAATCCAGTCCTTCGAAACTAAATTCTACAGAAAGATCCTACGAATACCATGGACAGAAAAAATAAAGAACACTGATGTCCTGAAAGAACTGAATGTTAAAGACAATTGGCTGATAAACAATATACTATACAGAAAAATTAGATACTTTGGCCACATCGAGTGGCACGATGACCTGGAGAGAACAGTATTGGAGAACATGGTTCCAGGACGCAGAGAGAGACAAAGAAGAAGATGGCTACAAGATATTAAAGAAACTATGAATATGACCATCAGCGAAGTGGGTGAACTGGATAGACACAGAGTGAATTTCAAATGCACTGCAAAGAGAGCAACGTCCTAAAAGGGATACGCACCTTGATGACGAGTTTAGTTTAGTCGACAGATCATCACTGCATATTGAACCAATTAGTTTATAAGTGCTCCGATCTCTTCCTCAGTCTGTCTCTCAGCGTATGGCAACCAACGACACCAGTTCTTTGTTGGTTTACTATTCTCTTTTTAATTCCAGTATAATGCTCTTGTCTAGCTACATCCCATTTGATTTGGTATTCTTGCAGTCTAGAATGTTCTTGACTAATTTTAACAACTAAGTGCGGATATTCTTCTTCTGCGTTCTCACTAGATTGGGATTTCGGATTCTGCAATAAAGGCAGCCGTCTGTTTCAGATTATCAGCCACGCCATACAGTTTGTCTTCTGCGTTCTCACTAGATTGGGATTTCGGATTCTGCAATAAAGGCAGCCGTCTGTCTCAGATTATCAGCCACGCCATAGTTTGTCTTGGACGCTGGTGTAAGGGGGCACCTCTTTCTTCTCAAGTCTCATACCGGGGCAGTTCTGTATGATATAATTCCTATGATTTCTGCTTCCCTATTTATGCCGACCTCTTCCCGCAGCAAGTTTTGGCCACCCTCGTGATGGTAGGTCTGACATTCTTACTACATGGGTAAATCTCCGAGGCAGATTTGCGACCGTAGTATCCGTTATCCCATTCCTCATTGTGAGGGGTCGTTGCACCATTGTTATGCGCCTTACGGCCTGGTGCATTCGTTTTCTGCAAGCATTTGTTTCGGGTTAGCATTCCCTAGCGGACACGTGCATCCGATTTTAGCCAAACCTCCCTAGCGCCTCTTACGACATGAGTGGCAGGTAACAGTGGTTCTATTCTTTGCACCCCAAATTTGGGCCCCGGTAACCACTCGGGCGGATTGATTGATATAACCATCATCATTGCACTTCGGTGAGTAACCATGTGTGCTCCGATCTCTTTCTTACACAAGAAGATCTCAGCTGTAGTGCATGAACATCGAAGCACCGACGAGGGTTCCCGGTGTAATTTTGAAGATATTTTTGTAGGAATTTTATTTTTACTCGTTCCTAATGAATTTTGCCCGGGTCACAGCTTCCCAGCCTGCTCTTCTCCATTTTAAACTGCCACGGATTCTTTTACGTGTTCAAATTGAACACGTGACCTACGTGTTATCGTCCGTCTCCGATAGGACTAGGAACTCGATCTCACCTACACTAAGATCAGGGTTCCCTGGAAAAATTTCCCGATGGCTTCACGAGGGAGCGAACCAGGTACTATTGGCACGAGAGGCGAGTACTTAACCTCAAATCACCCGTTAATCCTGAATCCATCTTCTCCGTGATCCACCTCTTTTCCTCTTTTCAGGGACACCTCCTCTAATAATGGTCTTCTATAAAAGGGACAACTCCTCTAATAATAGTCTTCTATAAAAGGGACAACTCCTCTAATAATGATCTTCTATAAAAGGGACAACTCCTCTAATAATGGTCTTCTATAAAAGGGACAACTCCTCTAATAATAGTCTTCTATAAAAGGGACACCTCCTCTAATAATGGTCTTCTATAAAAAGGGACAACTCCTCTAATAATGGTCTTCTATAAAAGGAACAACTCCTCTAATAATAGTCTTCTATAAAAGGGACAACTCCTCTAATAATGGTCTTCTATAAAAGGGACAACTCCTCTAATAATGGTCTTCTATAAAAGGGACAACTCCTCTAATAATAGTCTTCTATAAAAGGGACAACTCCTCTAATAATGGTCTTCTATAAAAGGGACAACTCCTCTAATAAGTCTTCTATAAAAGGGACAACTCCTCTAATAATGGTCTTCTATAAAAGGGACACCTCCTCTAATAATAGTCTTCTATAAAAGGGACAACTCCTCTAATAATGGTCTTCTATAAAAGGGACAACTCCTCTAATAATGGTCTTCTATAAAAGGGACAACTCCTCTAATAATGGTCTTCTATAAAAGGGACAACTCCTCTAATAATGATCTTCTATAAAAGGGACACCTCCTCTAATAATGGTCTTCTATAAAAGGGACAACTCCTCTAATAATGGTCTTCTATAAAAGGGACAACTCCTCTAATAATGATCTTCTATAAAAGGGACAACTCCTCTAATAATGGTCTTCTATAAAAGGGACAACTCCTCTAATAATAGTCTTCTATAAAAGGGACAACTCCTCTAATAATGGTCTTCTATAAAAGGTACAACTCCTCTAATAATGATCTTCTATAAAAGGGACAACTCCTCTAATAATAGTCTTCTATAAAAGGGACAACTCCTCTAATAATAGTCTTCTATAAAAGGGACAACTCCTCTAATAATGGTCTTCTATAAACCTTCACGTCTCTTTATATGTCTAAAATATTTCAATCTTCTCATTCTTATTTGTAGCATTAGCAAGTTTTCTTTGATTTATTAGTTCGTTCTCATAACATTGTAATAAAACACAATTTAAATGAAAACTATTAAATGGAATTAATTTTTTAAACAAAAAGAATATAGACATAACGATGTACACGAATTTGCCAAATATAAATCAAACATTTTATTTCACATTCATCTCAGTTGTCACCTGACCACGTCAAATTCAAACAAAATAATACTCAATAAATTTTCTACTCTGCATTTACTCCTTTTGATTTATACATCAGAAAGTTGGGACAGAACCTTGCTTGAATTACATTGAGAAACAAAGTCACCAACATCAGCATAAGAAAAAAGTTGGACATCCTTGCTTGAATTACATTGAGAAACAAAGTCACCAACATCAACATAAGAAAGAAAGTTGGTACAGAACTTTGCTTGAATTACATTGAGAAACAAAGTCACCAACATCAGCATAAGAAAAAAGTTGGACACTCCTTGCTTGAATTACATTGAGAAACAAAGTCACCAACATCAGCATAAAAAAAAAAGTTGGCACAGAACCTTGCTTGAATTACATTGAGAAACAAAGACTGAAGTGGTTCGACCACTTAATAAGAATGCATCCAAACTCTACAGTATACAGAGTCTTCTAAACAGAACATCCGGAAAGAAGGTGAGAGGAAGATCACACAAAAAGATGGATTTATGGCATAGAAGAATCCTATAAAAAAAAGCTATCACCCAAATCACTAGAGCAACGCAAGACAAAAAAACCCAGAAAACTACGATGCTATACACAACCCGGTAACAGTGTGACGACAAAAGAAGAATCAATTAATGTATTGTTATTGTAAACATTTCTTTATGATTGAAATATTACAAGTTTTGGTATACCCATCTTTTCTTTTAAGTCAACTTTCGTTGTCCAAAATAGATGTCCGAGAATATGAGGTACTGGCAGCGCATAAATAATAAATAAACCATCATAAACCTAACACGACCCCGTTTGCTATTTGCCGGAAGTGTCATGAAATCTGTGACTGATCTAGGCCAGCGGTTCTCAACCTATTTCACTCCCATCCAGGTGATATCATTATCTACACCGATGGCTCTGTCAGACGCGGAACCAGATCATCGTGGGCTTATTCAGGACAGTGAAACGGTCAGACATTCATGAGGACTGCGGCGCTTTCGAGACAACGACATCGAGCATGACTATGGAGATCACTGCTGCCTCCAGGGCTCTGTCATGGGTGGCTGAGCAACAGGTAACCCATACGATTATCATATCAGACTCGATGAATATGCTTCAAATGATTGAATCTGGAAGTATGCGTGTGGAATGGGTGGACATCATTCGGAGATCACATCTCAAGAAAATGACTTGGTTGTATACATCTGGACATGCTGGAGTTCAGGGTAACGAACGTGCTGACTTTCTTGCAAACAATGTCCCGACTAAAACGGGCAGAAGTATGGACAGAGCCGATATCATCAATGCAGTACGCTCTCAATTATGTGACATGAGCAAGTCTCAGACACTGGAACAAGTTCGAGAATTAGGCGTTAAGTTTGGACATGCCAGACAGTGTCGTCCTCGTGGTAGAGAGAGAAGGTATAGTAATCAACTTCTCATGGGTACGGTGAGCAAATGGACTTTGAGATGGCTGCTGCAGCGGAGGACAGAGCATGCATTGGGAATGCCCAATGTGCCATGGCGTCGATCGCATAACCTAACATAACCTATTTCAGTTGGTGCCCCACCTTCCTCCCTGCATGGAAGAAGCAAGACTCCTTATTCTTTTTGTTCACTCCTCCCTCCCCGAATTAACTGTAATTTCCAAAAGAAATGAAAAAAAAGTTTCTCACTCAGAGCTTTAAAACACAATAACATCGGCAGTGAGAAATGTAAATATTTATTTTCTTCTTCCCCTTTCAACTTCCTACGGAGCACAGGTCTTCAACAAACTTCTTCCAGCTCTTCCTTCCAATCCCTTCCAATTCTTTTCCATGTTTTACCTATCCTTTTAATATCATCCTCCAGCTCTCTTCTCCAGGTCTGTCTAGGCCTTCCCTACTCCTCTTTCCCGGCGGGTTCCAAAACAGTGCCTGTCTTGCAAGGCTTCTGGTCGGTCTTCTCAATGTATGTCCTATCCATGGCCATCGTCTCTTCAAATATTTATTATACTTTAAATTAATTTTTGCCAAGAAATTTGAGAAAATATCAACAAAAGACAAAATCAGTGATGTTCTTCTTCTTCTTTGCTTTCGTTCTTTACACCCCAAATTTGGGCCCCGGTAACCACTCGGGCGAAAATCAGTGATGTTCTTAACGAAATTTTCAAGAAATTTTCAACTTACAGTTTTAATGGAAACATTTTTAAGCTGGATAAGACCCAAAAAAACAGAAAAAACTCGTTACTGCCAGTAATATGGCTTTTTGAGGTAGTAGAGGACAGAGGGACAATGAGCCTGTATAAGTTAATGACTAGTGAAACTGTTTATGTTATAGTTTTTTCGTTATGCCCCCGACAGAAAAACTCATGGGCCTTACGGGATTGGAGCCGGACTCCCAAACTGGAGCCCGCGCTCTAGTTCAGTCGGCCAGACGTCCTGCTCTGGAAAAGCAAGTTAATATAAAAATTTATAAATTCACGAAAGCTTTGGTCACCCTCTAATACTGCCTCAACCTCCCTATGATACTGCCTCACGTCTCTCTCTCTCTCTCTCTGATACTGCCTCACGTCTCTCTCTAATACTGCCTCACACCTCCCTCTTACACTGTCTAATGTCCCCCTCTGATATTGCCTCCAGCGCTTCTCCCAGGCTGAGAACCACTGATCTATGATGTCTGCCTAGTATAAGTGACACAATTCTGTGACAGACGACACGTCAAGTGACAATATCCCATTATAAATTCTATTATCCCATGACAAATGACACTGTCACGCTAACAATAGTACCAGATCTCGATAGTTTGTACATTCTCACACAACATTGTTACACGCTAAATAGCTAATCAACTTCTCATGGGTGCGGTGAGCAAATGGACTTTAGGATGGCTGCTGCAGTGGAGGATAAAGCACTCATGGGAATTGCCAACGTACCATGACGTGGATCGCATAGCACTAAATAGTACCATATCTCGATAGGTTGCACATTCTCACACAACATTGTTACACCCAAAATAGCAATCATAACCACGCTAAATATGATATGAGGGCATACCAAAAATAATACACACGCAACAAATGACACATAGTCTCTGCTAAATAAAATATTTCGTGACAAGGACACTGCTACGTGACAAAAGACACTATCACGAGAAAGAAGACACTATCACGTGTTAGATAACACTTCCAGCTTAATCCTCAACGTTGTCATCGAACTGGCATTGGAAGTCCGACTGGGAGGCTCCAACCTGGCATTGAAAGTCGGTTGAGGGAGAAATTTTAAGCGAAATGTCTGAGCCAGGGCTAGTCTCAGTCTTTCCCATTTGACACTGAAAGTCACAGGTGAAGGAGCTGGAGATGATGTTGCACTGGGAGGCGGAGTTGACAGTTTTAATAAGTGGTCTTTCTTTCTTTGGTAGATCCATCTGAGAAAGACAGAAAATCAGGGTTATCCCAACAAATCTATAATGATGCAGGAGCATGAGACGTGTGAGGCCTCACTGCACCAGGTTTTAGTATTCCGATGTGATCTTCTTCTTCTTCGAACGCTCCATATCGACAACTCGTTAACCACTCCATGTTATTTGTATGTGATCTGAGCCTAAGAGCGATTGCACGTTGTGCTAATTATGTGCCTACAAGTGTGCCATCATGTCAACTGTCACAATAGATGGCACTCAAGTAGGCCAGCACATCCAATTTCTATGAAGCTTTTTATTTACTAGGGTAGCTTGCCTAGGTCCTACATTAATCGCCTCTTACTTCTTCTTCTTCTTCTTCAGCGATCTCTGGTCATGCGCTTAATTTACTGTGGACCACAAACTGGGCAGACAGCTTCAGGTCTGTCAGGTTTCCCCAAAGCTTAGTTTTCAGGTCGACTGGGTGTGGCCACATGTTGCTTCTCAGCTCACACAGAAGAGGACAGTCTTGCAGGATATGCTCTGGTGTCTGTTCTGCCTGCTGACACTGGCAGAGAGCTGTTTGACTTATTCCTAGTCTGTATAAGTGTTTGTTGAGTCTGCAGTGTCCGGTGCGTAATCGAAATATAATGACCTGGTCTGTTCTGCTTAGGTCTTTGAGGGAGTCTTTCCATAATCATATCCAGTGTTTGTCTTCCAGTCTACTGCAGATTTTCTCTGTATGAGGGTTTTGACCTCTTGAAAAGACAAGGGTTGGTAAATTTGCTCTTTGGCACTGCCCTCCTTAGCTAAGACATCAGCACTCTCATTGCCTGCAATGCCACAGTGAGATGGAATCCACTGCAAGTGAATTTCTGCCTTTTCTGAAAGCTGAGCAAGTTCTCTTTGTAGTTTTTGTACTGTGCTGTCAGTGGATTTAGCCTCCAGGGCTTGTATAGCTGACAATGAGTCTGTAAGAAATACTATCTTGCTTGCAGCTGCTTGCAGCTTATTCATGTTCTGTGCTGCCATCAGAAGGGCTATGAGTTCTGCTTTGTAGTTGGAACATATTCTTCCAGCAGGAGCCAGCTAGAGACACAGTGGTAGCATCTGGGTGCCTAATGTACACTCCTGCTCCACCATTCATGGTTGCCTCCATTGCCGATCCATCTGTGTAAATTCTTATCCAGCTGTCTTCTGGAAACATGTAATGGAGATGTTCCATTGTAATTGCTTTTTCACTAGATTAGGCTCGGCATCTTTGCTTAATAATTTAGGGATGGAGGTTGAGAAGTTTAGTGGTACTGAGTCTGGTTCCCAGTGATCAAAAAGCAATTCTTCAGGTATGGAATTATGATTTAGTAGTTCCAAGTATGACTTTCCTATTTCTTTTGCTTTGTGGTTTAGACTTGTGCGCTTTAGTCTGTTCTTTGTTCTAGCAGCCATTTTTTCATGCAGTGGATGGTGAGGCATTCTTTTGATCCTTTCAGTTTGTAGAATCACTTTTCTCCTTCTTCTGTCTTCCAAGGGCTGGATGTTGGCTGCCTTTTCCATTTATACAATTGGTGTAGATTTCATGGCTCCCAAAATAGTACTCAGACACCTGTTTTGTGTAATCGCCTCTTACGATATGCCTTGTATGTCGCAGTGGTACTATTCTTTGCTTTCTTTGCGGGACCCGGCACCACACGGGTGAGAGGTGGTCTGATAATTTACCTACTTCGTTAACATGTTCATGCCTTTTTCAGATGAGTCGACTGGAGATTGTCCGAGTCGGGAAGGGAATATGGATGATATCGAAACATTGAAGGAAGATGCTGTTGTGTGCACTGATAGTTTCGTGTCAAGTATATCATCATTATCATCAAGTAGCTTGTTCCTTCCGGAACTTGGCTCCCATGACAGCAGTTCTGAAAAACTCTCTGTTCTGTGCAAGTTGACAGGCGCCAGCAGCAACCATTCTCAGATCGCCAATGGCATCTTGCACCAATCGTCTTCTAGGTCTTCCTCTCATTCTTCTTCCAGGCACCATTCCCTCCAAAATTATCTTCTCTAGGCACTCATGTCGTTTGATATGTCCGAAATATTTAACTGTCCTTGTTTTTATGTTCTTTAATAGTCAACTCACTTTAATATCAAGCTGTTGCAGAACAGAAGCATTTGTTCTTTTCTCTGTCCATGATATTCTAAACACTCTGCTGTAGCATTTGTTCTTTTCTCTGTCCATGATATTCTAAACACTCTGCTGTAGCATTTGTTCTTTTCTCTGTACATGATATTCTAAACACTCTGATGTAGCGTTTGCATTCAAAGGCATTAATGATCTTCTCTGCCGCATTATCAATGTTCCGTACATGGACTCCGGTTGACCACTAACTACTTTAAAAGTATGCAAATCGATGTCTGAAAACGTTGGAAGAAGAAGATTAATGTTCCATGTCTCATAACCATATGTTGCCAAGGGAAAAAAGCAGGCTCTTAAAGTATATATTTGATGGAATTAATCAAAAGCACCAAACATACTTGCGTATAGCGTTTCTCATGATTGACCTGTGAACTATGCTCTCTGCACTAAAGCAAGATGATATGCAATGTTCCCTGAATGTCTTCAACCATTTCTGTTTAATCCAGTCTATTAAGATGTCTTCTGCAAGAGTCAATGTCAGACCCAACCCGGTTGGTTGAATTTTGGCTACATTTGATGTGTATATATTGAAAAACATGGACGCTAAAGGGGAATAATATTACACGGCAGCGGCTCAATAAGAAATGCAGATCCTTTATTCAACCTAATGTCGATTGAATGCTGGGAGTATCAAGAAGAGATCGGTTTAGAAATGAAGACATCAGGAAAAACGTGAGTATAACGTCAGTTGATCAGTACTGAACTTCATCAAGAAACAACAAATTAAATTATTCAGACACATAAGCAGATTACCAACAGACTCCGCCTCAAAGAGCAATGCTACTCTGTTACAGTGTATACAAAGCGAAAGGCTATCCGCTCAAAAGCCGTGGACATCAGAAATAACAGAGGCGGCGAAAACACTGTTATGAAGCCCACGCGAAAGTCTGTTCTAGAAATCTCTTCTTATCCTGATGCTGTAAGGTAAAACAGTATTAGAGAAGCGTACACGAAAGTCTGTTCTATAAATCTCTTGTTATCCTGATGCTGTGAGTGTGACTGTGAGTGTGACTGTGAGTGTGAGGTAAAACAGGATACGAGAAAAGAAAGAAGATCGGATCTGATCTGGAAACTTAAAAACATTGAACGTAAGTTACCAAAAATGACACCTACAAATATAAGTTAAAAATGACGATATACAGAGTATAAATACCTGAGAAGTAAATTGTAAATGCCGAAAAATGTCTAGTTTCTACATAGAAATTGACCTTGAAAAATACTACAACTTCCGGCAGACGTTGTCTCGTCGCTTCAGCTGATACTCTACGGTTAGAGAGTATGTTAAAGACGCAAACATTCACTCCTGCATGCATGCTCAGCCACTCTATGAGCATGATACAGAAGATCAAGACTGACTATGTACAAAGACAGTGCATGTATACTCAGCGACTCTATGAGCATGATACAGAAGATCAGGACCGGTTATGTACGAAGGCAGTGCATGCATACTCAGCGACTCTATGAGCATGATACAGAAGATCAAGACTGGTTATGTACGAAGGCAGTGGATGTAATTAATACAAAATGCGACAATCCAGACACTTACCTTCATCTTTGTCCCAGGTCATTCTAGCGTGAAGGGCAATGAGAGAGCGGGTCCACTGACAGAGCAATGAGAGAACGGGTCCACTGACAGAGCAATGCTGCGATCGAGAATTGGGGTTATATAGACAAAAGCGACATCAGCAATAATATAATAATAATAATAATTCCTCTCGTACCGTTATACGTTACATAGGGCCTGCAAGTAATTTCTCCGTACCGCTCTATCCTGGGCAACTAGCTCAATCTCGTCCATGGAACTGAGACCGATATTTCCTGCCTCTCTCAGCAAAGTTCGTTTCATGGTCTCTTTAGGTCAGACCTCTCTTTCTTGAACCCTTTGCATCCCACTTCAATGCCTGCTTTGAATTCGTTGATCATTTCTTCTCAAGGTGTGCCAACATATCTCCATCTTCTCTTTCTTATAACAGTTGTCACTAGTGTTGACCAGACATGTCTCTGATTTCATCACTTCTTCTGAATTTGTTTAATTATATATTCATTATTTTTCGCAGACATCTATTTTCAAATCATTCAACTTGCTTCTATATCTTTAGTCATTTTCCCCAATATTTTCAACACAATGCTTAGAGAAAACATACACTCTCAAGATTTCAACGAAGAAGATGAAAGGTATTATCTATTTCAGTTTCAGTTTGGAATATTTTCATTGCACTCTGGACATGTCCGTAGCATATAGGTGCTCCGATTTCCTTGGCAATATTAACTCCAACAGCGCCCAGCGACTGACCGTACCAGTTCGATGTTGATTGATGCCTACTCATATACCTGTTATGTTGTTTTTCTTGCTACTCCAATCTTTCAAACCAGCTCCTGCAATCTAGTAGTTGAAGGTATTCTCTATCTCGGTTGCGCAAGTTGTGCATACCGATAGGTGCGTTAAGACGGGAAAACCATGAGAGAAACCCCAGTAGATACATCATCCAACACAGAACGGAAGTTGTTAGCCTAAACACATTGAAATACATGCTTGGGAGGAGATAGTAGCAATTATTGACATGTTAATGAAGATGATCCTCAAATGAACAATGAAAGAGAGTATGTTAGCTGTCATCAGACATGACATGATGACATGAATACGCCCCTGAATTAATTAACGAAGTGGCGCCGTCAGCTGTGTCTAGTAGTTATAGTCTACATCAGTCATGACTGATTGATTGATTGATTGATATTGCCCCTATCTTTGTACTTCGGTGAACAGCATTGCTTGTTAGGGAGTTGAAGATGGATAAGGGGCATGTTCTTCCATCTTTTCCTGACTGTCTGTTTATATTAAAACACTGAAATAGATGTTGAATCGAGTCAGCGATTCAAACAGTTTGGGGTTATCTGTTGTACAAGTAGAACCGCATGCATGCTTGAGGACAAGGCACAGAACACACATTGTAGACTAGCCGACGCCAACTGTGCTTGATGCAGCGCGAGGCACAGAACACACATAGACTAGCTGACCCCAACTGTGCTTGATGCAGAACCAGGTACAGAACACACATTGTAGACTAGCCGACCCCAACTGTGCTTGATGTAGACTAGCTGACCCCCACTGTGCTTGATGTAAAACCAGACACAGAACTCACCTTGTAGACTAGCTGACCCCTAACTGTGCTTGATGCAGCGCCAGGTACAGAACTCACCATGTAGACTAGCTGACCCCAACTGTGCTTGATGTAAAACCAGGTACAGAACACACTTTATATGCCCATATGTGCTTGATGTAAAACCAGGTACAGAACACACTTTATATGCCCATATGTGCTTGATGTAGAACCAGGTACAGAACACACTTTATAGGCCCATATGTGCTTGATGTAAAACCAGGTACAGAACACACTTTATATGCCCATATGTGCTTGATGCAGAACCAGGTACAGAACACACTTTATATGCCCATATGTGCTTGATGCAGAACCAGGTACAGAACACACTTTATAGGCCCATATGTGCTTGATGTAAAACCAGGTACAGAACACACTTTATATGCCCATATGTGCTTGATGCAGAACCAGGTACAGAACACACTTTGTATGCCCATATGTGCTTGAATTCTTCTTCTTCATCTTTTACTCCCTTGAAGCATAAGGCATCAACAAATTTCCTCCAACCAGATCTGTCTTAAGCAAGTCAGCTTAGCTCATTCCAGGTCTTTCCCCGCCTTTCTCTTTCTCTGTCTACAGTTCGTCTCCATGTCTCTCCTTGAATCCTACAATATGGTTGTTTTTTTTAAATTTGTTATAAACAGTCTACAAATATGAGCAATCATACAATATATTGAAATATTTGTTATAAACAGTCTACAAATATGAGCAATCATACAATATATTGAAATATTTGTTATAAACAGTCTACAAATATGAGCAATCATACAATATATTGAAATATTTGTTATAAACAGTCTACAAATATGAGCAATCATACAATATATTGAAATATTTGTTATAAACAGTCTACAAATATGAGCAATCATACAATATATTGAAATATTTGTTATAAACAGTCTACAAATATGAGCAATCATACAATAAATTTAAATATTTGTTATAAACAGTCTACAAATATGAGCAATCATACAATATATTGAAATATTTGTTATAAACAGTCTACAAATATGAGCAATCATACAATAAATTGAAATATTTGTTATAAACAGTCTACAAATATGAGCAATCATACAATATATTGAAATATTTGTTATAAACAGTCTACAAATATGAGCAATCATACAATAAATTTAAATATTTGTTATAAACAGTCTACAAATATGAGCAATCATACAATAAATTTAAATATTTGTTATAAACAGTCTACAAATATGAGCAATCATACAATATATTAAATATTTGTTATAAACAGTCTACAAATATGAGCAATCATACAATATATTGAAATATTTGTTATAAACAGTCTACAAATATGAGCAATCATACAATAAATTTAAATATTTGTTATAAACAGTCTACAAATATGAGCAATCATACAATATATTGAAATATTTGTTATAAACAGTCTACAAATATGAGCAATCATACAATAAATTGAAATATTTGTTATAAACAGTCTACAAATATGAGCAATCATACAATATATTGAAATATTTGTTATAAACAGTCTACAAATATGAGCAATCATACAATAAATTTAAATATTTGTTATAAACAGTCTACAAATATGAGCAATCATACAATAAATTGAAATATTTGTTATAAACAGTCTACAAATATGAGCAATCATACAATATATTGAAATATTTGTTATAAACAGTCTACAAATATGAGCAATCATACAATAAATTTAAATATTTGTTATAAACAGTCTACAAATATGAGCAATCATACAATATATTGAAATATTTGTTATAAACAGTCTACAAATATGAGCAATCATACAATAAATTGAAATATTTGTTATAAACAGTCTACAAATATGAGCAATCATACAATATATTGAAATATTTGTTATAAACAGTCTACAAATATGAGCAATCATACAATAAATTTAAATATTTGTTATAAACAGTCTACAAATATGAGCAATCATACAATATATTGAAATATTTGTTATAAACAGTCTACAAATATGAGCAATCATACAATAAATTGAAATATTTTTATAAACAGTCTACAAATATGAGCAATCATACAATATATTGAAATATTTGTTATAAACAGTCTACAAATATGAGCAATCATACAATAAATTTAAATATTTGTTATAAACAGTCTACAAATATGAGCAATCATACAATAAATTGAAATATTTGTTATAAACAGTCTACAAATATGAGCAATCATACAATATATTGAAATATTTGTTATAAACAGTCTACAAATATGAGCAATCATACAATATATTGAAATATTTGTTATAAACAGTCTACAAATATGAGCAATCATACAATAAATTGAAATATTTGTTATAAACAGTCTACAAATATGAGCAATCATACAATATATTGAAATATTTGTTATAAACAGTCTACAAATATGAGCAATCATACAATATATTGAAATATTTGTTCGGACACAATGTTTATGGTATCTCTATAGAAAAGGAATTGACACTCCTACCTCCCGCACAATTAAAATCGTGGCATATCCATTACAGGACGTCGCCATGAACCACAGTAACCGAGCTGTTGATTTTTCTAGGCACCACTTATACGTTAAGTAGTTTACCATTGCTTTCTGAACGGTGTTGTCTATTTTTCTAGTTCGTTACCACGTGAACAAATTTGCTTCCAAACTGCTCACCGTGGAGTTTGAACAAGGTACACTTGGATTGTGATCCATCTCACTACTACGCTACATCTAATGCTGCTAGAAATGTGATGGAAAGTGATTGTATACTCTTAATTCTGAAAATGCTTGTATTTTATAATTTATAGTGAGGAACAGTGGCGGCTCGTCATTAGGGCCAGTGGGCCGGCCCACCAAAAATAATGTATAACGTGTATTTATTATTTTATAAATTAAAATATAGCAACCAAAAACCATGATTTATCCGGAAAAAAATATCTGACCCCACCATCAAAACTGAGCACGAGCCGCCACTGGTGAGGAACCATCATGTCACCCCTTCCAAACCTTCCTCGCACACTGTCGTTAGTCTGCGACGCCAGCCGTATAAACTGACAAACAACTATTAAATGAAGAAATGACAGCTCACTGTCTAGCAGTCAGTCTACCAGCCGCCATCATCTATTATTTCTGTTTGTAGCAGTTGTCAGTCATAGTTTTAACTTTAGATTTTTGTTAAAGAACCAATCCTTCTAACACATAAAAATACTTTTTCTAACTGGGTCGAGATATGGCCTAACTTATGGAATACCAAACATTCCTTATTCATGAAAAGTGAACTATGGTTGCCCTTTTTTCTCTCTTTTGTGTGTGTGTGTGTGTGTGTGCGCAGTATTTAAGATGTAGTGAATAACATACTATGTTTCAATTGAATAAACAACGCATATTCAATGTACGAGTAGTATTGTTGTACAAGTACACAATATATTACGGTATTCAATGTAGTATTGATTGTACAGCACACACACATTACAGTATTCAATGTAGTATTGTTGTCAACACACATATATTACGGTATTCAATGTAGTATTGGTTGTACAAGCACACACATATTACGGTATTCAATGTAGTATTGGTTGTACAAGCACACACATATTACGGTATTCAATGTAGTATTGATTATACAAGCACACACATATATTACAGTATTCAATGTAGTATTGGTTGTACAAGTACACACATATATTACAGTATTCAATGTAGTATTGGTTGTACAAGCACACATATATTACGGTATTCAATGTAGTATTGGTTGTACAAGCACACATATATTACGGTATTCAATGTAGTATTGATTGTACAAGCACACACACATATTACAGTATTCAATGTAGTATTGGTTGTACAAGCACACATATATTACGGTATTCAATGTAGTATTGGTTGTACAAGTACACACATATATTACGGGATTCAATGTAGTATTGATTGTACAAGCACACACATATTACGGTATTCAATGTAGTATTGATTGTACAAGCACACACAATATATTACGGTATTCAATGTTTGGCTGTACAAGCACACACATATATTACTGTATTCAATGTAGTATTGGTTGTACAAGCACACATATATTACGGTATTCAATGTAGTATTGGTTGTACAAGCACACACATATATTACGGTATTCAATGTAGTATTGGTTGTACAAGCACACACATATATTACGGTATTCAATGTAGTATTGGTTGTACAAGCACACATATATTACGGGATTCAATGTAGTATTGATTGTACAAGCACACACATATATATTACGGTATTCAATGTAGTATTGGTTGTACAAGCACACATATATTACGGTATTCAATGTAGTATTGGTTGTACAAGCACACACATATATTACAGTATTCAATGTAGTATTGGTTGTACAAGCACACACACATATTACAGTATTCAATGTAGTATTGGTTGTACAAGCACACATATATTACAGTATTCAATGTAGTATTGGTTGTACAAGTACACACATATATTACGGTATTCAATGTAGTATTGATTGTACAAGCACACACACATATTACAGTATTCAATGTAGTATTGGTTGTACAAGCACACATATATTACAGTATTCAATGTAGTATTGGTTGTACAAGCACACATATATTACGGTATTCAATGTAGTATTGGTTGTACAAGCACACACATATATTACGGTATTCAATGTAGTATTGGTTGTACAAGCACACATATATTACGGGATTCAATGTAGTATTGGTTGTACAAGCACACATATATTACAGTATTCAATGTAGTATTGGTTGTACAAGTACACACATATATTACAGTATTCAATGTAGTATTGGTTGTACAAGCACACATATATTACGGTATTCAATGTAGTATTGGTTGTACAAGTACACACATATATTACGGTATTCAATGTAGTATTGATTGTACAAGCACACACATATTACGGTATTCAATGTAGTATTGATTGTACAAGCACACACTATATATTACGGGATTCAATGTTGGCTGTACAAGCACACACATATATTACGGTATTCAATGTAGTATTGGTTGTCAAGCACACATATATTACTGTATTCAATGTAGTATTGGTTGTACAAGCACACATATATTACGGTATTCAATGTAGTATTGGTTGTACAAGCACACACATATATTACGGTATTCAATGTAGTATTGGTTGTACAAGCACACATATATTACGGGATTCAATGTAGTATTGATTGTACAAGCACACACATATATATTACGGTATTCAATGTAGTATTGGTTGTACAAGCACACATATATTACGGTATTCAATGTAGTATTGGTTGTACAAGCACACATATTACGGTATTCAATGTAGTATTGGTTGTACAAGCACACATATATATTACGGTATTCAATGTAGTATTGGTTGTACAAGCATAATATATTACGGTATTCAATGTAGTATTGGTTGTACAAGCACACAAATATATTACGGTATTCAATGTAGTATTGGTTGTACAAGCACATATATATTACTGTATTCAATGTAGTATTGGTTGTACAAGCACACACATATTACGGTATTCAATGTACATTGTTGTACAAGCACATATTACGGTATCAATTAGATTGGTTGTAAAGCACACATATACGGTATTCAGTAGTATTGTGTACACACACAATATATTACGTATTCAATGTAGTATTGGTTGTACAAGCACACATATATTACGGTATTCAATGTAGTATTGATTGTAAGCACACACATATATATACGGTATTCAATGTAGATAGTGTCAAGCACACATATATTACGGTATTCAATGGTATTGTTGTCAAGCACACATATATTACGTATTCAATGTAGTATTGATTGTAAACACACACATATATATTCGGTATTCAATGTGTATTGTTGTACAAGCACACATATATTACGGTATTCAATGTAGTATTGGTTGTACAAGCACACATATATTACGAGTATTCAATGTAGTATTGGTGTACAAGCACACAATATATTACGTATTCAAGTAGTATTGTTGTACAAGAACACCATATAACGGATTCAATGTAGATTGATTGTACAAGCCACACATATATTACTGGTATCAATGTAGTATTGGTTGTACAAGCACACATATATTACGTATTCATGTAGTATGTTGTACAACCCCATAATATTACTGTATTCAATGTAGTATTGGTTGTACAAGCACACATATATATCAGGTATTCAATGAGTATTGGTTGTCAAGCACACATATATTACGGTATTCAATGTAGATTGGTTGTACAAGCACACATATATACGGTATTCAATGTAGTATTGAGTTGTAAGCACATATATATTACAGGTATTCAATGTAGTATTGGTTGTACAAGCACACAATATTACGTATTCAATGTAGTATTGGTTGTACAAGCACACACACATATTACGGTATTCAATGTAGTATTGGTTGTACAAGCACACATATATTACGTATTCAATGTAGTATTGGTTGTACACACACACATATATTACGGTATTCAATGTAGTATTGGTTGTACAAGCACACATATATTACGTATTCAATGTAGTATTGATTGTCAAGCACAAACATATTATTAGTATTCATGTATATTGGTTGTACAAGCACACATATATTACGTATTCAATGTAGTATTGGTTGTAACACACACATATTACGGTATTCAATGTAGTATTGATTGTACAAGCACACACATATATATTACGGTATTCAATGTAGTATTGGTTGTACAAGCACACACATATATTACGGTATTCAATGTAGTATTGGTTGTACAAGCACACACATATTACGGTATTCAATGTAGTATTGGTTGTACAAGCACACACATATATTACGGTATTCAATGTAGTATTGATTGTACAAGCACACACATATATATTACGGTATTCAATGTTGGCTGTACAAGCACACACATATATTACGGGATTCAATGTAGTATTGATTGTACAAGCACACACATATATTACGGTATTCAATGTAGTATTGATTGTACAAGCACACACATATATTACGGTATTCAATGTAGTATTGGTTGTACAAGCACACACATATATTACGGTATTCAATGTAGTATTGGTTGTACAAGCACACACATATATTACGGTATTCAATGTAGTATTGATTGTACAAGCACACACATATATATTACGGTATTCAATGTAGTATTGGTTGTACAAGCACACATATATTACGGTATTCAATGTAGTATTGATTGTACAAGCACACACATATATATTACGGTATTCAATGTTGGCTGTACAAGCACACACATATATTACGGGATTCAATGTAGTATTGGTTGTACAAGCACACATATATTACGGTATTCAATGTAGTATTGGTTGTACAAGCACACACATATATTACGGTATTCAATGTAGTATTGGTTGTACAAGCACACACATATATTACGGTATTCAATGTAGTATTGGTTGTACAAGCACACATATATATTACGGTATTCAATGTAGTATTGGTTGTACAAGCACACACATATATTACGGTATTCAATGTAGTATTGGTTGTACAAGCACACACATATATTACGGTATTCAATGTAGTATTGGTTGTACAAGCACACACATATATTACGGTATTCAATGTAGTATTGGTTGTACAAGCACACACATATATTACAGTATTCAATGTAGTATTGGTTGTACAAGCACACACATATATTACGGTATTCAATGTAGTATTGGTTGTACAAGCACACACATATATTACGGTATTCAATGTAGTATTGGTTGTACAAGCACACACATATATTACGGTATTCAATGTAGTATTGGTTGTACAAGCACACACATATATATTACGGTATTCAATGTAGTATTGGTTGTACAAGCACACACATATATTACGGTATTCAATGTAGTATTGGTTGTACAAGCACACACATATATTACGGTATTCAATGTAGTATTGGTTGTACAAGCACACACATATATTACGGGATTCAATGTAGTATTGATTGTACAAGCACACACATATATTACTGTATTCAATGTAGTATTGGTTGTACAAGCACACACATATATATTACGGTATTCAATGTAGTATTGGTTGTACAAGCACACACATATATTACGGTATTCAATGTAGTATTGGTTGTACAAGCACACACATATATTACGGTATTCAATGTAGTATTGGTTGTACAAGCACACACATATATTACGGTATTCAATGTAGTATTGGTTGTACAAGCACACACATATATTACGGTATTCAATGTAGTATTGGTTGTACAAGCACACACTATATTAGCAGGATTCAATGTAGTATTGATTGTACAAGCACACACATATATTACGGTATTCAATGTAGTATTGATTATACAAGCACACACATATATTACAGTATTCAATGTAGTATTGGTTGTACAAGTACACACATATATTACAGTATTCAATGTAGTATTGGTTGTACAAGCACACATATATTACAGTATTCAATGTAGTATTGGTTGTACAAGTACACACATATATTACAGTATTCAATGTAGTATTGGTTGTACAAGTACACACATATATTACAGTATTCAATGTAGTATTGGTTGTACAAGTACACACATATATTACGGTATTCAATGTAGTATTGGTTGTACAAGCACACATATATTACGGTATTCAATGTAGTATTGGTTGTACAAGCACACACATATTACGGTATTCAATGTAGTATTGGTTGTACAAGCACACACATATATTACGGTATTCAATGTAGTATTGGTTGTACAAGCACACACATATATATTACGGTATTCAATGTAGTATTGGTTGTACAAGCACACACATATATTACGGTATTCAATGTAGTATTGATTGTACAAGCACACACACATATTACAGTATTCAATGTAGTATTGGTTGTACAAGCACACACATATTACGGTATTCAATGTAGTATTGGTTGTACAAGTACACATATATTACGGTATTCAATGTAGTATTGGTTGTACAAGCACACATATATTACGGGATTCAATGTAGTATTGGTTGTACAAGCACACATATATATTACGGTATTCAATGTAGTATTGGTTGTACAAGCACACACATATATTACGGTATTCAATGTAGTATTGGTTGTACAAGCACACATATATATTACAGTATTCAATGTAGTATTGGTTGTACAAGCACACATATATATTACTGTATTCAATGTAGTATTGGTTGTACAAGCACACATATATATTACGGGATTCAATGTAGTATTGGTTGTACAAGCACACATATATATTACAGTATTCAATGTAGTATTGGTTGTACAAGCACACATATATATTACAGTATTCAATGTAGTATTGGTTGTACAAGCACACACATATATATTACGGTATTCAATGTAGTATTGGTTGTACAAGCACACACATATTACGGTATTCAATGTAGTATTGGTTGTACAAGCACACATATATTACGGTATTCAATGTAGTATTGGTTGTACAAGCACACACATATATATTACGGTATTCAATGTAGTATTGGTTGTACAAGCACACATATATTACGGTATTCAATGTAGTATTGGTTGTACAAGCACACATACATATTACGGTATTCAATTCTTGATAATTTGTAATTTGTTTTATCTTATTCAAATGTTAGTAACTTGCTCTATTGAAAATGAAAATCGTGGCATAACCTTACATGACGTCGCTATTAATTACTGTAAACAAGTCGTTGAATTTCTAGGACTCGCTTATATGTTAGGAAGTTTGTCAAAGCTTTCTGATCAATTAGGTCTATTTTTACAGTTCGTTAAAATTCACGGGAACAAATTTGCTTCCAAAATAACCGTGACGGTGTTTGAATTATGTAATCTTGTGTTGTGATCGCACTCACTATCGCTTAGCAACAGTCGTCAACAATATGCTATTAGATTTGCAATATTCACCTGTTTGATCATTTATATGATGTTATTTACACCGGGGACCATTGCCGATGCTGCGGAGTTCGTGTACTGCAGCTGATATCTTCCTGTGTAAGAAAGAGATTGGAGCACACATTGTTCTCACCGAAGTGCAATGATGATGGTCCTATCAATCAATCAATCAATTCGTGGGGCCAAAACATTGCTAAAGAATACCAAAGCAGGCATTGAAATGGGAGGCAAGGGCTTCAAGAAAGAGAGGGCGCACACGGGAAACACTGAGACGAACTTTACTGAGAGAGAGACAAGAAATCTATCTATTCTCTAATCCTGTTTTGCCTTTCAACGTCAGGTCGAAAAAGAGACACCTCGAGCGAGCCTCTCAATGCAACTTGTCTTTCTGCACTAAATATTGGACTCAATTCCATGGAAGAGATTGAGCGAAGGTGCCTAGGACAGAGCGGTATGGAGAAATTACTTGCAGGCTCTATGTAACGTATAACGGTACGAGAGGAATATATATTATAGTCGTCGGGCGGACTAGCGTAATGTGTAAACGTTCGCCCATCGGCTCAGCCTCAAGAAGGTTGTGGGTTTACTCCCATACTAGACGTTCCACACGGTAGGAAAGAAGTTGGTCCTCCTATCTCTTTCATACTAGGGCATAGAAATATAAAGTGACAGACACTTCATACCCAAAGGTCTGAAAATGTTATTATGTTTATCTTATTCAAAGGCTGATAATGTGCAATTTATTTAATATTATTTAACTGTTTATCTTCATACCCACTCTATGTTACCAAAGCCAAACATGGACAATGAATAAGAAACATACACAAAAAATAGCAACATGCGAAATGAGAAGTCTCCGCAAAGTCACCAACAACACAAGAATCGACAGAGTAACGAATACCATCATCAGAGAAAAGGCTAGAACAAGACCGTGCTTGAACTATATAGCGAAACAGAGAATGAAGTGGTTTGGCCACTTACTAAGACTGCCAACAGACCAAAGTGCCTATGAAGCTTTCCACAACAGAATATCAGGAAGGAAGGCGAGAAGAAGAGCGAGGAAAAGGTGGATAGATAACGTAGTTGAATCCTTCCAGGGACTAAGAAAACCATCACACAAGTCACCAGAGAAGCGCAAGACAAATACATAAAACCACGACACTGGGTTAACAACCCGGTAACAGTGTGCTGACAACACAAGTCACCAGAGAAGTGCAAGACAAATACATAAAACCACGACACTGGGTTAACAACCCGGTAACAGTGTGCTGACAACCCGGTAACAGTGTGCTGACAACCCGGTAACAGTGTGCTGACAACCCGGTAATAGTGTGCTGACAACCCGGTAACGGTGTGCTGACAAAACAAAAAGAAGAGCTGTTGACAACTTATAATTTATGCTAAGTTATTCAGATTTGAAAAGCGTATACAAAATGTTACGTTTTCAAAGTGTGGACAATTTAGAAGTTGTTTTACTCTCCTATTTTTCGGGTTATACATTCTGAAAGTGTGCACAAAATTACATATGTACTAAAGTGTATATCAATAGGCGTGTTACAGTTGAACTGTTGAATCTACCATTACAGAACTGTTGAATCTACAGCAACAGACATTCTACAGTTGAACTGTTATCAGACATATGGTGAATGTGTGTGACTAACACACCTGTGACTTACCTGTAGAGCGGAGTGAATTTGCTTCTCCTTCTTCAAACGCTCCATATCGACCACTTGTTAAACCACTCATTGTGATCTGTATATGATCTGAGCCTAAGAGCGATTGTTCGTTGTGCTAGTTATGCGACTATAAGTAGGCTAGCACATCTGATTTCTTCTACGCTTTTTATTTTACTAGGGTAGCTTCCTTAGACCCCTACTTTAGTTATCTCTTACGACATGCCTTGTAAGTCGCAGTGTGACTATTATTGTCTCCCTTTGTGAGCCTCGGTACAACACGGTCGGAGCTGAGTGTATTGATCTGATCATTACCTGAAAGGTAAGTCAAATTTTTTTTAATTGTTGAAAATGTTCTGCATTTTTTTCTTCAGGTGAGGGTTGACGTGCCTTTCAGCTGGTTCTTTCTCCTTCTTCTTTGCGTTCGTTCTTTACGACCAATTTTAATCACTCTTTGTGATATGTTTGATCTTTGCAAGAACGTGTATACGTTGCACATTGGTTTGGTAGACCCTAAACGCAGACTTCTACACGTTTAGGACATGTGCATCCGATTTCAGTCAAACCTCCTTAGTCGCCTCCCACGACATGCGAGGCAGGAAACAGTGGTTCTATTCTTTACACCCCAAATTTGGGCTCCGGTAACCACTCTGGCGTTTCAGCTGGTTTTATACATCTTCTTTTCCGATCAAGTCCTGCTGTGCGACTACTCCGGTTGTGTCATAAAGGGCGACGCCCTTGAGGTCTTCACTGGTCCTCCATTAATCTCTTCTGTAGGGTTGCTTCTGTTGGACATATTTCCATTCTAACGCTATTCAGGCTGGGGCAGTCTTGTAGGATGTGCTCTGGGGACTGCTTTGGTGCTCTATAGGTGCAGGCAGCCGAGTCCGTGAGACTCATTCTATGAAGGTGTGCTCTGAGACCGCAATGTCCTTTTCTACGTCTGAAGACTGTGGTCTGTGCTTTTCTGTTTACTGCATTAATGTTGTCATGCTCTGTGTTGTATCCACCGTTTGTTTTTACGCCAAAATTCAGTGGGAATAATATTGGCATGCTCCCTGGGAAAGGAAAATACAATCGTGTACGAAAGAAAATATAAGAATTCTAGTGCCAGGGAAAATGGAAGAATACTCGTAACAGGGAAAAATGAGAGAAAAAATCTTGTACCAGGGGAAATGTAAGATAACTCTACCAGGAAAATGGACCAAATCACGTACCAGGACGCAGTGTGTTGTCGGGGCTCGCAAGGACAGCAAGGAATAGTAACACTGCGACTTTCAAGGCATGTCGTAAGACTCGACTCAGGTAGGGGGCCTAGGAAGTTACCTAATAAATAAAAGTGTCGCAGAAATCGAATGTGCTGGCCTACTTCTATGCGCATAACTGGCACAACGTACAATCGTTCCTAGGCTCAGATCACATACAAATCACAAAGAATGGTTTAGCAAGTGATCGATATGGAGCGTTCGAAGAAGAAGAAGAAGAGGAACTGAAAAGGAAACGGAAGAAAAAGGGAAAAGAAATTTTTTAAAGTTTGAAAGATTGATTTAATTATACCTTTTTTCCCCATATGACTCGTTCCCTCTCAGCAAAACTGGCACAGCACTTGCAGAAAGAACGGGGCAAAGTTCGAACGCCGTAGCTCCAGCAACACTCTAATGGGATCTCAAAAAAAACAATGCACATGTGAACCAAACGATGCAGTCGGATTGAAACCCACGTCTTTCATAACGCAAGACAAACGTCGTGGCACTTTGCTGCAGACACCCCCAAGGTAAAATAGGAATACAATCTCCTACTCCGGAGAGTATACCAAACAAATACAATCTCCTACTCCGGAGAGTATACCAAACAAACAGACACGCCTTCGGGTGTCCGGTTCCCCAAACGATTCTATTTATCACCTGTCGCTTTGTTTGCGCGTTGATCTTGGAGTAGATGATTAAATCACATCATAAATAATAGGAAGAGTGGGGACCCCACTTGTTATCACCTTAAATAAACACTACATGACATCCTGTTGTGCAGTAAGTTTTGTAGATATATTATGTCTACAACGAACGACACCATCTGCACAATTGAATAGACGGGTAACAAAATGGCTAAGTAGGTCACTATATATAGTTGTTATTTGAGAGTCTGAGAACACGTATCGGTAACACATCTTCTTCTTGAACTTGCATTCGCCCGTTACGAATGTAGGCGTAGTCAGGGCGCCTAGTATAGCGCTTTTGACAGATTTTAGGGTTAAGGCCTGCTTTCTTTTTATCAGTGCCCCTCGCTATACAGGCGTGCGTTATCCTCCTTCAGAGTTAGGTAGTAACACATATATGTATCATTGTATATAATAAACCTTGGATTTTCCGACAGGAATTAATTCGTGTTGTTCATGTTTTTAAAGGGGTTTTAAAGTCCGAAGGATTGATTTCATTGCACCGGGTTTTACCCCATATGGCTCAGTCCCTCTTCGCAGAAATGACACGCCACCTGCCGAGAGTATTGCACGAACTCCGTAACTCCGGCAACAATCCTAGGGGTCTCTGGAAAAAACTGCACTCGTGAACAGAAAGGCGGGATCCGGATTCGAACCTTCGACTCGCAAGGCAAAGGGCTTAACCACTCAGCCACAGAGAACCCCCGTTGTTCATGTTTGTTGGCCTTCACACTCTGATATCTCTCTCGTTCACCGCCCAGACCGATGTACCAGACCTCCCCATAAATTCTATTTATGGTATGTGGAAATCTGATTCATGCAGCCTTAGCATTGGTGTGTTTTACGTCACATCTTCAGCACCATTTGGAGCTCTGGTGCTTATCCTTCAGCGATGTGTCCGGTTTCAGTCAGCGTTTACTCGGTTCGCTCTCCGTTCTGTAGCCATCTAGTGTTTTTACGGTGTGGGGTAGCTAGCCCCACTTCCAATCTCCTTAGTCGCCTCTTACGACATGCGTGGCAGGTAACAGTGGTTCTATTCCTTACACCCAATTTGGGTCTCGTATCCACTCTGCGACACGCTTGATATAACCAATAAAAGGTTCGTCTTAAGGTTGAAAGATACCTACCTCTTTATATATTCTTTCTTCTTTTGTCGTCACACTGCTACTGGGTTGTTGCCCAGTGTCGTCATACTGCTGCCGGGTTGTTGCCCAGTGTCGTCATACTGCTGCCGGGTTGTTGACCAGTGTCGTCATACTGCTGCCGGGTTGTTGACCAGTGTCGTCATACCGCTGCCGGGTTGTTGACCAGTGTCGTCATACTGCTGCCGGGTTGTTGACCAATGTCGTCATACTGCTGCCGGGTTGTTGACCAGTGTCGTCATACTGCTGCCGGGTTGTTGACCAATGTCGTCATACTGCTGCCGGGTTGTTGACCAGTGTCGTCATACTGCTGCCGGGTTGTTGACCAGTGTCGTCATACTGCTGCCGGGTTGTTGACCAGTGTCGTCATACTGCTGCCGGGTTGTTGACCAGTGTCGTCATACTGCTGCCGGGTTGTTGACCAGTGTCGTCATACTGCTGCCGGGTTGTTGACCAGTGTCGTCATACTGCTGTCCGGGTTGTTGACCAGTGTCGTCAACTGCTGCCGGGTTGTTGATAGTGTCGTCATACTGCTGCCGGGTTGTTGACCAGTGTCGGTTTTTTTTCTGCTGTTTTGGGTTGTTGACCAGTGTTATTTGCTCTTTCGGGTTGTTGATGCCAGTGTCGTCTTCTGCCTTCTGAGTTTGTTGCCAGAGATCTGTATACTGTGGGTTGATGCATTCTATAGTGCGGGCACTTTTGTTTCCTGAGCCTGTCGTCAAGTGCCCGGTTGTTGCAAATCGTCATACTGCTGCTGGTTGTTGAACAGTGTTCATACTGCTCCGGGTTATTGACCAGTGTCGTGGTTTCTGTTTTCTCTTGCGCTGTTCTGGTGGCTTGTGTGACTGTTATTTTTGCTCTTTGACGGGATTCTGCTGTGCCATCTGGCCATCTTTTTCGTGATCTTTCTCTCGCCTTCTTTCCTGATGTTCTGTTGTAGAAGACTCTGTATACTGTGGAGTTGGATGCATTCTTATTAAGTGGCGGAACCACTTCATTCTTTGTTTCTCAATGTAATGCCTCTGATGATCGAAGTCGATTTGCTCTAGAAAATCGTCGGTTTTTTTCCCCGTCATATGGTAACTTGCGGCCTCATAGACTCAACACACTACATTACTATGCTTTTTAGTACTTTCTCTTCTCATGCTCCTTATTCCATATCTGTATATTTCTTCTATTACGTTCGTTCTTTACGATCAATTCTAATCACTCTTTGTGATATGTTTGATCTTTGCCAAGAACGTGTAACGTTGCACATTGGTTTGGTAGGCCCCTAAACGCATAGACTTCTACACGTTTAGGACACATGCATCGATTTCATCCAAACCTCCTTAGTCGCCTCTTACGACATGCATGGCAGATAACAGTGGTTCTATTCTTTACACCTCAAATTTGGACCCCTGTAACCACTCGGGCGATGTGTATATGTTAAATGTATAAATTTATATATTTACTTGATTTTTTATTGTTTCTCTTCTTTTTTTCCACTTCTAGTTTTTAACATTTATTTCGTTATTCTTTTTTAGTCATAGATTTTCATTGTTAGAACCGTTGGGATGTTTCTGTCGTAATCTATATGTAGTGTGCTGTGAAATTCATCACTCTTGTTGTATCGTTTGCTTGATGAAAGCCTTTTGGTCGAAACGTTGCTATGTATTGCTATTATTTTTGTATTTTGTAAAACTACAGTACTTTGTTATTACGTGTTTCGTAATTTTACATAGTTTTACTGCAGTCTTCCTTTGTAATACTATTCGCAATTTTGCTGCAACTATTCGTCGTATTGTCATTCGATTGATCAATAGAATCAGTCCAGGCAAGATGGGGCCCAAGTGAGATGGGTACAGGTGAGATATGTTCAGGTGAGATTGGTCTAGGTATGATTGACTCAGGTGAGACGGATCCAGGTGAGACGGATTCAGGTAAGATGGGCTCAGACTAGATGGGCCGTTCGCATTGCGCACTGTCTGATAAACGCATCCCAACACAGCTGATGTATGGCGAGCTAGCTGGGGGCGGTGTAAGGGGTCGTGGGGGCAGAAGATCAGTTAGACAGAAAAAACAAATCACGGAAAATGCTTCGATATAGACACCGCGTGCTGGAAATCCCTGGCGCAAGCTCGTAAAATGTAGCGATGGAACACCACAGGGGGAAGTCGCGTAACTGAGAATTGCCATACTGCTGAGGCGCAGAGAAACCGAGCTGCACGAAAAACAGATGAAACAACATCTCTCCATTTCTAGACCTGCCCTGTGGTAGAAGATTTCTTTCTAGGACTGGACTCTACATTCTCTCTCTCTCACACACATACACACACTCTCTCTTACACACAACACTCTCTCACACACACACCCTCTTTTCTCTCTCGGATCGTTCTTTTTGGCCATTTTGATCATTCTTATTGTGATATATAAACAACCTTTGCCAAGAACGCATTTTTACGTCACACCATTCAGCACCATTTGGAGCTCTGGTGCTTATCCTTCGGCGACGTGTCCGGTTTCACCCAACGTTTACTGGGTTCGCTCTCCGCCAGCTCTTCGCTGTCCCCAGCCAACCTGCAAGGCAGCAGGTTCCTATTTTCTTTAAGGGTAGCTACCCTTAGACAACCTGCCTCCCGGGTTGTTGAGCGTTATCTGCCCAGGGGACTCTACATTCACATACGCACACACCAGAGTGATGCAACAACACAAGTATGAGACTGTTGTCATCACCTCTTGTGAAGACGACTATTAATTACAACATTAATGAAAGTATGAACTTATAATCTAACAGGGTCTGTTTTAACCTCATTACCACCTGTATGTTACCGGGGTTCTCAAGGGAAGCAAAGAATAGTAATACTGCTACCTACAAGGCATGTCGTAAGAGCTGACTGAGGTAGGGGCCTAGGAAGATACCTAGTAGACAAAAAGCGTCGTAGAAATCGAATGTGCTGGCCTACTTGGAGCCTCTTAACTGGCACAGCGTACAATCGCTCTTAGGCTCAGACTCCATACAGATCACAGAGTGGTTTAACAACTGGCCAATGTAGAGCGTTCGAAGAAGAAATAAGAGGCGACTAAAGTAGGGGCATAGTGAAGCTACTCTAGTAAATAAAAAGCGTAGCAGAAATTGGGTGTGATGGCCTACTTGTACATGCATAACTGGCACAACGTAGAATCGCTCTTAGGCTCAGATTACATACAAACCACAAAGAGTGGTTTAACAAGTGGTCGATATGAAGCGTTCGAAGTAGAAGAAAAAGTAAGAGGCGAATAAGGTAGGGCATAGGAAGCTACTCTAGTAAATAAAAAGCGTCTCGGAAATCAGTTGTGCTATCCTACTTGTAGTCGCATAACCGGCACAACGTACAATCGCTTTTAGGCTCAGATCACATACAAATCTCATAGAGTGGTTTAACAGGTAGTCTTCTTCTTTCTTCTTCTTGGAACGCTCCATATCGACCACTTGTCAACCACTCTGTGTGATTTGTATGTGATCTGAGCCTAAGAGCGAGTGTACGCTGTGCCAGTTATGCGCCTACAAGTAATCCAGCACATCCGATTTCTGCACTGCTTTTATTTACTAGGGTAGCATCCTAGGGCCTACATCAGTCGCCTCTTACGACATGCATTGTAGGTTGCAGTAGTACTATTTTTTTCTTTCCTTGCTGTCGCCTGCACCACACTGGCGACGAACAAGTAGTCAACATGGAGCGTTCGAAGATGAAGAAGAAGAAGAAGAGGAGGAGGAGGACAAAGAAGCAAACATAACTTGACATCAGGAGAAATGTCATGTGATCGTGACTTTCCTCCATCGTCAACAATATACTAGAATAAATTAACAAAATCCTGTTCCCATGAAGTTCATATAACATATCCTTGCATGACAGCCCAACCGTGTGATACGCCACTGGTGGTCTCCTTATAAACATATATTTATGGTTTGTGTCTGTGAGATCCTGAAACATATTCATTCCTTTCGTGGTTGAAATGATACGAAATGGAAGCTTGGATTAGTGGGGGTTTTTACTGGTTTTTGCTTCCAGAATGTGGTAAAAGCTATTTTTCATTTAGTTCACACGAGATCTGGAGACTTCTTCTTCAACTTCTTCTTTCCCTTCACATCAATCTACCTTATCGTGGTTGGACCTGTGTGGTCCAACTCCTGGCAGGTCTACCAAGCCAAACAGACTGATGGTCGCTCCACATTAG
Organism: Arion vulgaris; assembly: GCA_020796225.1. Classification (NCBI taxonomy): domain Eukaryota; kingdom Metazoa; phylum Mollusca; class Gastropoda; order Stylommatophora; family Arionidae; genus Arion; species Arion vulgaris. The sequence continues at coordinate 31,988,664 of CM036755.1, forward strand.
CCTACCTTATCGTGGTTGGACCTGCGTGGAGTCTAACTCCTGGCAGTTCTAACCAAGCCGAACAGACTGAAGGCCCCTCAATATTACGTTTTAATTCGGGTTCGCATCCCTATGTTGCGGACAAACGAAAAAAACAAGACCTATGGGAGCCTATCCCACTAGGCGTGCCAGAGTCTCCCTATGTCTTGAACCTCAAAATCAAAGTTTCCCGGTCTACACCACCAGATATGTTGGCGATAGTTTGGACATACCCTGCGGAAGACACAGTCGAGTGTTACTCCTTGGTACTGCGAGGGTCCCCGATGTGATTTAGTTGACGTTGAAAATATTTTGTAGAAATTTTTTTTTTCTAATTAATTTTGCCCGGGCAGACTCCTTGTATGCTTCGGCCACATTAAGCATCACGATGGCCTAGAAAGAAGAATATTGGAGGGCAGGGTCCCAGGACGCAAAGGCAGAGACAGACCAATAAGAAGATGGCTACAAGATATTAAAGAAACCATGAATATGACCATCGACGAAGTAGGTGAACTGGCTAGAGTGAATGTCAGATGCGCTGCAAAGAGAGCAGCGTCCTGTTATTTTTTCGATCCAGAAGCACTTGAGCTTTCAGCTTCTCGGTTCGGTGCCATGGACATCGTAACCATTCGGTTCAGTGCCACGAACACCGTAAATCTGGAGAACCTGTGGCTTTTCT